>CP136062.1:225334639-225781479 GCA_032622095.1 Siphonodentalium dalli
TTATAATAACGAAATTAGTTTATACAGAGGATTTATTTGTCAATAAAGAAATGACTTTTGCAGTATATAATATTGTGTTGCCAAACAGTTTTCAAGGCATGCTACTACTTCCTATTCTATAAGTTGAGTTTTCTCACTCTGCTCATCATATGAGTCGTCAAAATTTACACTATTTCGGTTATTGTAGACATTCTCACATACATGTACATCGTTACATGGTTAGTCTGTGGTGAAACGAGATCATTTGTTAGATTGATATGAATCTTTACAGCCAAGATTCAGTAGTCACAGTAGATCGGGAGGAAGTATAATCCGACCTTGTTTGTAGGACTCAATCAAAGAGCGACCAGCCATGGCTGTCAGGACATGGTACACCAGACTGGGGAGTTAGTATGATGTGCCAATCACTGATATAGTTCGCACGAAGATGTGCTGATATAAGTTCTTAAGGAGTCTGTGGCTGCTGGCGGTAGAAGATGTGTTCCAGTGTCTGGTTATACAACATACGAACGTGTGTGATATATAGTGTCATCGTCAACATTAATAGATTGCACAAATTGGTACAAAATGCGCATCACATTTTACTGATTTTAACTATTAAGTCAAACGGCTTTATTTTATAGGTGTTTGTGAATGTCGTAGCCCGTCAACGCGTGAATTAGAGGCAAGGTTTTACACATCGCTTGGACAATACTGTCCGATATGTCGTTCACGGAAATGACACGTGACCTATTTTTGTTTTCAGTATGAAGAATCGTCCTAGCTCCTATTCATCGAGAAACATAACATTCTAGTATTTCGACATGTACGTCAGGGGAATAAAAAACAATAACTTGCTTCCGACCGAATCGTGCTGCATTGTCTGCATGTAACAGCAGACCTGTTTCCGCTTCATCATGGTAACATACTAGCAAGAGATCAGGAACTAATTATAAGCGAACGTCGCCACTCACGGACCGTATCACGTGACATTCGACCCAATGGCAAACATAATTCAGTGTTTATGAAACAGCATATAGATTCTGCACTCGACCATTCACGAAAAAATAGAATCATGTCAAGGACTCTTTGTTATCACCACCTGATATGTGGCATTGTCTGGAACTGTGTCATGGACACAGAATATGTGAAGCCTTGCATGAATACCAGGATTGTATTCTCGGGTTGCAGGAAAAAGGTAGCATAATGACTTATTCTGAAAAAGAAGTGCAATGTATCATACTATACTATGTGCTTTATGTGACAAGTCGACATGTATTCAAGTCGATGAATTACGATAAATTGTCTCCGTTTTTCGTGCAAAATATCAGGCAACTACTTGGCACAATAACTCATACCCATTCTGGAATGTCATGTCCTTATAACCATATGCAACTTGGGCTCCATATATAGCCCTACGTTGTGTGGCACATATAACCATAGCCCGTCTATAATGCACGAGATACATGTTTATGGTTATATGATAACAACACTAGGCATAGCGATATTAGTTGTCCCTAAAGTATGTCCCTTTGCCTATTGCCCGTTTGAGTGTCATGTAAATAATGTTATCACCTGGACGCAGATCGGGAATGGTCAGCACCATGATGTACGTGCATAATAACGAATCTATAACCAATGATGTAGCAAGATTCAGGCGTAATCATGATCGGCCAGTCCACTCTCATTGTCGCTTTCATGCCCGTCGGGTTTGTGCACAGATCAACGCCATACTACTATTATAATCTTCGTATTGTTAACAAATCCAAATAATTTCAGTTGACCCAGAATATATACCCACAAGCTGGGCAGAACCATAACGGCTAAATAGAGTCAAAATGTTTCCTAAAAATCCTGAACCTATTGATATGCAGTGTATCGGATCGCCCCGGGTGGCCCGGTCCGCCCCCCCCCCCCCCGCGCTAATATATAATCAAGCCATGGGAGTTCTGATTGTCTCCCTCAATGTCTGGCTAAAATGACCCCGCAACAGAAGTAACGGTATAGAAAGCATTGTTACCGTGTATGAGATATATGGGTGCATGGAATTATATGGGATTGGTTTTCCATGACGGCCATCGGTGGTCGCTGCGTGAGGGACCCGGAAGTCCTACACATCAACAACGCATCGATGACACTTCATCCCTATCCAAATGCAGTTATGGAACTACTGCGATTTGCAATTGGCTAAAATGATTCATGCGAATTGTTGTTATTTGGCCGCCGACATGTCAGGATGTACTGGTGTATGAAATGTGAGGATATCTGCATGGAATAACCGAAGTAGTGCCAATTTTGACTTAGATGGCTACCCTGGGGACGAGCACAGTTATTGGACATATTCGTCAATGAATTACTCATCACAATACATGAGTTGGGACAATATATTAGCGTTCTTTAGTTTGTTGAGGAGCACCAGTGAATGCGTTTATTAATGAACAATTCCTTATCCCCATATGACGAACCCAATTAAATTTGTGTCGGTAAGTTTGAAAATCTTCGATGTTGGTGGCCGTTTTGGACGCCATCTTAAAACAATTATCAAATATGAAGTGTCCGAAGCTGTATATATCGTCACAAAATGCGCCACAAAATAAGAAAATAACTCCCTGTAAACGCGAGTCTCACTCATCAGCCATTTGATAGCCATATGTGACCAGTTGAAATTGAAATTCATAGAGGATATGAAATGAATGTTTCTCTCATAGATAGATAGATAGATAGATAGTTTAATGACATAAAACGTCCACACGAGACCGATGTCAAAATAACAAATATATATAACAATGTCAACAATGATACAAACATAATACATATACTGCAGTAACTATTTCATTATTATTAGTCTAAGAATTTTCAGTTTTCTCGAGCCTCCGGCGAGAGAAAACTGAAAATTCGTGACGAGTTTCATAAATATCATATGAGAGAAACACGAATTACATATTCTATTTATCATACGACACCTATAAATTGATTATGATGTCCAAAACGCACACAAATCACTAAATAGCTATATGACATTGGCAGCAAAGGGTTAATGTGACGTCACTTCATTGCACCGGAAGCCCAATTACACCTGGTGAACTAGCAGAAATAATATGCACGCGAAGATATAGTGCGCTATTCTGTTCTCAGTTTGTGACATTATATCGTATGTTTATAAGATAAATACGAATTTATGGAATCCTATTACGGCCACTTGCTAATGGCGCTTTCGGCGCACTTTTTGTCGCTTTCGGCGCATCGCGCCGAAAGCGCCGAAAGCGACAAAAAGTGCGCCATTAGCGTTGTTTCGGCGCGCGCCGAAAGCGCCGAAAGCGCCGAAAGCGACAAAATGTGCGCCGATCGGCGCACTTTTTGTCGCTTTCGGCGCTTTCGGCGCACCGCGCCGAAAGCGACAGAAAGTGCGCCATTAGCGCGGTGCGCCATTAGGGCATTCGGCGCGGTGCGCCATTAGCGCATGTATACAATTAAGTATGTGATCAGCCCAGCAGGGGTGCCGGAAGAGGGGGCAGCTGATCCCCTGCCCTTGACCAAGGGGGCAGGACTTGCCCTTTTTCTGGAGACAGAAAATGCTGTGTTTAATCTCGTGTTTTTATAGCAAAATGTAACTTTTTGGGTCCAAATACCACCAATTTCACAAGGAATATTAATTTTTTGTCAAAAACGGCCATAAAAACCGACAAATACCTTTAAAATAGGGATTTTTGCCACAATGAATTTATGGTTGTTTTTTCCGAGTTTGCGGAGAAAATTCCCTTTTTTGGGCAGAAAAGTGCCATTTTTGTAGGCTCTTCCCCCCCCCCCCCGCCGATGCCCTTGGATGCTCCCGGCACCTCAGTGCAGATCGAACATGGCCATATGTGTACAATGTATAGGCCTATGTATCAATTTTAAAAGGGAGGGGCTGAATTTTGCTGTAGATACACCTCTAAATGCTATAATTTGTCATTATTCAGATTTAAAATTATTTATTAATATGGTACTTAACACATGTATGAATTTTCACTATAAATGAGTCTAAATATAGTCAAGTGATTAGTATGCATACATTTGAGCAACTTTTTAAGTGAGTGTTGCCGCATGTAATTAAATGTAATATAATGAAAAAGTCTGTTAATAATTGAACACCACAACTGACTGTCACTAGCTGTGATAGACTTGCAGTGAATATATTGATTGAGTAATTGGCAATCATGAATATTTTTGTGGGACAAACCCCAGCTTCTGGCATGATTCAGGGTACGTTCATACGCTGGCAAGTTTGCAAGGTACATTTTTGTGGGCATTTCGTCATAGAAAACCACATGGTGCCAGAATATGAACGGAAATATGCACCTAACATGCATCTTTACCAGAGCGAAAGACATCGGAAGTAACATTTATATAGTTCCACTTGTACTACCAGTGCTACCTCCAAATACCTGTATGATTTATTCTTGTGAGATAATTTGCATGATATTTACAGGCAAATTCCGGTAGCATCGTTACCAGTGGAACTACAGAGATTTATTTCGCACGTATACTAGTAGTTAGCCCCCCAACTTTGGTCAAAAGTATAACAGTTGGAAATTTCATACTTGCCAAAACATTAGTTGGAAATTTCACACCAACAATAGGTGAAATATGTTCTTGTAGTTTGATTATAAAACAATTTATTGGGGGGGGGGAAATGTTCCTATGTTTGGTAAAAACTTTGGACAGAAATGGTCATCAGTTGGAAATTTTCCAACCTTAGGGGGGGTAACAGATTGGAAATTTCCAACACTTGGAAAGCTTGTGTCCTGGTCCCTCCCCCGTGGCCAGTCAAAAACTTCTAGTTAATTTAAGAAAACAATATTGTCATACATTTGGTCAACATTGTCATTGGAATTGTCATCAGTTGGAAATTTTCCAACCTAAGTGGGGGGTGTAGGGTTTAAATTTACAACGGTAGGAAGGCTTGAGGCTAGTGTAGATGTTACGATTTCAAAATTTTCTTGTTAAGATTTCTAAATTTTCGCACACCGGATCGAACCATGGTCGGCCCGGTGTGTCATTGCCCCACATCCACATGGCCAATACAAAACTGCTAATTAGTTTAGCAAAACAATATTTTACTACATTTGGTCAAATTTGTGGACAGAAATGGTCATCACTTGAAGAATTTTCCAACCTGAGGGGAGTATGAGGTTTGAAATTTTCAAATAACTAATAAATGTTCAGGTTAAAATATCTGTCAATGTTCTCATACCAGGAATATAGAAATATAAAACCATGGCTTATGAATATATTAGAAATTAGGCCTGACTGAGGTTCAAGGGGGGGGGGGGGGTGCAAATGGAATTATTCAAAAACTTGTGTTGGTCTGATTCTGACTAAAGGGGGGATGCAGTTGGAATTTCCCAAGGTGGACACCCCCCCCAAACATGTAGTTGAAATTGAAGTCAGAAGAACCCCTCCCCCCAGATTGTGCCATGAAACTTTACTCTGCATAGTGCTTGTAGAGATATTATTCCATCAGTGCAAAACATGGGAACTTTTTTTATGTTCTAACATGGAACTTTATAACATTGAACAAACAAGGCAGAGAACATGTTGGACTCTCCGTTACCACATCCCTGCATCCATGCGAATGGGGGGGGGGGGGGTTCAGGAGCTGTGGCTTTTGAAGTTCACTCACCTAATTGTAATTCCATATTTCTGATAAAACTTATAGATAATTTCACGGTGTGTAAAATTTAGAAAAAAATTGTCAACAATAAACGCCTCCATTTTAATGGCATACAGAAGTTACACCTCGTTACGCATGCCGGAAACGCTGCACTTTTTGTCGCTTTCGGCGCTTTCGGCGCGTTACTAACGGCGCATATTTTGTCGCTTTCGGCGCTTTCGGCGCGTTACTAACGGCGCATATTTTGTCGCTTTCGGCGCGGTGCGCCGAAAGCGCCGAAAGCGCCGAAAGCGCCGAAAGCGCCGAAAGCGCCGAAAGCGACAAAAAGTGCGCCGTAACGGCGCATATTTTGTCGCTTTCGGCGCTTTCGGCGCGCGCCGAAATAACGCTAATGGCGCACATTTTGTCGCTTTCGGCGCACCGCGCCGAAAGCGACAAATAGTGCGCCGTTACGGCGCACTTTTTGTCGCTTTCGGCGCTTTCGGCGCTTTCGGCGCTTTCGGCGCGTTACTAATGGCGCACTTTTTGTCGCTTTCGGCGCTTTCGGCGCATCGCGCCGAAAGCGCCGAAAGCGCCATTAGCAAGTGGCCGTAATAGGATTCCATAAGTTACACCTCGTTACGCATGCCGGAAACGCTGCACTTTTTGGCGCTTTCGGCGCTTTCGGCGCATCGCGCCGAAAGCGACAAAATGTGCGCCGATCGGCGCACTTTTTGTCGCTTTCGGCGCTTTCGGCGCGTTACTAACGGCGCATATTTTGTCGCTTTCGGCGCGGTGCGCCGAAAGCGCCGAAAGCGCCGAAAGCGACAAAAAGTGCGCCGTAACGGCGCATATTTTGTCGCTTTCGGCGCTTTCGGCGCTTTCGGCGCGCGCCGAAATAACGCTAATGGCGCACATTTTGTCGCTTTCGGCGCACCGCGCCGAAAGCGCCGAAAGCGCCGATAGCGACAAATAGTGCGCCGTTACGGCGCACTTTTTGTCGCTTTCGGCGCTTTCGGCGCTTTCAGCGCGTTACTAATGGCGCACTTTTTGTCGCTTTCGGCGCTTTCGGCGCATCGCGCCGAAAGCGCCGAAAGCGCCATTAGCAAGTGGCCGTAATAGGATTCCATACGAATTACATATTCTATTTATCGTATAACAATGTCCAAAACTATATATTTCAAGATTATAATTGCGAGAATTTCGGCATCGCGTTGATTCGTGTATTTGACGCGCACGAATTTTCTTTGCATGCGGCATTCTAAAGTGTAAACTATACAATTCATTTTTCTAAGAAAATTATATTTTAGTGGGTGGGTTTAAGTTTATTCCCACAGCGCATTTTCACAGAAATATAATTGGCATTCCATCATCCAAATTATTTTGCTAGGTCTTTGGGGCAATTTATTAGACACGTTGCCCATCAATAGCCCATGTTTTTCACAAGTTATAGCCAATTATATGTGACATTATATTTCAAAATCCAAGCAATTTTTCGCAATTTCAAAATATTTATCGCATTTTGTTCGAACTAGCTGATACATTGGTCCAGTATTGTGTCATATTTTGTTTTATGGTGATCTATAATTAATATAAACGATGTCTTGTTCACTTTATAACCGCAGTCATTTTTCTATACGCTGACACTTGTACTCGAAGAAATTTTTATTTTATTTTAGGGGTAGGAGTTGTCTTCCCTGAAAAATCTACTTTGGGACACATTCTGAAGCGGGCAACAAGCAAAATCGGATGCGTCATATAATTACCTTTAATTTGATATATAAAAACTTTTGTTGGAGGGGGTGCAGCCAACTTCTAAACTAAAGGCTTTATGAGAATTGGCCCACGGACTAACACATTTAATATATATCAAAACAATAAACACCTTTCCTACCAAAGTTATTTACATTTTATATGAAAAAAATGGTTCAAACCTGAAAAGTGATTTTTTTCCATTTTTTTTTGTAAGAGAAAAATTCAATATTTCTGGTTTTGCCTTGGTTACAATAGTTACAATTAACCAAAGTGCATCAGACATGTTAGTATTCAGTGTATAGAAGGTAGAATAGCCAATTTTGTTCATCAACCCCAACTTGTAAGCGATTGCAGGGACACTGGTTCTACCCAGATATATCATTTACATCTAAATATTAACTCCGCTAATAAGCGAGATCACTGAGTCGCGGCCATATTTGATTCATCCAGCCCCCGTTCCGCGGTTTAAATGCTACAGGTCAAAGTTCTGGGGGGGGGGGGAGGTGCATTCCATATATGGAACATTTGAATATTCATGATTCCATCTTTTGAATATTCATGAATTCCATATCTGGAGACTGGAAGGCACCTCCAGAACTTTGACCTGCGGCACTTAAACAGCGGAACGGGGCCTGGATGAATCAAATATGGCTGCGACTCAGTGATCTTGCTTATAGTTACCGTCCCCATAAACATGCGAGATTTGCGATGAAAAATAATCGAAAAGTTTGTGCTGATTGTTACCGAGTGCATATACGGGACGTTGTTGTTGTCGAGTGCATATCCACAATGCACTCCTTATAAGTCATATGTTGCTTTTCTTTGCCCGCGTATCAAGGTTAATGGTCCCACTCTACAAATTTAATGTCACAATCAATGTACTGACCTGTTCTTACACTGGAAGAGTATACAATGTCCACAATTCACTCCTTATAAGTCATATGTTGCTTTTTCTTGCCGGCGAACCAATGTTAATGGTCCCACTCGACAAATTTCATGTGACAATCAATGTACTGACCTGTTCTTTACACTGGAGGAGTACAATGTCTACAATGCACTCCTTATAAGTCATATGCACGCGAATCGCAATTTACTATGTTTCTGGCCACAAAACATCGAACCGGACATGGAATGCGGAACCGGATTGTATCCAATGCAGGCTTTTAGCCTGTGAATACGCCCTGTCACCAACTCGCGGCCATATTGGATATACCAGGTCCAGTTCCGTGGTTTTAGTGCTACAGGTCAAAGTTTTGGAGTAGCATTCCATATGTGGAAGTCATGAATAATTCAAAAGCTCCATATATGGAAATGCTACTCCAAAACTTTGACCAGTAGCACTAAACCACGGAACTGGGGCTGGAAGAATCTCTGAAACCACGGAACGGAGCTGGATGAATCCAATACCGCCGCGACCCGGTGATCTCGCTTCACGCATCGCCTGATCGCCTGCATAGGCTTTTAACCTTGGGGTGGGGGCAAGTAAAGATTACATGAATATATAGACCAGCACAGGTCCAGTATACATGCATTAAGAGTGGTATGGAGTGGGTCCAGTGTACCCCATATATATATATATATATATATATATATATATATATATATATATATATAGCCTAAACGGAAAAGCATCAGTATCACTAAGACGAACAATACTTATATACATGTATATTTTACATAGAACTGAAGCAATGATCGTTTGAGATTGGATGTGAAATGACATTCCGCGTGGGGGATATGAACATGAGTATAAATGGACAAACGATTGACGGCAGTAACTTGCCCCACCCTCTCATCCGTTAAATAAGACAACGATATAACGCACACGAGAATGACAGCCCCACCCTACCCCAACATAAGGAAGATTTACTCTCAAGCTAGATACATTTGCACCACTCTCATAGTACCCCGACCCAGGTCCCACCGATATTTTTGCCAATTTTATAGTCTATAACCAATAGACGCCATTATATATTATGCCAATGATAACACGTGATGTTGTTTGATCCCCACCAACTCTCCGTGATTACACGTATACCGTACCTACACCGACCCACAAGTGTGTCTATTCATATACACATGGTATACTGTTCAATTGATATAGGTACATGTATATATATATTAACTCAAATATACCAATGTGATTTGAGAATAAAATAATCTGAATATGGTATGTGGTTAGATAATGCCATCAATCTCTACTCTGGCTAACGCCCGTAGAGATCATATTCCACCAGTACAAAACCTTGGAACTTTTTGAAATTTTGACAGTGAACCTTATAAAGTCGAATAAAAATGAAGCCGGGAATAGATTTATCAGTTATTTTCTGTTCTTAAATTAATAATGTACTACACTCTAGACGAAGGTCCCAACTCGAACTTTCACGATTTAAGTGAATTTGTGAGCGAGTTTGCTTTGCGTCGCTTACAGTTATGGAATTTATCCTGGGTAATTAATTCGGTGTGTATTGCGATATCGGTTCACAAAAGTCATTGGGACATTCATCTACAATGAAGTACATTATCAAGGAAGAGATAACAACTGATAAATATATTCCCGGGTTATGTTTCGACGTTATAAGGCTCCCTCTCAACACTTCAAAAAGTTTCAAGGTTTTGTACTGGTGGAATATGATCTAACGAGCGTTAGCCAGAGTAGAGATTCATGACATGATCTTGTATCCGGTTAATCAAATCACGAAGAGACAATACAATTATAACTTATAGGTAAACCATATTTTATTTTAACAAAAGAACAGCGCATCACATCATTACAAATTTATACATAGACCAATACATAGTTCAAGTGAGGATGGGAGTCATGGGACAACAAGCTATAAGCCTATGACTTTTATTTTTTTTAAACCTTACCTCTGGAAATGTTATCCGGGTGTCTATTCACAGACAGATACAGCGTAAAGAAGACGGTAATTTAATGATGCATAATCCGAATTAACGCTCCCAAATTACTATCAGTCGCTTTGGCTTTGAGGGTAAAAAAATATTTGATTCGAGTCGAGGAACCCACCCATCAAAGCTCAGAGTAATCAGATATCGATTTTTGAAGTTTGTTATTTCTCGAGATGTGCACTTATTTGTGGCCCAGAAAACAATGGACGGTCTCGGACAAGATTGCCGATGAAGATGGATAACTCTAAAATCAAGTGGTAATACGGCAAAATTTCATGACAATCAAGTGATAATACGGCCACATTTCGTTGAATAAAATGTTGATACAAAACACGTTTTGGGAAATTTGATGCCATCGTTGCCAGTGGTTACCATTATTTTGTTTGCAATTAATCAATTCTGATAACTAAAGCCTTGTTATGTCGGTCGAATTTTCTCAACATTGAATATGAGTGTACATGTGAATATATTAAAATTAGTAGATGAGATATGTTCTATCTGAGACACAAACCTCGTAAAATCTACCAGGACATGACAAATTTTGCCACAAACACAGTCTGTAACGCATTTTAATGCTGCTCCCAATTTTTGTTCTGTGGTAGCCTTTGTGGGTTTTGTGTCTCCAATAGAACACATCTCATCTAATAACTATGATATACTCACATATTAACTCATATTAACTCAACGTTGAGGAAATTCCACCGACACATATATTATTATGTCATGTGTCATTTCTACACAATTTTATTTAAGATAAAATGTAACACATATTGTGTCGAATGTATACACAATTAATTAAATATATATATGCCCCACTATATTCAGTTACACATATAGTTGATGGAAAGGGTAATGTGTGTCTCTTTCAGATGCCATGTTCTTATCCGTGTGTTATACACCACACGGGTAATGTTAGAGGGTAAACAAGCAGGACCGGTGGCACGTCCTTGACAGATCTGCACATAATTAAACTGTATTTTCGTCTCACATAAGAACCCCCGTGCGCAAAGATCGAATTTTCGGCTGTATACTGGCAGGATATTGTCCATAAATGTAATCGTAATCATGATTTTGCGAAATGTCTCTAGTGTATGCTATACGAGTATAGATTCATAGCACGGTCTAGGAAGGTGCTACACGTTCATTAAAGGCCCACTTAATGTTTGAGTCCCCGATTATTCGCATACAGAGTCTGTGTTATTAAAGGTCCACTTAATGTTTGAGTTCCCGATTATTTATATACAGAGTCAGTGTTATTGACTATTTTTGGCATGTAATAAAAAAAAAAATATATATATATATGTTCCACCAGTATACAGAAAAACTGTGGCCTAGGAGTGTAACCAAGTCCAAGTGTTAAGACATTCTCAGATTCACCCCAAGACTCCCCCTTAATTTAACCAAAATGAATAAAAAAATCAAAATTAGGAGTTAGAGTTATTCCCCGTCCACCAAGAATAGTAGACTGGCAGCACAGAGCAGATCAAAATCAAGCACAGAACACGGGTCGGTATATCGACACAATAACACGCCCACTTTTTATTCAACCGGATAAGTTCATAATGCAATGTTATGGAACTTTCTCTTTTAAATGATATATAATATAGAACATGTTGTACATAATGTGATGTTATTGAGCTTTCTCTTTTAAATGATATATAATATAGAACATGTTGTACATAATGTGATGTTATGGAGCTTTCTCTTTCAAATGATATATAATATAGAACACGTTGTACATAATGTGATGTTATGGAGCTTTCTCTGTTAAATGATATATAATATAGAACATGTTGTACATAATGTGATGTTGTGGAGCTTTCTCTTTTAAATGATATATAATATAGAACATGTTGTACATAATGTGATGTTATGGAGCTTTCTCTTTTAAATGATATATAATATAGAACATGTTGTACATAATGTGATGTTATGGAGCTTTCTCTTTCAAATGATATATAATATAGAACATGTTGTACATAATGTGATGTTGTGGAGCTTTCTCTTTTAAATGATATATAATATAGAACATGTTGTACATAATGTGATGTTATGGAGCTTTCTCTTTTAAATGATATATAATATAGAACATGTTGTACATAATGTGATGTTATGGAGCTTTCTCTTTTAAATGATATATAATATAGAACATGTTGTACATAATGTGATGTTATGGAGCTTTCTCTTTTAAATGATATATAATATAGAACATGTTGTACATAATGTGATGTTATGGAGCTTTCTCTTTTAAATGATATAGAATATAGAACATGTTGTACATAATGTGATGTTATGGAGCTTTCTCTTTAAATGATATATGATATAGAACATGTTGTACATAATGCGATCTTGGGATTCGAACATAAAGTGGGCCTTTAAATATCGGTGATACTTTCACCACACTGAAAGTATAGCCTTTACTTTAAATCACATAGCCTTTACTTTAAATCACATAGCCTTTACTTTAAATCACATAGCCTTTACTTTAAATCACATAGCCTTTACTTTAAATCACATAGCCTTTACTTTAAATCACATAGCCTTTACTTTAAATCACATAGCCTTTACTTTAAATCACATAGCCTTTACTTTAAATCACATAGCCTTCACATTAAATCACACAGCCTTTACTTTAAATCACATAGCCGTTACTTTAAATCACATAGCCTTTACATTAAATCACATAGCCTTTACTTTAAATCACATAGCCTTTACTTTAAATCACATAGCCTGTACTTTAAATCACATAGCCTTTACTTTAAATCACATAGCCTTTACATTAAATCACATAGCCTTTACATTAAATCACATAGCCTTTACTTTAAATCACATAGCCTTTACATTAAATCACACAGCCTTTACTTTAAATCACAAACGGAAATAATCAACAGAGGTATATTATATATATAAACATATAAAATATGTATAAAAAATATTCATCTACATGTAAATGCACACTTACCATAATTACACTCATACAAAACACACTCATTTATACAAAACACATAACCCACACGAAAGGCACTCATTCAACACACTCATACAAAACACATAACCCACACGAAACGCACTCATTCAACACACTCATACAAAACACATAACCCACACGAAACGCACTCATTTAACACACTCATGTATTATTGCTTGGGCCGCAAAATATGCTGAAGCTGAAGCAGTCAATCGCACAAGAAAAACTGCGAATGGGTTTTAAATCTAAAACCAAAAAAAGGTTTAAAAAATAAAACGCTCTTTATTGTTTTCTTCTGAATATATCCGTTCATTTAGTCAATATAATGACCCCCCACTTCGATTAAATCAGGATACTCATTTTGAAATACAATCCTAACATCGCGTGACACATGTTACTCAGATTTAATACCAATCGCTATCTAATCGTGAACCCCGATTATATATTGTTTGATATGTAATCTGGTTATGCGATATCGTTTCACACCAAATTTACATTTTTAACCAAAATAATTAAAGATGGTCTATCTCTTCTTCTTACAACAGCAACAACATATTTTTCTGATAAATACGATTTCAAGCCTACAAATAGCTATTTTGTAAATAAATTACAGATAATACTGAATAATAATATTTGTATAGCGTTATCCCCAATAAGTGGGCCCTAAGCGCTTGACATAAACATAAACATGAAATATAAGTATACCAATATCAAAGTAATTTTCTGAAACGCCGCGCAAACAAGTAAGTTTTTAGTGACTTTTTGAAGTCATCAAGAGATGGTGACTCTTTTATGTTCAATGGCAGAGGATTCCATGCACATTTGGACATGTAACTTTAAAAGAACGGTAGCCAACCGTGATCAAATTAGCACCAGATGGTGTCAAAAGAAGTTTGTCCTCTGAACGAAGTGATCGGTGTGAGACATATGGATCAATGATATCACTGAAGTATGCTGGGAGAGCTTTTGAGTCATGGGTTGTTTGATAGGCATATGTCACAAGTTTATAAATAATTCTATCTCTCACAGGTAGCCAATGTAATAAAACTGAAGATGTGGTATATTATTTGTGTAGATAAAGGCATACTAAAGTGGTTTATTTCTATCGTAATTCGCGATAAATATGTTAGCTGATCCGAAAATCTATTCTAAAAATAGCCAATAAAACTGTCCCACGAATTCTAAATCAAATTGATATCATGTTAGAACCTTTTCCGGACAGGTATCCTCGATCCATATCTATTATTTCATACCCTGGAATTAATATAAATCTTTCTGAGAAGAGATAGACCATCTTTAAATATTGGAAAAAAATTATATTTTGCAATTTTATGGGAATCGATACTGTATTCGACGAGGGCCAAAAAAAATGGATTTCTTATTTTGAGAAAAAAAGCTTAAAACAAGAAATATTATCTTAGGATTGTACCTAGAACATTTTTTACACCAAATTTTATAATATTTGGAAAATTAATTTATTATAGAAATTTAATTATAATTATGAAAATATTTTTCTTAATGTTTTCTAAGAACGGATTAATTATTTTTCTTATATTTTCTTAAAGTGAGAAATAATTTATTAAATCCCATAAAGTCTTTTTCTTAATATCTAGAAAAGATAAGAACTATTTTCTTACATCCTAGAAAGTCTTTTTCCAAATATCTAGAAAAATATACGAAATATTTTCTCAAAGGGATGAGTGATGCATGAGACCCAAGCTGTGTCAATATCACTAAAGCCTCTCTGTTTTAGGAGTTTAAGTGGAGCAAAACGGAGTAAAATTAGAGATTCAAGTTATAGAAACATTGTAAACGTTCGCCATTGTCAACTTGATTGAGCTGAAAGTCTATATGACGATGTTTGACTAACCTATGGCAAACCTTCACCAGTATACATTAATCTCGTTTGGTCCATCCATAATCTGATATTTCAGAATAATAATAATATATCAGAGTAGTGTAAGTGCTTGGAGAATTGTCATTCTTCAAAGATGTCAACACTCTTTTCGGTTCTGGCATGTTTGTGGTTGTAATACCGGCCTTGTCATTGCCCCCCCCCCCCATGAACTTGTAGTATATACATTGAAATAAGTTTTTAAAAATGGCAACCAAACAAATTTTGAAAGCATATGACCTCCTTTTTGTAATGCACGTGTAACATGCAGTTTACGATAGTGCGGGGGGTCAATAGTGGGGCTGGAGGATCAGGTTGCTATGTTTTCATATTTTTGTAGTTTTTGACCAGGAACCGGTCCATAAAACAACCGACATTGAGTGCTAGTCAGGGAAACAATGACATATGACAGTTAGATAGCAATGTTCATTTCCTAAGCAATTGTATCAACTTTGAGAACAAAATATGTTATTAAAATGAAGTAGAATCTAAGACTGTAATTTACACCCCATTGGGAACCTCGATTATGCAGTGTGTGGTCTGTAATTGTTGCCGAATTTCGCACATTAGACTGGTCCTTGCCCCAATCGAACCAGATGTCCTATTCGTAGTAACCATGGTAACCTGGTCATTGTCCCAATCGAACAAAATGTCTAACAAGATGTCCGATTCGTAGTAACCATAGTAACCTGGTCCTTGCCCCAATCTAACAAGATGCCCGATTCGTAGTAACCTGATCCTGTCTGCAATAATGTAGCCAATAATATTGCCGATGGGGTCATTGTCACAAGGCTCCGACCACAATCGTAGCCAGCTTTTTAAATCGATCACAAATGTAGCCAGCTTTTCGTCGGCGATCACATTCGTAGCCAGATTTTCTAATTCCAAGCTTTATATGGCGCGAAATATGACGTCATCGCGTTCGTGACTAAAATATCGACGTCATGCTTCAAAACTGACTTCGTTTATCAACTTATATTGGAATATAATTCGAGCGTCTAACGACATTGATCGGAAACCTCAGGTTATTAGATGAACTAATATAAAATTAAAATTTATGTTGTTTTTCATTCATCAACTCAGAAAAATGAGACTAACCTGATCTTGTTCATTGAGGCTCGCATGAATATGAAAAGCTGGCTACAAATGTGATCGCCGAAGAAACGGTTGCTACATTTGTGATCGATTTAAAAAGCTGGCTACGAATGTGACCGGAGCCTTGTGACAATGACCCCATCAGCAATAATATTATGGGTCCATCCCAGAATCTCGGGCAACGACTAGGGAAGCACCAGAAGAATCGTATGACGCATGCCGAACAAGCCTGCAAATAGTATGTCTGTCTGACTCTGTCATGTGCAGAATGAGGTCCCCAGAGGGTGAATTTCGTGATGCTATCTCGCAAAGCGGGTTCGCATCGCCAAACTCACCCTCTGTGGACCTCAATCTGCTTAGGCCCCATCTTCCGGGACGTATACACAGTCTCAAATTAACATTGTTTTTGGTTACTTTTTCCTTTCTGGGAAGTTTCAATATCCCCTGATTTGCAGAAGATAAATGATCATCGAGGTGACACATGGGTGAACATCACCAACATCAACTGGGGAACTTCAATCTGATCATATAAGGTCTCCCATAGAAGTTGAGGCCTAATCACAATGGGGTTCCCTAGCGGGTTAGCGTCACTAAATTCACCCTAGGGGACCTCAGTCTGCAAATAACAGACACACTATTTGCAGGTTTGATGCCGAACTCGTCTCTATGGCATTGAGATTGCGAATGGGAGGCAGATCATCATGATAGCAACCGACATCACGATTCCAGGCGAGCCATTAATGGAACACGCAACAACATCAGGTCGCTTTGTAGCGTTGTTTCTGTGGTGATCTATGACGCGGAAGCCACTGTCCCGGATGTCGTACACTTGGCCATAAGTCTTCAGTGGCTGAATTTTGTTCTGTACATAACCAGGAATTTCCTCGATGGATCCAGTCACAACCATCATTCCCTGAAAGCAAACATACATATACACCAGGTACCCTCAATCATATGCAGACAGTAAATAAAGCTGAATTTGGTCATTGTCGCATGGTATCATGCAAAAAGACACCCATATCTCTCAACGTGCAAATAGACACACAGGATCTCACAAACATGGAAAAAGACACACATGATCTCACAAACATGCAAAAAGACACACAGGATATTTCAAACATGCAAAGAGACACACAGGATCTTTCAAACATGCAAAAAGACACCCATGATCTATCAACGTGCAGAAAGACACACAGGATCTCTCAAAGTGCAAAAAACCACCCAAGATCTCTCAAACGTGTAAAAAGACACCCATGATATCTCAAACGTGTAAAAAGACACACAGGATCTCTCAACGTGCAAAAAGACACCCAGGATCTCTCAACGTGCAAAAAGACACCCAGGATATCCAAATGTGAAAAAAGTCACCGAGCAAATCGATATCTCATAAAAAAACAAGATTTTGGATTAGCTGTCTGCTAATTATTATTATTTTAAGTATTTGTTTTGGAATTTCAACTTAATTACTTGCGCCAGTCCATGCTGGACGCAAGTAATGTTTTCGGTTCGGATCTTTGTCTGTTGTCTGGCCTTCCGCGAACATGTTACGTCATACCGGAAGTACATACTGTAAATAATGGACACGCAAAATATGAAATGGTTGCATCAATTGTAATTTAAATCAAGATATATACTTAATTTGCATCGTCATCTGGTTTTATTTGGTAATAAATCGTTCATAAAATAACAATTTTGAATGATTTCTTTCTGGAAACCGATCAAGATGCCATGACGTCATGACGCACATCAGGACGTCACGAGCTACATGGGCGCGCAAAACACCAGGCATGATTGCGTCGATGTCAAGACAGCTGAGACTCGTGTTACACGGACTGGCTATTCCATCTGCCAACAACTTCGTTTCGTATCTTTATATGAACGATGTCTATAATGTTCTATAAATATGTCAAACAACTCGTACGTATTACTAAGACTAGCATTTATAATAGTGTAATATATCAACTTGAGATAATAGAGATATTATGTCCGTACACACAACTATTTCAGCGATGGATGAACTGAGATTTGATATCTAGAATTTTTTTATCGATCTCTCTCAAACGAGGGGCCAGCACCCGTGATTCAAACAGCTGTTGGTAAGACACCGCAACACATGCCGAATGTGTGATAGGCGCAAGTATAGGCAGCTCCAGAGAGTGCATTCTAGTTTTAATATAAATTTCGTTCGCCTCGTGTTTGACTTTCACCGCAGTTCCGTATCCTTGAATCGACTGGGAGATTCTGGTGTCTTTTTGCACCTTTAGGAGATCCTGGGTGTCTTGTTGCATGAAACCATGCGACAATGGTCAATTCAGCGTAAATAAAGAGTGCATGTGCGATAAGAAAAAACACTCAACATCCGGGGTGGGGGACCCACTGAGAACACTGTACGATAAGCAAAACACTCAACACCCGGGGTGGGGGACCCACTGAGATCACTGCATGTGGATCACCAGGAGATTCACCATAATTGTTTTGCTGTTATCCAGTCAAGCCTGAGTTTAGTGTGCCTGTCATTTGCAGAATGAGGTCTTCAGAGGGTGAATTTAGTGACGCTACCCCAAAAAGCGGGCTAGCATCACCAAATTCACCCTCTGTGGACCTCATTCTGCGTGGCCTCATCTGCTATGAGAGACATAGACTCAGATTGAAGTTCTCAAGTGGTTAATATTGTGATGTACACCCATTGGGAACCTCGATTATGCAATGTGTCGTCTGCCAATTTTGGGGATATACTGAGAGAAACTAAACTAAAAAAAGAAATATAATCTGTGTGAAGAAGTTTCTATAGAAATTTGATAATAAAGAATTTTCCAGAGAAGATGAGGCCCGATCAGAATGAGGTCTTCATGCAGAGGGTAAATTTAGTTATGCTAACCCGCTATGCAGGATTGCGTCACTAAATTCACCCTCTGGGGACCTACTTCTGCAAATGACAGGCGCACTAAACTCAGGCCTGTCCACACTGAACATGGGTGCAACGGATTAATATGAATCAACATAAATCACGTAGACTGACCAGCCGTAGAGAATCACCGCGAACCACCGACGTTACTATTTAGAATATTTCACGTCATTTCGATTTACGAGAATAAGGTGCCTGTCATTTGCAGAATGAGATACCCAGAGGGTGAATTTGCTGATGCTATCCCGCACAGCGGGCTAGCATCACCAAATTCAACCCATGGGGACCTAATTCTGCATGGCCTCAACTGCTATGGGAGACATAGAATCAGATTGAAGTTCCCAAATGGTGAATATTGTGATTTACACCCATTGGGAACCTCCATTATGCAATGTGTCGTCTGCCAATTTGGGAATATAGAGAAACTAAACTAACAAGAAATAGAATCTATGTGAAGAAGTTTCTATAGAAATTTGAAAATAAAGAAACTTTCATGAGAAGATGAGGCCTAAGCAGATTGAGGTCACCAGCCCACTAAATTCACCCTCTGGGCTCAAGCCTGTTCGTATATATAGCGGTCAATATCTGTGTTTAAAACAAAATTGACCAGAAAATTAACGGCAAACGTTAGATAACAGTCGATAACAGACAACTTTGCTTAACCCTTTCCATATTTAATGGATGCTCCCACTAAGATAAAAAAGTGTACATTGGAATGTTATATAATTCATCCGAAGGGGTTTTCATGAAAAATAAGCAGACGATGGATAGGTAACGTGACAATACAATTGCAGAATGATTCATGTGACGCACGACGTAGGTTCTATTTGTTTTATAATGTTCAGATAATAACTTCGACAATAATATAAGTGCAAAACGATGGTCCCCGTATTCATAAATCACCATAAAGAAGAAATAAAGAGTCGCAGGGACAACAAGTAGATAGCTTTAACCTATGATTTTATCACATCCATCGGGGGCAGGAATCTACGACACTAGTGTAATATCTAAACCGTCGCTTCAAACGCTCAGGAACCAATGTGATATCTAAACCGTCCCTTCAAACGTTCAGGAACCTACGTCACCAATGTGATCTCTAAACCGTCGCTTCAGACGTTCAGGACCAGGAAATTACATCTGACTTCACTAAACAGTCGCTTCAGACATTGAGGAACCTACCGTATATACGTCACTAATGTAATCTCTAAACCGTCTCGCTTCAGACATTCAGGAACCTACCGTACTAATGTAATCTCTAAACCGTCACCTCAGACTTCATGGTCAAGAATCTACGTCACAATGTAATCTCTAAATCATCGCTTCCGACGTAATCTAATATGATCGCACGTGACACGTAGTGGAGCAACCACACAAATACATCAAACTATCACAACAATTTCCATCTATATACGTAGTTTCCAACTGTTGCTGTGTCAGTCATGGGATTTCAAAATGTTGAATACTTTCACCAAAGTTGGAGGGGCGGATTGCGCGGAACACTACAGTACAACCACCCTGCCACCACGTATCTCGTTAAAACAACTCAACACATCCATGCCAAACTAAAGCTAGCAACTTCCCACGTTTATATATGACAGTTCCATGCGCTTGCTAGCTCTTGTCAATAGAAAACATCTCTCGTTTTAATCCAGTCTGTATTGTTCTAGAAAATGGTCTTTAGAGAAGTCTCTTAATCACATTTAAGTGTATATATTGTGGAAGGCAGCTGAATTAGCCCATTACATGGTCAAAATTTCAAACTGATAGTCAAAATGACATTTGAAAACACGATGAAGAATATAATCTTATATGCACTCACTAGTTTTAAAAGAAGAACAAACAAAAAAGGAACAATGAAAACCAAACAAACAAACAACACATTTGTATGGAGGGATCCCATATTTATTGTGTGCATATTGTATACTAGCAGGGTTACCCGGCGTTGCCCAGGTTAATGCGATGAGAACCCCTCTGTATTTTGTGGATATTTGTTGGGGATAGAGAATGCTCTTGCTTAAAAGTGTTATACGTTTTCTCATAAATTGTATATTCAAATAGCATCATAAATATGATTATTACAGTCATGGGATATAAGTAGTGGCCCACTTTGTCAATTGTCATTCTGTTTGTTGCGATTAATCTGTTCCAACAATAATGAAGTATGTATTTATTTACAACTGCGTATAAATTAGACGTTATAATATGATACATGAACATCACAAACACATTAGTTCGATAACAGATGATAATTGGGTTTTAAATATTGAGATGTATCAATCAATTTAGTGGGTTGGACTAAGTTCTCGAGGAGACCTGGCAAAATCTCCATGAAAATACAGATGTTTCAAAGAAATTTCCAGGTGCTCCTCTGTTCATGGTGCTATATATTGGTTAAATATTCTCTGTTTAAACGAAATGTTGATGCGCATAAATATTAGCTACATGTGCCAGGCACAGAGCGAGATTTTGAGTTGTTTATGTCAGTCGAGGAGTCTGTTATAAAACCCTTGTCAGACGTGCAGTATTGGGAGTATCCTGAAAAGTTTTATGCTACTAACTGCATTTTCTTGTATATCAGAAGAAACTATATTTGACTGCACACTGTGACCACTATTTTTGAACAGGCCTTCCATATCTCTTGACAAATTGTAACTTTTTTGTGGAAACTGTATTGAATGGAACAGACTCAATTTTGTTATAATATATATGCAATCCTCTGACGGTTCGGGGTCTCTCAGTTTGCACGAATATATGTATCTCTTCAATAGAATGATAAATATACGTTTAATGCTTCTTCTATGTATCTCTTTTTGCTAGATCATTTTGGCAATGCCCTGATTGCTATTCCCATATAAATATGACAGTTAAGAAGATATAATTGTTCAAGTGACTTAAGTGGGTCACCATATGTCGGGATTGTGAAATGTGAACGTCCAAAACTACTTAAAATGATATGGAGATGGCCTGGGTGACTGTATATACCTTATATGTGGATAAAGGCGAATAGCAATCTTATCAATGAAAGTGCATATCCGCTCGCAAACGACACCAAATGTGATTTAATTCATGGTATATCACTAGAGAAAAACGTGTATGAATTCGGTGGAAATTGGTGCCAAATAAATTTGTACCAGCGTTTGCCTCTTTTGACATATTTAAACCACTCCCATTAGACTCATGGATGTATGATCTACTGGCAATGATTATATATATGTTTGGTGGTAATCAGGAACTAAACAAATTCTGAGAATAGTTATGACCCATATCTCTCACCCAACCGACAGCAATTTGACGTCTTTAAATCACACGATGATATTCCTCGTATCATAGAGAAGAATAATATATCAATTTTGTGGAAATTTGGGTTAAAAAATAGTTTATTAAATCAATTGTTGATGTAACGCTGACTCGAACAACGCCATATTGCGAAGGTAATTGTGTATTCGTTTGGTGGAAATCGGCGACAAAACTATTTCACGATATATTTGTTAATTTTGCCGACCTCCCCCTTTTCTTCCCTTGACACCAACAGCGTCATTTTATAATTTTTTTACCGCACCGTTATATTCATTGTAAACACTTACCCCTCTTAGAATGCCTTGGTGCCATCTCGATTGTACCGCGTGAAGTTATATATAGAACGCACACAGACAGACAGCAAGACAGACAGACAGACAGACAGCACGATTTGATTTCTTGTATCATTTGAGAAGAACTTGATGGTAATTAATACTAAAAATATTTTGTATCAGTCTTGGTGACCACCCCGTCCCTATTTCAGTCTCAAGCTGCACACACTAAGACTCATTAGAGATTAGAGATGCATATATATATATATATGAAATTGGTGAAAATTGGCGAGTATACAAATTCGTATCAAATTTAAGGTCCCCATATCTCTCACCCATAGGGCACAAATTTGGTGTATCACAGAGAAGAATATGTATCAATCTGGTGGAAATCGGCACTAAACATATAGATATAATTTCTAATTTCATCTCTATACACCACTGACTCGAATGGCCCAACTTATGTCATCCTTAAACCACACGATTATACTCCTGATATCATGGAGATAATTGTTTATATGTTTGGTGATAATCGGCGACTAAACAATTTTTTTTATCAGATTTGGTACCAATCCACATCCCCCATCTCTCAAACAAACAGCACCACTATGGCGTCTTTAAATCACACGATTAGATTCCTCGTATCTTGGATAAGAACGTGTATCAATTTGGTGGAAATTGGCGCAAAAATATATTGTGCATCAATTTTGGTGCCCCTGTCCCTTTCAATGCAACCCTGACTCGAATGAGGCCACATTTGACAGATATAAGCAACACCATTAGACTCCTCATATCATGGGGATTATTTTATATAATTTGGTGGCAGTCGGCGACTAAACCAATTATTATCAAATTTAGTGCCCACCCCTCCCAATTTCTCAACCAAAAGACAACAATTTGGCGTTGTTAAAGCGCACAATTTGATTCCTTGTATAATGAAGAAGAATATATATCAATTTGGTGGAGATCGGCGCTAAAATTAGTTTTACAATTTTGGTGCCCCTCTCCCCTTCCGTGCATCCCTGACTCGAACGACGCCACTTTTAAACCACACCGTTGATTTTTTCATATCATGGGTTTGGCGTTGTTAAATCGCACAATTAGATTTCTTATATCATGAAAAAGAATATATATCAATTTGGTGGAGATCGGCGCTAAAATTAGTTTTTCAATTTTGGTGCCCCTCTCCCCTTCCGTGCACCACTGACTCCAACGACGCCACTTTTAAACCACACCGTTGGTTTTTTTCATATCATGGAGATGATTATATATAAGTTTGGTGGAAATCGGCGACAGAAAAAAAATCTGCCCCTCCCCCTTCCGGGCACCCCTGACGCGAACGGCGCGACTTTTTGCCATATTTAAACCACACCATTATATTCCTCATATCATGGGGATTATTATATATAAGTTTGGTGGCCATCGGCGACAATTTTTGTTCTGCCCCTCCCCCCTTTTCTGCCCCTGACAACAACGGCGTCACTTTAGAAAATTCTAACCCCGACCATTATCTTTCTCGTAAAAAGCTACTGCTAGTAGACCCCTTTGGCATCATCTAGATAGTCCCCTGTGAATTTCTATAGAACACAGACAGACAGACAGACAGACAGACAGACATTCGCAAATATAGATATAGATAAAATGTCCTTTGGTCATTTTGTATATATAATTGCGTTTAGTCTAGTGTCAGTAGTGATGTGAAATCGGTGTGTCCGGTAAAGACCAAATGTGTCTGGATTCTGGCCCACAAAACCAACTGACGTAAATGACGTCATGGACCATGTCATGACGTCTTCGCTGGTTTTCGGTCAGCTAACCAACGAAAATGGTCAAAATGAAACTAATTCATAAGCCTACATAACATAGGAATTGTTCAGAAAAACTGAAGTTGCTAATTTCATAACCATCCCACTTGGTCCACTTCCGATTCCGTGATTTCACAATTTGATATTATTGTTCCCAGGATGCTATGCAAAAGCGGGGCGAAAGTCACGTGATTTTTAACCCATTTTTCTTGTCCGGATTTTCATCGCGTCGAAATTCTGTTTCATGGTATTGTAAAAATTAATGACGTTATTCACGCCTAAACTTGAAAAGCGGCGCTGTGGTGGTTGCTAATATGATCGCACGTGACACGTAGTGAAGCAACCACACAAATACATCAAGCTGTCACAACAATTTCAATCTATACACGTAGTTTCCAACTGTTGCTGTGTCACGTCATGGGATTTCAAAATGTTGAATATTTTGACCAAAGTTGGAGGGGCGGATTCCGCGGAACACTACAGTACAACCCCCCTGCCACCACATCTCTCGTTAAAGCAACTCATACACCTCCATGCCAAACTAAACCTAGCAATTTCCCACGTTTATCTATGACAAATATAAATGACTACATGAGCGCATTATCCCAAAATATCACTGGGCAAATCTTTCGCACGAACAGTTTCATGGGCTCTTGTCAATAGAAAACATCCCTCGTTTGAATCCGGTCTGCATTTTTTCTAGAAAATGGTCTTTAGAGACGTCTCTTATTGCATTTAAGTGTATACATTGTGGAAGGCAGCTGAATTAGCTCATGCCTGCAGGTCAAAAATTCAAACTGATAGTCAAAAGGACATTTGAAAACATGATGAAGAATACAATCTTATTATTATTATTATTTATTTTGAATCAGGCATAAAGCGCCCATATATTATATCACAATTTAGCATACATACACACTAGGTCAAAAGAAGAACAAACAAAAAAGGAACAATGAAAACCAAACAAACAAACAACACGTTTGTAGGGAGGGATTCAGGATCCCATATTGATTGTGTGCATATTGTATATAAAAAGTTGTATATGTGTTATGCGTGTTACTCATTAATTTGTGTCGTTGTAATAAAGCTTTGATTTGCGTACTGGTGACTAAAAGACTTATCAAAGTCAAATATACATTATATACGCTGTTTCCTAACTTCTAACAAAAGCGAGCCTCTATTTATGTCCCGTGTTAGTACGGTCAATAAATCGTGTATATATAAGGCCATGGCTTAAGAGCATTTTATCGCTATTTAGCTATATGGGCCTGACACGTTATACCGTTCTTTAGTACCAAACGCTAAAGAGTGGTATACCACGCTTCATCTTTATGGGTCTGATACGCTTAAGAACGGTAGGCTATACCGCTCTTTAGCGGTTGGTACCAAGGAACGGTATGGGCATACCGCTCTTCAGCGCTGGCACTAAAGAACGGTATACTGCTATTCAGTGACAAACGTCAAAGAACGGGGCACAGGAGTGGTGTACATCGGTATATACCAATATTTAGCTATACATGGTCCTGGCGCGATAAAGAACGGTCTTACATTATCATCCGTACTGCTCGATCTCCAGTGTCCGGCTATAAAGAGCCGTATACCGCTCCTTAGCCCTCATCGATAAAGAGCGGCATGCCGTTCTTGAGCCATCAGTGCTAAAGCCACTTCGTATATATAATTGCGTCTATAGTCTAGTGATGCGAAATCAGTGTTTCCGGTAGAGACCAAATGTGTCTGGATTCTGGCCCACAAAGCCAAATGACGTAAATGACGTCATGGACCATGTCATGACGTCTTCGCTGGTTTTCGTTCAGCTAACCAACGAAATTGGTCAAAATGAAACTAATCTATAGGCCTAAATCACATAGGAATTGTTCAGAAAAACTGAAGTTGGTAATTTCATAACCATCCCGTTTGTCCACTTCCGATTCTGTGATTTCACCATTTCTTTTGGGAAATTATTGTTCCCAGGATGCTATGCGAAAGCGGAACGGAAGTCACGTGATTTTTAACCCATTTTTGTGCGCCGTTTTTCATCGCGTCGAAATTCTGTTTCATGGTATTGTAAAAAATTAATGACGTCATTCACGCCTAAACTTGAAAAGCAACAACGCGCCTGCGGCGCGTTGTGGTTGCTATAAACCATATTTTCAGACGTTCAGGGACAGGAATCTACGTCACTAATGTAATCTCTAAGCCGTCGCTTCAGACATTCATGAACCTACCAAATGTCACTAATGTAATATCTAAACCGTCGCTTCAGTCGTTCAGGGCCAGGAACCTGCTTCACTAATGTAATATCTACAAAATCGCTTCAGACGTTCAGGGCCAGGAACCTACGTCACTAATATAATCTCTAAACCATCGCTTCAGACGTTCAGAAACAGGATTGAACCTACGTCACTAATGTAATCTGTAAACCGTCGCTTCAGACGTTCAGAAACAGGATTGAACCTACGTCACTAATGTAATCTGTAAACCGTCGCTTCAGACCATCACCGAGCAAGCCACTAACTATGACAAGATAACAACATAATTAAGTATAAGATAATCACGGCAAAGAGAATCATATCACCATACTGCGAGAGGAAATAAATTTGACCGCCCCTATTTTTGCACAAACAGACTCGTAGTTGTCAATTCTGCGAAAATATTCTTTTGGACAGTCCTAAAAATTTAGCAATTCGTAATTCTCATCAGTAGTAGTTCATTATGGGAAAGGTATCCAATATCTATCAGGTGTAGATCTCACCTCAAGATATATTATGCTTGTGTTTCTGCTGACTAGCGTGTCTGGCATGTGCGTCAATGGCCTCAGTGGAATGAGTTTCATAAGTCCTGAAAGGAAAACGTATAAACTTAGTACATGTATATATTTCAATTAAATGCCCACTTAATGTTTGAATCCACAGAGCACGTTATATATTATATATTCTATATACTATAGGTTTGAAAGGGGCGGAAGCTCCAAAACATTGTATTATCAACTTATCCGATCGAATAAACTGTGAACACTGTGTTTTTGTCGAGGTACCGACGTGTGTTCTGAGTGGTTATGTGCTTACACGTTCTAGATTGTACGGTCAGTCTTCATGTATTATTCTTAATGGAAGGGGAAGAACTCTATCTCCTAGTTTAGAATTTTCATGCATTTTTGGTCAATGAGGGGGAAGTCTTGGGGTGAATCTGAGAATCTCTATCACATTGTGGACACTCCTATAGAGGCCGCAGCTGTTATGTATCCTGGTGGTATATATATATAATAGCTGAAACAGGCTCCCTTTATTCACTTTATTCAGCGTTATAGGGGTCTGTGGCCTCTTTGCGCATTAGGGGCCTTAGACCTTAGACGGAGGCGGCCCCTTAATTTGCGCACATTTTGATCACTTAGATAGTTTGATTATTAAAAAAAAATAACTTAAATTTCATTTTTTTTTATTAATTATTTTTACACTGAACTCCTTGTTCAAATTAACAAACCTTTTTTTATTTTTATTTTTTTTTATTTTATTTTTTAATTAATTTTTTTTAATAAAAAAAACAACAAAAAAACGCCGATTTACCCTAGTTCGGGCAGGGTACCTTCATGCCATAGTAAATAACAATGACGCTGTATATAAATAATTGGGGACTCAAACATAAAGTGGACCTTTAAACAAGGCGGCTGCGCATCGAATATGGCATCGTCGAGGATTATGCTAAACATGATCGTTCCAACGATCTTACGAGTAAAACTATCGGATTTTATTTAGTTTCTTATGATGCTAATGGTCTTAAAATTGCAAAAAAAGGAAAGAAAGATAACACTATGGGTCCCATATTTGCAACCATCTGGATGGTGGCCATTTTGGATCGGGTGGAGTGTATGTTTAGGGAGTCGTGCATGGCGACCACCATACAACATACTTTGTTTGACATATTAAGTGCCCGGGCTATAAATGGCATGGATCCATTATTTGCACCCATCTGGAAGGCGGCCATGTTGGGTCGGAAATGGGGTGTGTGGCGGTGTCTCGGTGGCCACCATACAACACCCTTTATTTTATCGATATATAAAATTTTCGAATAAGGAGTAATTGAGGTAGATGTAGATCGTGTTGTGGCTGTGATGCATCATCGGGGCGATGATGGTTGTTGTTGTTGTTGTTGGAATCTGATGATACGGGGTCCATCGAATCGGATTGTGTACGTACCTCTAATTGGGGTACATGTAGATGGGGTTGTGGCGATGGTGGTTGTGTTGATGGTTGTTGTTGTTAGAATCTGATGATACGGGGCCCGTCGAATCGTGTTGTGTACCTTTAATTAGGGTACATGTGGATGGGGTTGAGGAGATGGTGGTTGCATCTGATGACAGGTTGCACGTCGACCGATTTGGGTTGGCCTCTTCCGATTTTACGACAACTATTAAGCATATATGTCATATATATGACAACGCAGTTTCTGGATTAACTTACTATTAATTTTCTTGAACATCTTTCCGTACAAAATCTTGGGTCCAATTGCCATCATCATTATAAAATCGTTGCTCTGCAAAATAAGAAGTGTATTTCAGAAATGAATGTAGTGGGTGTGTGTTATTAGAGGATAAATGTGGTTGTTGGGGCACATTGCCCTTTTTCTCAAACGCACGCACGCACCCACGCACGCACTAACTCACGCATGCACGCACCCACTACATTCATTTCTTACATTTATATAACTTGTTGATGGTTTATTCCCATAAAAAAGATGAATGTATTCTTATATATTTTCACATAGCACATTAGGTTCATTAAGTAAGCCCACTATAAGATTTTCAAGAACTTATCAACGATAACGTGATCGTGATCAATATAAATAACTTCGTCTGAACTTTTAAAAGGACGCCCAATTATTCTGCTGACCGCTTTTAGTGATTAGGACAGATTAGGTCAACACTTTGTGACGTCGTGTTCGTTTTACGGTCTGTGTGTAATCGGGGTTTGAAACGGGTGACCCAATTGGCAGTTGACCAATTACAGAACATGACGGGCTATGTAAATATTTATGAATATCTGCAGTATTGAAAGTGGGGTGCATGGGTCATAATCCAGTGCTCCATTTATCAACCAATGTATCATGTCAAAATTCTGTTCTAATGGGACGACGACGAGGATGTATAATAAGGTTCCTTATTATATTCATATGTGTGATTTACCTTGCTTTCTTGAGCGACTAGAAAGGATACATGGAACTTTTGAATACTCATTATTCCATAGATGGAGCTTTTGATATTCTCATGTTCCTTATATGGAATGCACCACCAGAACTTTAATATGTAGCACTTAAACTACCGAACGGGGGCTGGGTGAATCAAATATGGCCCCAACTCATGCAGTGATCGCTTGTAGGACAGTGGCGGACTGACCGAATTAAATCAATGGCAAGCATGTTACACCACGAATACTTGGTTGGTTACCACACCAACAAATTACAATTTACTCCAGGGACACTGGCAGACTGACCGAAACCAATTAATGTCAAGCATGTTAAACCACGAATACTGGTGTGGTTACCGTACCCAACAATTAACAATGTTACTCCAGGGATAGTGGAAGACTGGCCGAAATCAAATAATGTCAAGCATGTTACACCACGAATACTGGTGTGGTTACCACACCCAACAAATAACAATAGTACTCCAGGGATACTGGACGACTGGCCGAAATCAAATAATGTCAGGCATGTTACACCACGAACACTGGTGTGGTTACCACAACCAACACTTAACAATGTTACTCCAGGGACACTGGACGACTGGCCGAAACCAAATAATGTCAAGCATGTTACACCACGAACACTGGTGTGGTTACCACACCCAACAAATAACAATGTTACTCCAGGGACACTGGAAGACTGGCGGAAACCAAATAATGTCAAGCATGTACGTTACAACACGAACACTGGTGTGGTTACCACACCCAACACTTAACAATAGTACTCCAGGTATACTGGACGACTGGCCGAAATCAAATAATGTCAGGCATGTTACACCACGAACACTGGTGTGGTTACCACACCCAACAAATAACAATGTTACTCCAGGGATACTGGACGACTGGCCGAAATCAAATAATGTCAAGCATGTTACACCACGAATACTGGTGTGGTTACCACACCCAACAAATAACAATGTTACTCCAGGGATACTGGAAGACTGGCCGAAATCAAATAATGTCAAGCATGTTACACCACGAATACTGGTGTGGTTACCACACCCAACAATTAACAATGTTACTCCAGGGATACTGGACGACTGGCCGAAATCAAATAATGTCAAGCATGTTACACCACGAATACTGGCGTGGCTACGGTACCCAACAAATAACAATGTTACTCCAGGGATACTGGAAGACTGGCCGAAATCAAATAATGTCAAGCATGTTACACCACGAATACTGGTGTGGTTACCACACCCAACACTTAACAATGTTACTCCAGGGATACTGGACGACTGGCCGAAATCAAATAATGTCAAGCATGTTACACCACGAATACTGGTGTGGTTACCACACCCAACAAATAACAATGTTACTCCAGGGATACTGGAAGACTGGCCGAAACCAAATAATGTCAAGCATGTACGTTACACCACGAACACTGGTGTGGTTACAACACCCAACAAATAACAATGTTACTCCAGGGATTCTGGAAGACTGGCCGAAACCAAATAATGTCAAGCATGTTACACCACGAATACTGGCGTGGCTACGGTACCCAACAAATAACAATGTTACTCCAGGGATACTGGACGACTGGCCGAAATCAAATAATGTCAAGCATGTTACACCACGAATACTGGTGTGGTTACCACACCCAACAAATAACAATGTTACTCCAGGGATACTGGAAGACTGGCCGAAATCAAATAATGTCAAGCATGTTACACCACGAATACTGGTGTGGTTACGGTACCCAACAAATAACAATATTACACCAGGGATACTGGAAGACTGGCCGAAATCAAATAATGTCAGGCATGTTACACAACGAACACTGGTGTGGTTACCACACCCAACAATTAACAATAGTACTCCAGGGATACTGGAAGACTGGCCGAAATCAAATAATGTCAAGCATGAACGTTACACCACGAACACTGGTGTGGTTACCACACCCAACAATTAACAATAGTACTCCAGGGATACTGGAAGACTGGCCGAAATCAAATAATGTCAGGCATGTTACACAACGAACACTGGTGTGGTTACCACACCCAACACTTAACAATGTTACTCCAGGGATACTGGACGACTGGCCGAAACCAAATAATGTCAAGCATGTACGTTACACCACGAACACTGGTGTGGTTACCACACCCAACAAATAACAATGTTACTCCAGGGATACTGGACGACTGGCCGAAACCAAATAATGTCAAGCATGTTACACCACGAACACTGTTGTGGTTACCACACCCAACAAATAACAATGTTACTCCAGGGATACTGGAAGACTGGCCGAAATCAAATAATGTCAAGCATGTTACACCACGAATACTGGTGTGGTTACCACACCCAACAATTAACAATGTTACTCCAGGGATACTGGACGACTGGCAGAAACCAAATAATGTCAAGCATGTTACACCACGAATACTGGTGTGGTTACCACACCCAACAATTAACAATATTACACCAGGGATACTGGAAGACTGGCCGAAATCAAATAATGTCAAGCATGTTACACCACGAACACTGGTGTGGTTACCACACCCAACACATAACAATAGTACTCCAGGGACACTGGAAGACTGGCCGAAATCAAATGCCAGGCATGTTACACCACGAATACTCGTGTGGTTACCACACCCAACACTTAACAATGTTACTCCAGGGATACTGGACGACTGGCCGAAATCAAATAATGTCAAGCATGTTACACCACGAATACTGGTGTGGTTACCACACCCAACAATTAACAATATTACACCAGGGATACTGGAAGACTGGCCGAAATCAAATAATGTCAAGCATGTTACACCACGAACACTGGTGTGGTTACCACACCCAACACTTAACAATGTTACTCCATGGATACTGGACGACTGGCCGAAATCAAATAATGTCAAGCATGTTACACCACGAATACTGGTGTGGTTACCACACCCAACACATAACAATATTACTCCAGGGACACTGGACGACTGGCCGAAACCAAATAATGTCAAGCATGTACGTTACACCACGAACACTGGTGTGGTTACGGTACCCAACAATTAACAATATTACACCAGGGATACTGGAAGACTGGCCGAAACCAAATAATGTCAAGCATGTTACACCACGAACACTGGCGTGGTTACCACACCCAACAAATAACAATGTTACTCCAGGGACACTGGAAGACTGGCCGAAATCAAATAATGGCAGGCATGTTACACCACGAATACTTGGTTGGTTACCACACCAACAAATAACAATGTTACTCCAGGGATACTGGAAGACTGGCCGAAACCAAATAATGTCAAGCATGTTACACCACGAACACTGGTGTGGTTACCACACCCAACAATTAACAATGTTACTCCAGTGACACTGAAAGACTGGTAGAAACCAAACAATGTCAAGCATATTATTACACGAGGGGCATTGGCGCGGACTGGCCGAACCAAATCATTGACAATCATGTTACAACAGGACACTGGAATACTGACCGAACCAAATTAAATGACAACCATGTTATAACAGTGACATTGGCTGAAGGCAATAAATGGCAGACGTGCACGATACACATGGGACAATGTCGGAATGGCCGACTCTAATTAATGGCAAGCGTGTTAGACCTGGGACAGTGTGGGAATGGCCAAACCCAATCAATGTCAAATGCACGGATATTGGCTAATGATGATATCCGAATTCATATTACTGTATGTTCCAGGGAGTGTTGGAATTGATTTTAGATACATATCATACCTGTTTTACCTGTGGCCATTTTTTGGGCCCATCCGCCCCATTTTTTTTACTTTTTAGCAAGTGTTTCCGACCACTTTTCGACATCCACCCCTTAGAAACAAGTAATCTCTCGCTCGCTCTCTCTCTCGCTCTCTCTCTCTCTCTTTCCTCTTTGTCGCTCTTTCCTGTTCTCGTCGGCTCAATGTCTTATCCTCTTAAGGCATACAATTTCTCATTTCTTTTTTTTTTTTATGCTTGTATCTGATTTTATGCAACTATAATTAGAGGATATTACTTGGTTGGTTTGATATTAGGCCCGATGTCAGCCTGAGACCGAAGGTTGATATGATGTTATCGAGGGTCCATAATACCAAACCAACCAAGTAATACCCTATTAATTAATTAGTACGCCTCTTAGTAACTGTAAGATCGACAACATTTCAAATGAGTGACGTCACAAAAAATCGATATCTGCACATTATTTTTAAGTGAAGTAGGGTTATGGCACACGGCGATGTCGTAAAACGATATTACTCGGTTTGGTAGTGTCGCAAAACGATATCGCTCGCTTTAAGGTCACATTGAAGAGATATTCACACAGTTCGATAACAGGTCGTTCTGGGCCAAAATGTCATATCTAATAATTATTAATAAGAATGCAATTCACAATAAACAAAATGAATCCAATTTCACATCACCAACTAACCCTCACCTTAGCTGATCCAATTGTTGAATTCTTTATCGTTATGGTGCCACTGAAAAAAAGACGAAAGATAAAAATAATATTATTTTAACGCTCGGCATGTCTAGGAGACAAGTAGATATAACATGCAGCTGTGTCAAAATTCTACCTATACCTAATATAGAGTAAGTAAGTAAGTAAATATTTTAGTATGGCATATCATCATAAAATGTGTTACACATATATAATTAAATAATAAACAATAATATGTCATATGGTGGTGGCATGACCATAGGGTCGTCTTCCTGCCGCCACCATTTGGAAACGGAAAATATGGACAAAAATATGGAAGATATACAAATTTATACAAAATTGGCATTTATGCAAAATTGACATACTGGGTGGGGTTCAAACCATATATTATAATGAAATAATAATGACACATTTGTGTGTGTCTGCGTTGTTTACAATTTGATTAAAAAAATTTAATCTTTAGCTATAAAGTTCAAAAATAAATCTGTTCAAACTAGACAATGTTCTAATCAGTTTGCACCAAATAGTTAATATTTGCACTGAATATAGGCACTCAACAACACAGAAGATTGAAAAAAAAAACAACAAATATCTACATGCATATATACACATAAGCGCATACATACATGCATTTACATATATATATATATTCATCAGGCACATCTTCTCAATTTTAAAAATTCATTTTACTAATGAGAGAAGGTCGTTTTATAGTTATAATTTCTTTCCTTATTGGAAGACCTTAAGAGAGACCTTAACATGTGCATATTTTGTCCTAAAACCAGTGCGACGTCGGTAACAGCGGCCATTGGAGCTTCCTTTTTTTTTGTCGCTTCGGTGGCCGCTTGACGAAAGGCAGCTTCTAAAATCGGCATCTTGAGCGTTATATAGTCACATACATGTGCACAAGACAGCTTCTAAAATCGGCGCCTTGTCCGTTATATAGTCGCATACATGTGCACAAGGCAACGCTCGGCACGTCTCAGAGACAAGTACGTAGAACATGCAGCTGATTACACTCGAAGGTCACAAATTGTTGTATTTATTCTACATGACGAATGTTATTTTTATTGAAAAATATAACAATAATTGCTAATAAATGTCAAGTTATTTTATATATTCGGATATGTTGTGGTAACTCTCCAGATGGGACACCCTTTTATACTTAGCTGGATGGCGGTGTGTCCAATTTGTATAATGGACACTTTTCGCGGACGCCGTCTGACTGATTACATAATACGACCGTTTTTCAACGTACTTATAACAAAAAGTTAAATAACTTATAGTGCAAAGTTAAACTTATTGTTATGTGATATTTCTGATGGAGAACGTTTGGAGGAATATATGCCTCGCTTTGGTTAATCTGGAAGAATATATGCCTCGCTTTGGTTAAAAGAATTTTACTTAAAGGGAGCGTGTTCGCCAATTTCAATAAGTGCCCGGTAATAACACCGATCTAATATCGATAATATATAGAACATCAATTAATTTGACTCGAAGATGTCTTCTGTAAATGTTCAGATTAACAGGTTACTTTAAAATCTAATTTAATAATTTAATATCAATTTAATTTATGTCTCCAGCCATTAACTAACGAATTTTCATGTACAAGTCGTAATAAAATTAAATGACAGATAGTGGATTGGGCAACAGGGGTAATCTCAAGCCACTCAACGACTATACAATACCATTAATGAGTATCTGGAACTATTATACATATAATATAACATTTACTTGCTACATTCGCCTGAAAACTGTACACAAATATCTTGATGACGAGCGTTCTATTTTTGCATTCCGGCTTATCTGTCATCTGTAACATTACTTCGTACTCAGCAGAAACTCAAATAATGGACATAGTGTTACCTTATTCTATACGAAGCAGACAGTAGAGAAAACAACAACATTTGAATACAGTGCCCCTTTAAAACATCTTTAGAAACCGCATGTAATATAAACGGCGAATTTACTGTTAGGGGTATATAGGTCAACAACGTTATACTTTATATAATTGAAAAGGGGTCTGCACGCCCTTTTCTGGTGGCAACTTACTGTTAGGTGCGGGTCAACAACGTTATACTTTACATAATTGAATTGGTCTACACCCACTTTCTGGTGGCCATGTACTGTCAGATGCAGGTCAATAACGTTATACTTTAAATAATTGCATTGGGTCTGCACAACCTTTCTGGTGATCACATACATGTACTGTTAGGTGCAGGTCAACAACGCTATTCTTTAAATAACTGAATTGTGTCTGCACCCCCTTCTGGTGGCCACATACTTACTTCACTGACATCAGATTAATCTTGCCATGCGTGTCATTGTGCAACATCTGAATGGGAATATCGGCATTCTGAAATTTTAGAAAACACAAAATCATTTGACGGCGAGCCTTCAAATAGTGTGTCTGTCATTTGCAGAATGAGGTGCAAGAGGGTGAATTTACCCCCTGTGGACCTCATTCTGCTTAGGCCCCAATTGCTATGGGAGACCTACAAGTTTGAAGTTGCTGCACAGCGGGCGATCTGGCGACCACGTAAATACAAAATAATTCAAACAAAACTTCACCCACAAAGGCAATTCTTTAAGGATTGGCCATTTATAAATGGACAATCCGTACCTAAATTTTCATTAATTAATGGTCAATCCGACCACGCGTGGCACGCGCGGTTGGGATTGTCCACCAAATCACGACATATATAGATAATCCTGCATGTTAGCTTCATATTTAATCTGAAGGGTAATAACTCTATAAAGAATGTACCTTTACTAAATAACGGCGATTTGTACGAGAAGAAGTGTTTTGACGAAATAACGGATATATTTGAAGAAGTGATTTTGACCCAATAGAAGAATTTGACTTATATTTCACCAGAGTTGATCTATTGTGGTGTTGCAATTTCTGATACAAATTGCCATTATTTAGTAAAGGTAAGACGACATAAATAATGGAGAAATAAATAGGCCAGACATCAATTTTGTTTCCCTCGCGACACACGAATCTTCCATTGTGATATTTCCAGATTCAGTGCAACGCTGTACATATAATATTCAAATGACATTATTACTCGAGAATGGCTGACACATTATACTCGAGAATGGCTGACACATTATACTCGAGAATGGCTGACGCGTTTCAGTGGCATCTACAAATCTCAGTAGATCATTTCCTCTCATCTTAATTCTATGGTATACCAAAGAACGACATATTTGGGCTCCTCTGCCATCACCCGGTCCTCCGCTATCACACCCCCCCCCGGTTACCAGGTGGATCTCATATGAAGTAAAGATCGAGAATCATCATGCTGAGTTTGAAATGTGCACATAACTTACCAGATCCATGGTAAAGAAGAGGTCGGTTGTGTTTCGGTTTTTGCACACGGTTTTAGCCAGTAGATCCATCGTCATGGTGACCTGTATTGACATCATCTCTGGGCGGATCTTCACACGGACGTTCTGCTCTGTTAAGTTGAATTCCACCGTCGCATTGGGATAGAGTATCTTGGACTACAAATGTCGTATTACGACAGACATAAAATGTATCTACATCTCGGTTAGATCGTGCCATGAATCTCTACTCGAGCTTACGCCCGTACAGATCATTCTCCAACATGTAGATCATGCCACGAATCTCTACTCTGGCTAACGCGCGTAGAGATCGTAATCGACCAGTACAAAGCCTGGGAACTTTTTGAAGTTTGACAGGTTATACCATATAAAGTCGAAAACATAACGCGGGGAATATATTTCTTAGTTATTATCAGTTCCTTAATAATGTACTTCACTGTCGATGAAGTTCCCAACTCGAAGTTGCATGCCTTTCTGTGACTTTTGTGAGACGATATCGCTATAAACATTGACATAATTTGCCCAGGAGAAATTCGACAATTGTTAGCAACGCAAAGCAAAATCGCTCATAAAGTCACTTAAATCTTGAAATTTCGAGCTGGGACCTTTATCTATAATGAAGTGCATTATTAAGGAACAAATAATAACTGAAAAATATATTCCCCGCGTTATGTTTTCGACTTTATAAGGTTCCTTGTCAAAACTTCAAAAAGTTCCCAGGTTTTGTACTGGTGGAATATGATCTCTACGAGCGTTAGCCAGAGTAGAGATTCATGGCATGATCTATTCAACATGATAAAATCTGGGAACTTTTTGATGTTGTGGTAGGGAAGTTTATAAAATTGATGGAACAGTGCAGGTAATATATTTCTCAGTAATTATTTGTTCCTTAATAATGTATTTCACTGTAGTTGAAGATCCCAGCTTGAAATTACATGGTTTAGTTGACTTTGTGAGCGATTTTGCTGTGCGTCGCTTGCAATCATGGAAATTTTCCCCGGGTAATTAATTCAATGTTCACAAGTCACAAAAATCATACAATCTCGAGATGCGACCACTCCCTACAACGAAGCAGATTATTGAGGAACAAGTATTAACAAAGATATATATTCCCTGTCCTGTTTGTTCGATGTTATACAGTTCCATTTCAAAGTACCCAGGTTTTGTACTGGTGGTATATGATATCTACGGGCATAAGCTATAGAGTAGAGATTCATGGCATGATATATATCTCAGTCAATAAAAAACTCAAACGTCTCTCTGCGGTTTTTGGGCGTTTATAACATTCAGCCATTCGTCCGATTTAATCCAACATTTGGACTATGCTTAACCCTTTACCCAACAAAGCGGCCAAAAACGCCCAAATAAAGCTTCAACAGCCTAAAATATCTTCGGTCTGTCTCAATAACACCATACAAATATGGATATCATTGGAACCGGTTCATTGACCATATTTTGGTGGTTACAGTTATGCCCTGTGCCAATGCATTATCTTATATATGCGAGTCGACCATAGGTCGCCTCGCATATATAAGAGAATGCATTGGCATAAAAAAATCTTTTTACCATTTGTTCTTACATTCTTTAACAATTTTATCATTTTTTCTTACATTCTTTAACAATTTTATCATTTTTTCTTACATTTTTAAACAATTTTTATAATATTTTTCTACATTCTTTGACAGTTTTATAATTTTTAAAATTTGTTTTTAATATGGTCGACTCGCATATATAAGAGAATGCATTGGCACAGGGCCGTTCTGTTGGGTAAAGGGTTAATCCAACATTTGGTCTATGCACGTCTGGTGATGTATCTTAGAAGGCGATACACCAAATATCACACCGATTGGTCAAATACATATAGACAGAACGCAACGTGCATCTTAATCAAGAATATTTATCGAATAAGTCGCCGATGGCACAATGATATATAAATATATTTGATACTTTTCTGACATATTTTTATCACATATGCTATATGCTATCAGGGGGATTGGGGAGTCTCTGGACTACTGGATTGGAGTAGGTGGCAAAGAAGTCAGTGAAAGTACTCCATAGACACTCCAAACCAGCCAATTTTAACTATAAATGATCAAATAAAGGTAAGGAACACAACCACTAATATTTTATCTATATTTTTAACCCGCATGGCATTGGTACAAGATAGAGTTATGCCGCATCCAATGCATTGCAAAGGGGTGGGACGGGGTTACTCTCATCTCAAAAAGTGCCGAAGGGTATACGGGTTTTGAAAATGTGATGAAGGGTACATATTGTTTGATATCGGCTCTATAACGCAGTTATTTTAACTGTATTCCTGATAGTCTGTCGCCAGGGCCGTGACGACGGGGGTGTTTGGGAGGAGTGTCTAGTTGCTAATTGGTTATTTTTAGACTAACATATCCATATTTTCCTACTTTTTGTCAACATTTTGGACTGAAATGGCCATCAGTTGGAAATTTTCCAACTTTAGGGCGGTGTCAGGTTTGAAATTTCCAACAGTTGGAAAGCTTGAGCTCAGTCTAGATACTATAGAATTTGGAAATTTTCCCTACCTCACGAGCAGGCAAAAACTGCTAAGCAATTTAAGAAAAACAATCGGCCAGTGAATTTGGCTGAAGTTAGACCACTAGATGTTATGATTTTGTAAATTTTAGGTTAATATCTCAAACTTATCACACGGATTCCGTTCCTTCCCTTGGCTATTGGCCACAAGACTGTCGATCTATTCAGAATAGCCTGTGACGTAACAGTTGGGAAAATCATAATCAAGGGGGGGGGTGCAAATGGAATTAAGCATGCACACGTGTGAGTAATTTGATCTAGTGCAAGGGGGCGCAGTTGGAAATGCCAAGGTGGAGACCCCCAGCGGAGACCCTCTATAGCCACGCCCCTGTCTGGCAAAACTTGTATACTCTTCAGCACATTTTCAAAACATGTGTACCCTTCAGAACTTTTTTGGTGAGTGAGACCTCTCCAGCGATACTGGGCATAAACCCTATTTCTTACGGAGCTATTTATGTGCAAAGTTTTTTCACTCACCTCGGGAAAATATCCGTGCATCATATTTATTGATAAATAGTCGCCCACCACGGTATGGAACTGTAAAAAGAACAAACAGAGGGTATAGCAATATGACGTGTTATTTATCCCAATGGTATATATTTATTTCTTAACAGCAATGCATTGTTTTGGCTTTAAACATATTTGTCAAACTATATACCGTGCGCTGATGTTGTTGAGTTAAGGATGCATAATCCGATTAAGGGCCCGTCAATTACTATTTATTTGAATTCGGGGGTAAACAATATTTGATTCGAGTCAAGACACCTATATCAAAGATCAGAGTTATTAGATATCGATTTTTGAAATCTATTATTTTCCCCATCGATACTTATTAGTGGCCCAGTAAAAAGTCGACGAGCCGACGGTCTCGGACCAAATTGCGGATGAAGATGGATAATTCTAACTTGCCAACTTGGAATCTGATTATATGGGGACCATCGAATCAGATTGAGTAGCTTTAAATTAGCTATATAATACATAGGTTGCGTCGATAATAATATGAATACCAAGTTTCTTAAAAGCCTCCGCTCACGGTATACGGTGTGATTTTGTTTAGGTAAGTTTACTAAGCCTTATCTTTGTACCACATGACCTGGTGGCTGAAAGAATTACTAAAACTATGCAAACCATCATCGTAGCAATTCAGCATAAAATAGTTTGTTAAATCCTAGAAAGTCATTTTCTCATAATCTAGAAAAAGGTTACAAATAATTTCTTGTTGGTAAGAAATGATTTCATAGTTTATAGAAAGTCATTTTCTCACTATATAGAAAAAAGTAAGAAATAATTTCTTAAAGGGGTACTGTACACTAAATCCCGTCTCATTTTATATTTAACAGAATATATGCAACAAACGGATGAATTTGAACCACGGATTAGTGCAAAATACACCCATGTGCTCTATGAATGATGCAAACAACATGGTAATTATAATGAAAATGAATAAATGATTGGAGTCATATATTCATTTTCATTATAATTGCCATGTTGTTTTCATCGTTCATAGAGCACAAGAGTGTATTTTGCACTAATCAATGGCTCAAATTCATTCATTTGTTGCATATATTCTGTTTAGATTAAAAGGAGATGGTCCCATAAATGGCCGGATTTAGTGTACAGTACTCCTTTAAATGTCAAGAAATGATTTTGTCACAAGACTAGAAAAGACTAGAAAATTTGGGAGTATACATACTCACTGGTATACTTAGAAAATGTTCTTGTTCCTACATCAAGAAAATATGTTTCTTAAAGTTAGAACTTGTTTCTAATACGTTAAGAAGGGCACATTCTTACTTTCTAGAAAAAAAGTTAGAAAAATATTCTCAAATTTCAAGAAATATAAGAAAATGTTTTTCTTGCAATATCTAACATTTAGAAAAGTTAATTTCTTATAGCAGGACCACTTGACCATGTGGTCACAAATACGACATGGCCAGTGATTGACGCGAGTAGTCGGGCAGCTAGGTACACCCCCTATGGACCCCCCCCCCAGGACTCTTCCGGACCGATTTTTTTTATGTACCTGGACACCTCTAGAGTAGAATTCCGGATGTTAACAAGAAAACAACATGGCCGCATATGACGTAATCCAAGATGGCGCCCATGAGGGTCAGAAAATTTCGCGATTTTACCCTATGTCTATTTATATGACGATTGTGGAAAAACTAATTGAGATATGACATTGCAATCAATTGCATTTTATTCCTTATATATTTCTACGTCAACTGATATCAAATTTGAAAATCAAAATCCAAGATGGCCGCCAGAATATGGCACAGAATCTAGATTTTAGCCGATTTGCAACATCTAATAGAGCCAGTATTAAAATAGTTCGCAAATTATATGTTTTTTTTATGTTTTATACACATAATGGCTGCATTTGGATATGTTTTGATTATCCTAACACCCCGAAAATGACAACTTTAGAAAAATAACGGTACTTTTTCAGTACTTCTTCGGTTTGGCCTAACATCTTCATATCAATTGAGTAGGACCCACCAGCATCATGTATATAGCAGATTAGTAGGACCCACCAGCATCATGTGTATAGCAGATAAGCAGGACCCACCAGCATCATGTATATAGCAGATTAGCAGGACCCACCAGCATCTTGTACATAGCAGATTAGCAGGACCCACCAGCACCATGTGTATATCAGATTAGCAGGACCCACCAGCATCATGTGTATAGCAGATTAGCAGGACCCACCAGCACCATGTGTATATCAGATTAGCAGGACCCACCAGCATCATGTGTATAGCAGATTAGCAGGACCCACCAGCATCATGTATATAGCAGATTAGTAGGACCCACCAGCATCATGTGTATAGCAGATTAGCAGGACCCACCAGCATCATGTGTATAGCAGATTAGCAGGACCCACCAGCACCATGTGTATAGCAATTAGCAGGACCCACCAGCACCATGTGTATAGCAGATTAGCAGGACCCACCAGCACCATGTGTATAGCAGATTAGCAGGACCCACCAGCATCATGTATATAGCAGATTAGCAGGACCCACCAGCATCATGTATATAGCAGATTAGCAGGACCCACCAGCACCATGTGTATAGCAGATTAGTAGGACCCACCAGCATCATGTATATAGCAGATTAGCAGGACCCACCAGCATCATGTATATAGCAGATTAGTAGGACCCACCAGCATCATGTATATAGCATATTAGCAGGACCACTTGACAAGGAGTGATAACAGGACGTGAATGATCTGAATATAATCTGTCTAATATCTTCATGAGTAATTCATATCGTACCCTCGCCAGCTCGTACCCACACGGAATAAGTCAACTCGTACTTGATTTTATATATTCTGTCTGGGTGATCTGGTGATAGCATCAAATCCAATATTAGAGATCTTTCGCAATATCACGATTACGATTACGGATAGGACATATTGTCCTATTAAGATGGACACCATCACAACTTATACATACGATGATTAATTGGTGAGACGGCATATGCGCCATTATATTAAGTTACACATATATTTGATGCAAAAAGTACTGTGCGTCTCTTTCAGATCCAATGTTCTTATCCTTGCGTTGTACACCTCACGGATAATGTTAGAGCGTCCCCAAGCAGGACCAGTGGAACATCCTAGACACATCTGCACATAATTAAACTTTGTGGGGTATATTTCGTCTCACATAAGAACCCCCGTGTGTTAAAATCGAATTGTGGTCGTATACTAGCTGGATATTGTCCATATCCGTAATCGTAATCGTTATTTTGCGAAAGGTCTCTATTATTTTATTATTTCATGACGGGAGCTGCACTGATCCAGCATTAAATATCCCGTGTCAGTGTATTCTCTTATATATTCGAGTATCAAATAGGAAGACTCAAATAGATAAGAGAATGCACTGGCTTACAAGCTCAATGTAAATATTGTTAGGCCAATGTTAGGCTCCATTAGGGAGACTCGCATATATCAGGGAATGCATGGCACAATGTTCATGCATGGACATATTACCTGATCGTGTTCCAGGCGGGATAACTCTGTGCATGGACATATTACCTGATCGTGTTCCAGGCGGGATAACTCTATGCATGGACATATTACCTGATCGTGTTCCAGGCGGGATAACTCTATGCATGGACATATTACCTGTACAGTCACTTTCTTGGCGTGTTGTTGGAGCACCGTGCTGAACAAATCCTCGCCGACTGCCATGGTTAGCATGCTGTTTGTCTCGGGAATCTTCGCCAACACATGCGGTTGATACCTCACGAGCTGTTTTCTGTCATCTTGTGAGAAGGCATAGACCTGGGTTGTGTAAATAGATAGCCCTTTACCAACCGATATGACCGGATATTATATAATATAGCAGATTATCCACATATCTTTAAATATTTCTCTTCTATCACAAACATTACTATCTAATTCTCCCTTTTTCTCCCACTGATCTGATAGTAATTTTTCTAATACCAACTGTTTTAATAATACCAATTCTTAGTCTCACTTAAACCGTTTATTCGATACAAACATTTCACTATAATGAAGCAAAGCTTCAATCACTTAATGGAACTGTTCATTTTACAGCACCATCTGACGTCACACACTCCTGCAACTGAGTACAGTACTACAGTGGATTAAAGCATTGAGGGTATAATTGCACCAGCGACATTGGAGCTACCTAACAAAGCGAAAGTCTCCTTCAAAAGAACTTCAACAGATACACCAACAACCAACCTTTATTCCATAAAACTTAATATCGACACACCTATCGAACCCACTACCTGAGTAAATGCGAGACAAAAAACAAACAAATAAAAACAGGTAGTTCAGTGGGTATAGTTAGGAAAATTTGGGCTGTTATATACGCTATTAATATACAGTAAATAACGAGTGTACGATAAGCAAAACACTCTACACTGGGGGGGGGGGGGGCAGCACACTGTGGATCACCAGGATTAACTGTGATTTTGTTCGCGGTGTTGCACGGTTAACTTGGATGGGGCGGATTAATATGAATCAATATAAATCCTGGAGTCAGACCAGCTCTATTATAGAATCACAACGTATCACTGAGAATATCCGCAAAACACAAACGAGTACTCAGTTATTATATAACAGTATTAACTAAATAATGATAATTATCTTGTCTTGATTTGTTCAAGCATTTAATGTCCTCGAAAATGACAATTAATGGAAATTATAAACCTATACGATCAGGGAGGGGAATTTATTTTTTCCGGGCACGTATGCTGGGGTGGGTGGGTGGTCGATGGGACCAACAAACAATTTTTTACGCAACTCAAATTTTTTTTCCTGCAAGTCTCTTTGACTGTTTTTGCAATGAGTTTGTCTTAAAACACATATATATGTCAATATTAACATAAATGACAAATATCATGATGATCAGACAAACAGCATAGCCTGCAGCCCATGCTAATGGATTGATTTTTGAAATCCAAGATGGCCACTGGCAGCCATGATTTTTTGGCCGAATGACCCCAAGATGATGCGTTCTTATTTACATGTCAATGTTAAAATCCATGACAAATGGTATGCACATAAATTCATATACAGCTGTTTACAGTGAATTTCCCCTCGCAAATCTCTGCTTTAGTGTTAAAAGGGTGGGGTGGGTGTCCAAAAATGGTCGGGGAAAAACTGCCGAAAACAGGGCGGGGTGAAAAAAAAATTCCGGTGGGTGGGTGGTTAAAGCCACTAACAAGCAATTTTTTCCGCAACTAAAAAAACAAATTCCTGCTTGTTTTTTTTAGTGTTTTGGCAATGAGTTGGGCTTCAAAACCACTTTGAATGAGAGAAATAATGTAATTCTAACTGGTAAACTGACTGCAGGCAGTTATCGTGTTGTATTTTGTTGCAAATTTTGAAATCCAAGATGGCCGCTGGCAGCCATGTTTTTTTGGCCGAATGACCGCAAAATGACTCATTCCTATTTACATGTCCATGTTAACATCCATGATAAATAGTATGCACAGAAATTCATATACAGCTGTTTACAGTGAATCCCCCCCCCCGCAAATCTCTGTTTTAGTGTTAAAAGGGTGGGGTGGGTGTCAAAAAATGGTCGGAAAAAACTGCCGAAAACGGAAAAAACATTTGGCGGTGGCGGTGGGTGGGTACACAAAATAATCGAAAGGGAAAAAATGCCATACGTGCCTGAAATATTTTTCCGACCCCCCCCCCCCCCTGCCGAAAACGGAAAAAAGTTTGGACGCGGGGGTGAGTAAAAAATCAGCAAAAGTGCTGGAAAATTTTCCGACCCCGACCCCCTGATGCGATGCGATATAAAACTACCACCACCGCCACCATGTTGATTACATGTAGCATAGCGCTCGCTAATCAGCCACTCTAGCTTTGGATGATGATTGAGTCACCGCGAATCACTCTCAAAGAAAAAATGGCCACAGTGTTGAGTGTTTTGCTTATCGCACATTCTTTACATTTAGAGAAAATAAAGTAAAAAAAAAATAAAAAAATAGAAACTATGTGAAGATGTTTCTATAGACATTTGGTAATAAAGAAACTTTCCAGAGAACATGTGTCCTAAGCATGCAGAATGAGTCCCCAGAGGGTGAATTTAGTGATGCTAGCCCCCTATGCGGGATAGCGTCACTAAATTCACCCTCTGGGGACCTCATTCTACAGATGACAGGCACACTAAACTCAGGCTTCATCTGGGAGCACTTACCTGGTTCACTATATATATGTAGTCTGCGCCCATCGTAATGTTCGAGGCGTGCATGAAGAATTCATCTCCAAAATCTATATCCTCTACTTCCAGATTAACTGAAAAACACAATTAAGTGATTTAAAATTAAATGCAATAGAGAGGTTTTGCAAACTCACCATTAGTCCAAGTTTCCTTCGACGTGAACCAGATTGGAAAATCGGTATATTTATGGGACACCTTTCGCATAATGAACTACTATTGATAGGGTAGGGAATCTGTAAATTATAGTAATTCGTGCGTCGTCGCGATCTCGGGGGGGGGGGGGGGGGGGTTCCGATACCTCTCGTTGTAGTTACCTCGGATGATTATATAAACAAAGTAACCTCGCCACGACTGTGGGTGGAATTTAAAGTTGCACATGTTGTGCTTTGTAAGTGGACTCCATGGTGTAAGCAATTCATGAGATTCAGGGTTTTCTACAATTTTATTTATACTATTTTCATTTCGGACATGCTAAAACTGCTCTGACGGCAGAGTGTCTGTTCATCATTATCATAATATAGTCTTCCCGCGAGCAATTAAGGCAGGGTACCTTGTTTGCGGGCCCATGACACGGTGGCATCCCCCATTGCTCATTATTATGGGCACCATAAAACAAAGAATGTATACTCAAGCATTGAAATAGTGTGCCTGCCCCCCCCCCCCCCGGGCATGTAGGTGATAGTTGAATTAGTGATGTTCACCCATTAGTCACCTCGATTTTGCATTCTATCTTCTGTAAATTATGGGGATATAGAAACTGAACAGAAGGGAGTAACTAAAACAATGTTAATTTCAGACTATAGATAATTCCCAGAAATAAGGCCTAAGTATAATGAGGTCCACAGAGGGTGCGGGATAGCATCACTAAATTGACCCTCGGGGGGCCTCATTCCGCTATTTCAAAACTGTTGTACACTACACTATACACTGTAGTTAATATAATGACACAGAAAATGCTCGTTTACAACTTACATCTTGTGTTAATCATTGTTGCCTTCTTATTGACACCTTTGCGGATAGCATCGCACACCTGCAAGGAAAAGAGGTGGATTCATTGTATGTATACCCCATCGGTTACAACAACTAAATGTCCTATATGCGACAGTGTTAGGGTTAAGCCATGCCCACGATACATTACGGTACTGATCCAAACTTATGATGTGGCGTTTAGAGCTCTACGTCGGCCATAAGTTGTCAACAACAAACATGGTGCCAAACCATTCTGGATATAAATTGTCATTTCCACAACTACCCCATTTTTTGACACAATCTTTCAATATAGAAAAATACCCCCACCCCTAAAATCACTATTACTTAATAGAAGCGTTTCCGTACGGGTGTCTTCGATTCATATCTATTATTTTATACCCAGGAAACTATATAAACCTTGTTATGGGAAGGGATAGACTATCTTTATACCCATGAAACTATATAAACCTTGTTATGGGAAGGGATAGACTATCTTTATACCCAGGAAACTATATAAACCTTGTTATGGGAAGGGATAGACTATCTTTATACCCAGGAAACTATATAAACCTTGTTATGGGAAGGGATAGACTATCTTTATACCCATGCAACTATATAAACCTTGTTATAGGAAGGGATAGACTATCTTATACCCATGAAACTATATAAACCTTGTTATGGGAAGGGATAGACTATCTTTATACCCATGAAACTATATAAACCTTGTTATGGGAAGGGATAGACTATCTTTATACCCATGAAACTATATAAACCTTGTTATAGGAAGGGATAGACTATCTTTATACCCATGAAACTATATAAACCTTGTTATGGGAAGGGATAGACTATCTTTATACGCAGGAAACTATATAAACCTTGTTATGGGAAGGGATAGACTATCTTTATACCCATGAAACTATATAAACCTTGTTATGGGAAGGGATAGACTATCTTTATACGCAGGAAACTATATAAACCTTGTTATGGGAAGGGATAGACTATCTTTATACGCAGGAATCTATATAAACCTTGTTATGGGAAGAGATAGACCATCTTTATACCCCGGAAACTATATAAAACTTGTTATGGGAAGGGATAGACTATCTTTATACGCAGGAAACTATATAAACCTTGTTATGTGACGGGATAGACTATCTTTATACGCAGGAAACTATATAAACCTTGTTATGTGAAGGGATAGACTATCTTTATACCCAGGAAACTATATAAAACTTGTTATGTGAAGGGATAGACTATCTTTATACCCAGGAAACTATATAAACCTTGTTATGGGAAGGGATAGACTATCTTTATACGCAGGAAACTATATAAACCTTGTTATGGGAAGGGATAGACTATCTTTATACCCAGGAAACTATATAAACCTTGTTATGTGAAGGGATAGACTATCTTTATACGCAGGAAACTATATAAACCTTGTTATCGGAAGGGATAGACTATATTTATACCCAGGAAACTATATAAACCTTGTTATGGGAAGGGATAGACTATCTTTATAGCGCCCGCTCTCCCGCGGCGAAGCCGCGGAAGCGAAGCGACCAGGGTATACGTATGCGAATATGAGATATACTAATCGACTTTTTCGGCCAATCTAAACATAGATAAAATTACCTAAAATGGATAATTTATTCATAATTGAAGGGTCAGCCAGGGTCAGCGGAGTCCAAAATTCTATTGTTGGCAACGGCCGCCATTTTGTTTTGATTAATTCCCACCTCGATCAGCCTCGATCGGCAGCGAAGTTAGTGTAATTTATCAAAATGACCAAGAGCGAAAACTTTGATAAATAATTCTTGTCGGCACATGTTAGTTATACATGTACTTCATTATATATGGGCAAATAATGTCTTTAATACAAGCCAAAGATATTACAAATTGTGAATCTGAGCACTGAAGTTTAACAAAAAGTGAAATAATCAAATTGCATGAACAAATTTTGTTTACATATTTTATAAAAATATTAAAAATATTTGCCCCGAAAGAGGATTTTAGAGGCCCCACTGGGTGTTTAGATATTTTCTTCAATTTTCTATCGGTGCACATGTTTCCGCCTAAAAGTTGGATGGAATATTCTCAAAGTGCAAAGCCGACAAACGAAAACTATATGTTCCGATAGATTGATAGATCGCAGAGTCCTTTTAAATAAATCGAATTCATCATAGATTCATACAACTTTAGTGTGTCCCAAATCAAATATTGGGTGATGAGGCATGGGTCGAGACATAATATAGTTCCAAAGATATTAACTATTTTAAGCCATTTGATTCATTGATGGAACCAATCCAATCATGTTATTGATAATGGCTTGTATATCATGTATTTCTATTCACAACGAGCGAAAGAAATATGAGTTTGTTGCTTGATAAGTTTGTATCAGTACGCACACATAAAAAAAAACATGTCTGCGTGTACGATGCAGACATGTTTCGCCGCTCAACATTCACACTGAAAACATGTTAAATAACTCAACACCTACGATTATGAACACAACTGAGGTAAGCAATGTGTACATATTTATGAAATCCATTCTAAGAATAGATTTCTTAAAGTCAAAGTCGACACTGACTGGCGAAATATTGCAGACAAAACCAAATAAAAACAAAACGCACAGTGACAGTGACTTCGAGCTTGAATTGAAATAAAAACAAAATGAATTTACCACAAGTTGTGCCATGGTTATTTCACAAATGACCGCAAAAAATTGCTATTTCAAATATAATTTAATGTTTCGCTTGCTGAATTACATAACAGATACATGTATGAATCAAGTATTATTTAAAAACATGCAAAATAGCAATAGCAAATTAGCATGACGATTGTATAATTAACACTACCGTAACAGAATGAGACTGAGAGCAAGAAGTGATGGAGTCGCACCGAAATGTAGCAGCACCATAATCAGCTGATAATTCCAAGCCGGTCACCCATCCAAGGACTAACCGAGCTTGACGTTACTTAACATCGGTGATCAGACAAAGCATCTAATGGCTGAGACCTGGAGGTTGTATCATGACAGTCCTCTAATGGCCAGACGAGCCCCCAGTGTAACAGGACGAGAGAGTGAGAAGTGCGTAAGTTGCACCGAACATTGGCATCACCCGGAAACCCAACCCAGTCAACCATCCAAAGACTAACCGAGCTTGACGTTGCGTCTAACGACCGTGTCCAAGAAATCTAGACCTCTCGGGTAGAAGAGTCATCTGCCTTCTATATTTACAACCATATTAGTCCTTTTCATGAAAATAAATTAAATTTAAAGCAAGTCGAAGATGTTAAATAAGTTATGTTTAAAAATATTATGCAATAATGCATGAAAATAATAAGTTTACGTTCAGACGACCACGATACAATCGTAAGCGGAAAGATTTCCGTCGCAGGAAGTAACCGGTAGCTCGATTGCGCATGCTAACATCAAAATCGTTGGTCATAAATTGATATCAAGCGCCGTTTGATTCTAGATGCGAAATGTGGATATCCTTGGTTACCTCCAGCTGTATAGGCCTGCAACGATTCATCGTGATTTCGATTCATCGCGATTCGTCATTCATGATTCTATACGCGATTCATTTGTCTGTAATTTCGATACACTACGATACAGTTCCGCTTCCGTATTATGCAGTTACCATCCGAAGTAAATCGGGACCCCTCGTTCGTTTCCGTAAACTGTGAATGCTTACGAAGTTTTATTGGAAGTAAATCTGTAAATTTCGTTTGTTTCCGTGAGCTCGCACTTTGACCTTTGACACAAACGTTTGCGGAAGTGATATGACTGACCTACGTAACCTAGCCTCAGACTGTAAGCCATGCTCTGATTGGTTTAATTTGATGAACTGCTGTGATTTCAATCAATCAAATACTAGTATATTGGATATATCGTCTGCGCAAAACAACAACATGTGGGCCGTGGAAAGATGTCTGCTCAAGAAAGCTTAAAACTTGTCAATGCGACAGCGGCCTACAGGTAGAAAATCTGGCAGTATTTCGGTTTTGGGACGTAACCCTTTGAGGATGGAAAGCCATGCATTAAGACAGACAGAACTAAAACGATCTGCAAATTATGTTCGACGGCAACCTCTTACAAGACTGGTGTTACGACCAACATGTCACACCATTTGAAACGACATCATTCTGAGCCAGCTGTTGTGATTATATGATATATAAACAGATGAGTGAGAAACTTTTCAACTCTTTTACCGTCTTCAGTATCAATATGTCATGTTGTACTGGTATTTCCGGATGTGTACGAGCATACTACATTACTACATACTACAATACACATATAACTAAACAATTATGAAAGTCCACAGTAATATTAGAAAAACTATCATTAAAACTCAACCTGAGAGTGTGCAAATTTGGAGTGTTGAATAGCTATTTACTCGTGGGATAAAATTTTGCCTATCACGATACGTATTGTATCATTGGCCCCGTATCGCGATACATATTGTATCGTGACCAAGCATATCGTTACAGGCCGACAGCCGTGTGTACGTAAAAATCGTAGCTGGCAATGGTCGTAGGGTAGTCAATCACATTCTTTAGAACAACATATGCTATCATAATGTACGATGAGATTGCAATCGTCTGAACAAACTATTCCTCCACTTACGATTGTATCGTGGTCGTCTGAACATACATGTACACTAAGTTGTTCCCACAGTATGTTATACTTGTGATAGTTACTAGTACAGTATGCATGCACAGTGTTCACCTGCCCCTGGCGTATTGTGATAATCACCAACCAATCATCAGAAATTAGGAAATGATGGAATCGAGATAAAAAAAGATGCATGCAAATTTCAATGACGTGCCTAAAAACCAGGTAGAAAATGTAATGTTGCGAAAAATACATAATAATGCAATACTTCAGTATGGACAGTATGTCGTGATATAATATTAGTATACGAACATTTGCAAAACTAACTGTCAAGACTCAAGCAAGGTTTCGTTTCGGTCAACATTGTGTGGCTATATAAATCACTAAACACTCACATGACGCAAACATTCTATTATTGGCTGACCTCGGGTTAAGTCAGAACAAATCGTGTTATGTTCCAGGTGATGACTTGCTTTCACATGCCCAAGTTGTACCCACTAACCAAGTTGTCCCTACCATCTAGGAAGCCCAGGTTAGACCGTTAACTTCTGGGTTGCCCTGGCTGATGTACCCTGCTGGACAAAACAAGTGTCCATTGGCACCGCGGTGTATTTGCCGTTCGACCGTGCTGTCAGAGTTTGTAACTGCAGTTGAGCACCGCGGCTGAGCGGCAAGTACACCGCAGCCAAACGTCGAGTACACATGTACACCATGGCCGAAAAGCAACTACAACGGGGCCGCATGGCATGTACACCGTGGTTAGATTTCTGGTTTGTATTGTCTTTTTTCAGTTTAATGAATGTACACAGCGGTAACTACACCATGGCCGAATGGCAAATACACCGCGGCCCAACTGTAGTTAGCCGGTGGAGCCGCGATGTACCGGTAGTTGCATTTCGGCCGCGGTGGCAATGATAACCGCACCGTGGTTAAGTGGGACACTTGTTTTACCCAGCAGGGTAAAAAGCTTGGTGAGAAAGCTTATGGTACATAAACCCGAGGCATCTGGGAGACTAGTGCTGTATGGTATTTTCGTTAATCATCAACACCAAGATACCATATGCAAACAAACGCTGCCTTACACCGCCCACATTATTAGGTCAACTTTACTTTGTAAAGTTTGAGCTATTGCCATGGCTTTGTCGTCTGTGTGTACATGTATGCGTGTGTGCGTAATTCGTCAACAATACAGGCTACAGGTCGTACCTTTGGTCAGATCATTATGAAATTTCACATAGCTGTTGACATCAACATTTAGACCGGAATGATTCATTTGGATAAAAAAACATGGCCACCAGTGGCCATCTTGGATTTCAATATTCAATCCATTAGAACGGTCTACAGGTTGTACTGTTCGTCTGATCATCATGAAATTTGTCATGGATGTTAATATTGACATGTAGATGGGAATGAGTAATTTTGGGGTCATTCGACCAAAAAACATGGCCGTCGACAGCCATCTTGGATTTTACTCTTTGCATGACTAAATTATTTGGCACGCCCTACAGGTTGTACCTTTGGTCGGATCATCATGAAATTTGTCATGGATGTTAATATTTACATGTAGATTTTGGGGTCATTCGGCCAAAAAACATGGCCGCTGGCAGCTATCTCAGCTGGCTATCTTGGATTGTACTCTTTGCGTCGGATCATCATAAAATTTGTTATGAATGTTGACAATGACATGTAGATGGGAACGAGTCATTTTGGGGTCATTTGGCCAAAAAACATGGCCGCCAGCAGCCATCTTGGATTTTACTCTTTGGATGACTAAATCCTTTAGCACGGGCTACAGATCGTAGCTTTAGTCTGATCATCATGAAATTTGTCATGGCTGTTTAAATTGGACTGTAGATGGGAATGATTCATTTTGGGGTCATTCGGACAAAAAAACATGGCTGCCCGCGGCCATCTTTGATTTCAAAATTCAATCCATTAGCACAGGCTACTGTTCGTCTGGTCATCATTAAATTTGTCATGGGTGTTAATATTGACATGTAGATGGGAACGAGTAATTTTGGGGTCGTTCGGCCAAAAAACATGGCCGCTGGCAGCCATCTTGGAATTTACTCTTTGCATGACTAAATCCTTTCACATAGGCCACAAGTCTAACCTTTGGTCAGATCATCATGAAATTTGTCATGGTTGTTAAATATGACATGTAGATGGGAACGAGTCATTGTCCAGTCATTCGACCAAAAAAAATGGCCGCCAGCAGCCATCTTGGATTTTACACTTTGCATGACTAAATCCTTTGGCACGTGCTACAGAACGCACCTTTTGTCAGATCATTGTGAAATTTGTCATGGATGTTGACATTGACATGTAGATGAGATCGAGTAATTTTTAGGTTATTCGGCCAAAATCATGGCCGCCAGCAGCCATCTTGGATTTTACTATTTGCATGACTAAATCCTTTGGCATGGGCTACAGGTCGTACCTTTAATCGAATCATCATGAAATTTGTCATGGCTGTTGACACAGGCATGTAGATAACAAGTCATTTTAGGTTCATTTGGTCTTAAAATGTGTCCACTGGCAGCCATCTTGGATTTTACTCTTTGCATGACAAAATCATTTGGCACACCCTACAGTCCACTTCCCTCATCCGATCATCTCCAGACTTCATATTAATCTTGATATTGATCTTACTAGATGGAAGCTATCAAATGTTTTTAAATTTTATTGGAAAACATAGCCACCTGGATTTTACATCTGTAAGACTGTAACCATCTTGGATTTAACTTTTTTATATACCGGTATACATGTACCGGTATATGTATCTCTTCATGTTGATAATCTAGTATTACTTAGACATTTCAACTTTCCGCACCCCTAATCGCTCCACATTAAATTATTCCCTTTCCAAGTTGAGGTACAGTGTCATTGACACTTTCATTATATGAAGTACAGCTATGCTCTAATTAATCGACCCTCCTTAACGAGGTTGACATGCGGTATGACCGCGGTGTAATACCGCCTGACCGCGGTGTAATAACGCCTGACCGCGGTGTAATAACGCGGTCAGCAGCGGTATTGAAAACGCGGGCAACCGCGTGGTCGCGGTTGAGTTTTTGGTGCCACTACCGCTGTGTAAGTTTAAACCACAGTAAAACCTAGCGTCCGTATCGCAACTGAGCATTGTAAATTATCTGACAATAGACTGACATATTGCGCATGGAAAATATTAATCTGAAATTGAAAATAAATCGGTTCTAATTTACCACGGTCCCGATTTCCTTAAGCGTGCCAAGAGCGTTTATTCGTGATATGGTATATGGATAAGGCGTGCGCGATTAAGAATTAAAATGGCTTTTCGGTTCGAGCAAGATAATTATGCGATCGCCATGTGCACATTTCACCGACACAAAAATCATTTGGTTCAAGGAATTACGTGGGGACGTCAACCATTGAAGACGTCAGTACTCTAAAATAAATTTAGTTTGGCGCGAGGAATGAATGTAAGGTCAGTTTCTTAATTATTGGTGAAATGTTTTGAAAATTTAAGGGTACATTACTACATGTATGTTTGGGATCACCTCTAGATGGGAACGATTGAATTTGAACAATTTTCGATGAAATACATGGCACCCCCTCCCCCTTGAATCTGACCAAAAACACAATTTTGCATAATTCCATTCGCACCTTGCACCCCCCCCCCCTTGCCCCTCAATGCTCAGGCCTAATAACCTAGATATATTCATAAACCATGGTTCTATATACCGGTACCCGGTATCTGAACCTGAAAATTCCATAAATACACAGAACGACATGATGTGTAAATGGGTTTGTCGATATGAGAGGGGATGGGTTCACATCAGAAGATTGTTTGCAAGATTGTCGGGATAACTTGGTTACTGGGTACAACTTGGGCATGTGAAAGCGAGTCATCACAGCAGAAAACCTGGAACATAACATGATTCGTTCTGTGTCCAGTAAATATTTAGTAACACATGTTTCCTATAAGAGATCTGAATACCAACTAACTTAAAGGTGCTAAATCCGAACAGAGGGTCCCCATCTCAACAGATTCCAACAACAACAATCCGATCAGATGGTCCTATATTACTATTTCTTTGGCTTTGGGGGTACAAAATATTTGATTCGAGTCGAGGAACCCATCAAACAAAGCTCAGAGTTATTAAATATTGATTTTTGAAATTTGTTATTTACTCGAGATGAGTACTAATAATTGCCTTAAACTGCCGTAATCTGCTCTGGATGTGTACTCCAAAATCTATTCAAACAGACAAGGATGGATAACTCTAAAATCAAGTGGTAATAACAGCGCAATTTTGACTGAGTTCTGGGTCAGATAATATTCCCGATAATGAAAAATAATAGATTTCTAAAATCGATATCTAACAAATCTGAGCTTTGATGGGTGACTTCCTCGACTCGAATCAAATATTTTTGACCCCCGAAGCCATTGAAATAGTAATTGAGAGGAGTTTTATCGGATTGAGTACCTTTAATGTTACCAGTCAATGTGATTATGTCCCAAACCATGTGAACTCAGGATTAGATGCATGGCCAAGTTTGTGCCACACTCAGGAAGATTATAATCCCCACTCTATGCTAAACCAGGTCATACATGTGTATTATACCAGCGCTGAAGCCGACCCACCCAAACTCAGTTGCGGTAGTTTATGACAAAAAATTTGCTTTAGTATATCTGGGATAAATCGCAACCATCTTTCATACGGTACTTTGCGATAATTACTTTGCGATATTATCTTTGACTGATAAATCACAAACAAATTTGCGACACTTACCTTTGCTATTGCAAAGGTATGTTAATTTGTTTGCAAAGTAATTAACAGTTTTTATCGCAAAGATGATTGCTATTCTGTTATATAAAATTGCGAAGTATTTTACGATCTATCGTAAAGATGTTTGCAATTTATCGCAAAGTTTTGCGAATTTATCAACATGTATTTTTAAATAGATATTTGGAAAGTGACAGGAGGGTTTTCAAAACTTGAACCCAAATTTGTTTGTGATTTATCATCAGTCAAAGATATCGCAAAGTAATTATCGCAAAGTATGAAAGATGATTGCGATTTATCCCAGATATACTAAAGCAAATTTTTTGTCAGAAACTGCCGCAACTGAGTTTGGGTGGGTCGGCTTCGGTGCTGGTATTCCAGTCCCTATGTTGTTAGTTTGATTTAAAATTTGGGAAAGTCGAAAAATTATTAAAACAAAAAAACAGCGGTGTTTGAACAGGATGTCAATACATTAGCTGACAGTGACACTCGAAAATCTTGGCGCAAATGCTGAGCTGCTTTTTTGTCCATAGTAGTTAGTACCGTGTATAATATTGTTACTTCATTTTCAGGATTTCCAAATTAAACCAATGGAACTTTGGGAGCGCTTTGTTGGGTTTGAGTTTCTGGGTCAATAACAATGGCTGCATAATTAAGGAGACACACGTCTATGTATTTCATGTTTAAATAGTAGTTGTATCAGTGTATACTATATGTACATTGTTGTTTATTATTGGGGGGGGTGGTGTCTGGGTTGGTCAGTGGTCCAATGAGCACGGTACCGGTCACCAAGCTGTAGGACCTGAGCTAGTGACTGACATGGGTTCGATTCCTATGTGGCGACCTCTGTCCAACTTCTTGCCTGAAGAAAACTTTCCGATCGGCGGAGTACATATGATATGTGCAGACGGTGCATCGTGACTACCTATTGTAGGTGACTAACCATAGATCACATGGTTTCCATCAACAACAAATGATCTGGCCTCATTGTTATATCGCCTTAGTTGTGGAAAGCAACAAAACCCCAAAAAATTTACTCAATGTTGCTACTGCCTTTCATTTATTTAGTGTGCTACACTTAGTTGTGTACAATTCAGTACAAATCACTGACCACTGTGAAGGTAGCCCATGTTTCCTCTGTTAATATTCCCATGTTATTATACTAGTAATTAGATGAAAGTAGCCTGTGTTTCCTCTGTTAATATTCCCATGTTATTATACTAGTAATTAGATGAAGGTAGCCGGTGTTTCCTGTCCTTCCCATGTTATTATCATTAAATGTAGGTACACCGGTAGTCCATGTTCCCTCTGTTCCTCCCATGTTATTATCATATTATGCCTATGGGGGTCGGGCAGGGGGGGGTATTTTTTACAGGCACTTATGCGGGGGGGGGTGGGTCACTGGGTGGGTGGTTTGGTCGATGGGACTAATAAACAATTTTTTCCGCAACTCAGAACTTTTTTTCCTGCAAGTTTTTTGACTGTTTTTTTCAATGAATTTGGCTTAAAACACCTTAGAATAAGAGAAATAATGTAATTCTAACTGCTAAACTGACTGCAGGCAGTTATTGTGTTGTATTTTGTTGCAAATTTTGAAATCCAAGATGGCCGCTGGCAGCCATGTTTTATTGGCCGAATGACCCCAAAATGACCCGTTCCTATTTACATGCCAATGTTAACATCCATGACAAATAGTATACACAGAAATTCATATACAGCTGTTTACAATGAATTCCCCCCGCAAATCTGCTTTAGTGTTAAAAGGGGGTGGGTGTCCAAAAATGGTCGGAAAAATTTGGACGCATGGTGGGTGGGGGTCCCAACAAGGGTCGAAAGTAAAAAATCAGCATACGTGCCTGAAAATGTTTTCTGACACCCCCCCCCCCGGAGGGCATTTACCAGTACAGGTAGTCAAGGGCTCTGTCTGTCCGAGCATATCACCTTGTAACTCGGGTGTTGATTATCAGAGTTTGTTATCTTTTGTCATGGTGAAAGCACAGGTTGGTACCTACATTAGTTAGGCTAATTATTCAAGGTACCGGTATGTAACTTTGTTCCAAAATGTTGTTGTACGAGAAATGTCGATTTCATGACAATTAGGTGTTGGACATTGATTTTTATCTATAATTGTAGATATATAGTGCAGACATTTAGCACCTGTGGACCTGGTTGAATTTTTCTGTGGTTCGATGGATCACATCCATCCTCAAGCTACTTATGTCATTTACTGGCATTTGTTTATAATGTGTAGGGGTAGATCGCTTGAGACCCCACCACAGTTCAATTCACACCAGGTTCTCAGCTTCAGATTACGTTGGCCATGTAATTTTACGATTAAACCGTAAATTCACATTACGATGATGTTGTAATTTTACGATAGTTTTTCTGTCATAATATTACGATCATTTTGTAAATATACGATCAAATTTGTAAATGTCAGATTACGTTGATCTCGTAATTTTACGACAGTTACTGATGGTCCAATTCCTGCCAACAGTTTCTGTCGTAATATTACAATGAATTTTTTTGGAGTGTATGATCATTTACATATACCGGTATGATTTTTGTAATTATGGTTAATTAATCATCAAATCCTACGAAAGATTAACAAGCGGGCGCAAATTACGTTTACGTATCATCATATTACCCATGAAACTATATAAACCTTGTTATCGGAAGGGATAGACTATATTTATACCCAGGAAACTATATAAACCTTGTTATGGGAAGGGATAGACTATCTTTATACGCAGGAAACTATATAAACCTTGTTATGGGAAGAGATAGACCATCTTTATACCCCGGAAACTATATAAAACTTGTTATGGGAAGGGATAGACTATCTTTATACGCAGGAAACTATATAAACCTTGTTATGTGAAGGGATAGACTATCTTTATACGCAGGAAACTATATAAACCTTGTTATGTGAAGGGATAGACTATCTTTATACCCAGGAAACTATATAAAACTTGTTATGTGAAGGGATAGACTATCTTTATACCCAGGAAACTATATAAACCTTGTTATGGGAAGGGATAGACTATCTTTATACGCAGGAAACTATATAAACCTTGTTATGGGAAGGGATAGACTATCTTTATACCCAGGAAACTATATAAACCTTGTTATGTGAAGGGATAGACTATCTTTATACGCAGGAAACTATATAAACCTTGTTATCGGAAGGGATAGACTATATTTATACCCAGGAAACTATATAAACCTTGTTATGGGAAGGGATAGACTATCTTTATACCCAGGAAACTATATAAACCTTGTTATCGGAAGGGATAGACTATATTTATACCCAGGAAACTATATAAACCTTGTTATAGGAAGAGATAGACTATCTTTATACGCAGGAAACTATATAAACCTTGTTATGTGAAGGGATAGACTATCTTTATACGCAGGAAACTATATAAAACTTGTTATGTGAAGAAATAGACCATCTTTATACCCAGGTAACTATATAAACCTTGCTATGGGAAGGGATAGACTATCTTTATACCCAGGAAACTATATAAACCTTGTTATCGGAAGGGATAGACTATATTTATACCCAGGAAACTATATAAACCTTGTTATAGGAAGAGATAGACTATCTTTATACGCAGGAAACTATATAAACCTTGTTATGTGAAGGGATAGACTATCTTTGAACGCAGGAAACTATATAAAACTTGTTATGTGAAGGGATAGACCATCTTTATACCCAGGTAACTATATAAAACTTGTTATGGGAAGGGATAGACTATCTTTATACCCAGGTAACTATATAAAACTTGTTATGGGAAGGGATAGACTATCTTTATACCCAGGAAACTATATAAACCTTATTATAGGAAGAGATAGACCATCTGTATACCCAGGTAACTATATAAAACTTGTTATGGGAAGGGATAGACTATCTTTATACCCAGGAAACTATATAAACCTTGTTATGGGAAGGGATAGACTATCTTTATACCCAGGAATCTATATAAAACTTGTTATAGGAAGGGATAGACTATCTTTATACGCAGGAAACTATATAAACTTTGTTATAGGAAGAGATAGACCATCTTTATACCCAGGAAACTGAGATGGACCATCTTTTATACCGAGGAAACTGTATAAACGTGTTATAGTAAGAGATAAGAGGGAGACCACCTTTATACCCATGAAACTATATAAAACGTGGTATAGGAAGAGATAGATCATCTTTATACCCAGGAAACTATATAAAACTTGGTATAGGAAGAGATAGATCATCTTTATACCCAGGAAACTATATAAAACGTGGTATAGGAAGAGATAGATCATCTTTATACCCAGGAAACTATATAAAACTTGGTATAGGAAGAGATAGATCATCTTTATACCCAGGAAACTATATAAAACGTGGTATAGGAAGAGATAGATCATCTGTATACCCAGGAAACTATATAAAACGTGGTATAGGAAGAGATAGATCATCTTTATACCCAGGAAACTATATAAAACGTGGTATAGGAAGAGATAGATCATCTTTATACCCAGGAAACTATATAAAACGTGGTATAGGAAGAGATAGATCATCTTTATACCCAGGAAACTATATAAAACGTGGTATAGGAAGAGATAGATCATTTTTATACCCAGGAAACTATATAAAACGTGGTATAGGAAGAGATAGATCATCTTTATACCCAGGAAACTATATAAAACGTGGTATAGGAAGAGATAGATCATCTTTATACCCAGGAAACTATATAAAACGTGGTATAGGAAGCGATAGATCATCTTTATACCCAGGAAACTATATAAAACGTGGTATAGGAAGAGATAGATCATCTTTATACCCAGGAAACTATATAAAACGTGGTATAGGAAGAGATAGATCATCTTTATACCCAGGAAACTATATAAAACGTGGTATAGGAAGAGATAGATCATCTTTATACCCAGGAAACTATATAAAACGTGGTATAGGAAGAGATAGATCATCTTTATACCCAGGAAACTATATAAAACGTGGTATAGGAAGAGATAGATCATCTTTATACCCAGGAAACTATATAAAACGTGGTATAGGAAGAGATAGATCATCTTTATACCCAGGAAACTATATAAAACGTGGTATAGGAAGAGATAGATCATCTTTATACCCAGGAAACTATATAAAACTTGGTATAGGAAGAGATAGATCATCTTTATACCCAGGAAACTATATAAAACGAGGTATAGGAAGAGATAGATCATCTTTATACCCTGCAAACTATATAAAACTTGTTATAGGAAGAGATAGATCATCTTTATACCCAGGAAACTATATAAATGTGGTATAGGAAGAGATAGATCATCTTTATACCCAGGAAACTGTATAAAACTTGGTATAGGAAGAGATAGATCATCTTTACACCCAGGAAACTATATAAAACGTGGTATAGGAAGAGATAGATCATCTTTATACCCTGCAAACTATATAAAACTTGTTATAGGAAGAGATAGATCATCTTTATACCCAGGAAACTGTATAAACGTGGTATAGGAAGAGATAGATCATCTTTATACCCAGGAAACTGTATAAACGTGGTATAGGAAGAGATAGACCATCTTTATACCCAGGAAACTGTATAAACGTGGTATAGGAAGAGATAGACCATCTTTATACCCAGGAAACTGTTTAAACGTGGTATAGGAAGAGATAGACCATCTTTATACCAAGGAAAATGTATAAACGTGGTATAGGAAGAGATAGACCATCTTTATACCCAGGAAACTGTATAAACGTGGTATAGGAAGAGATAGACCATCTTTATACCCATGAAACTGTATAAACGTGGTATAGGAAGAGATAGACCATCTTTATACCAAGGAAAATGTATAAACGTGGTATAGGAAGAGATAGACCATCTTTATACCCAGGAAACTGTATAAACGTGGTATAGGAAGAGATAGACCATCTTTATACCCAGGAAACTGTATAAACGTGGTATAGGAAGAGATAGACCTTCTTTATACCCAGGAAACTGTATAAACGTGGTATAGGAAGAGATAGACAATCTTTATACCCAGGAAACTGTATAAACGTGGTATAGGAAGAGATAGACCATCTTTATACCAAGGAAAATGTATAAACGTGGTATAGGAAGAGATAGACCATCTTTATACCCAGGAAACTGTATAAACGTGGTATAGGAAGAGATAGACCATCTTTATACCAAGGAAACTATATAAACCTTGTTATAGGAAGAGATAGACCATCTTTAATTATATGAAATCACCATTTTCTCCATAAACTGTCATGCCCATGTTAGGATGCACACCCATGTGTTTTTGTTTTTATTACTTCACACAAACTATGTTCCCGTTTGGGACTTTCTATTATATTAAAGGAACTCAATCCGATTCGGTGGTCCCCCATATCATCAGATTCCAACAACAACAACATTTTGTTAAATGCTGCTTCAGTTATCAGAATCGAGTTATTGCCCAAAATAATGCCAACCACAGTCAACTATAGTATAAAATTGCCAAAAACCTAATATTTATTAACATTTTCAAATATCTGACACAAAACATCCACTTGATTTTAGAGTTATCCATCTTCATCCACAATTTGGTCAGAGAAAGTCTTCCCGTCGACAGTTACTGGGCCACTTGAAAATTACCGGTGGTGAAAAATAATAGATTTCAAACATCGATATCTGATCACTCCGAGCTTTGGTGGTTGGGTTCCTCGACTCCAATCAAATACTTTTTACCCCTGAAGCCAAGGAAATATTAATGTGCGAGCGTTAATTCGGAATATGCATCTTTAAAGAGACTCAAGTCACTCACAGTGGGTAAAGTGCAAACATCTAAAAGTCTGTAAAAACATCACAACTGACAGAACATGGAAAATAGATCAACTTTGTTCTTATGTTGATTATTGATGGTTCTCTAATAACGAAAGATCGCTTGTAGAAACCATTGCTATAAAACAATTTGTCAACAAACGTCTAATCCTCAAGTACGTTCAAGAATTTTAGTCAGAATATGATTTTCATAATATTTTTCAATACTTTGACCTTCAAGTTTTCATGCAATGTTTACCGTCAAGTTTTGATTTATTTCTTCAAACTATTTGGACTGCGTTTGGTAAGTATACAATATTGTTTACATAACAATGATTTTTACATCCGAAATTTCATCATTAGAGAGTTATTAATAATGAAAATAAGAACAATCCAATCTATTATTACGTGTACTTGTTGATGATAGTTGTTTTACAGACTTTCACATAAAAAGATCGGATTAATTTTACAAAACTCCGTATTAGTGATCAAAAACTCGCTATTGAAAGAGGTAGACATCATCAGCCTATAATTAAGGAGGGGAAGAGACTGTGCCTTAAATGCAGGACCGGTTCTGATATAGAAAATGAGTATCATTTCATTTTGGAATGTTCACACTATTTCGATCTCAGAAATGAACTTTCCCAAACTGTTAGTAGATATCACAGTAATTTTACAAGTATATGTCAAACGGTCAGAATTTTAATGTTATAATGAAAAATAATAACCCTGAAAGAAGCAGCAAAATCAGCAACGTGGTCCGGCGCTTCTTTGATAAGCGTTCTGAATGAATGAATATTATGCTTGCCATCACACAATAAAATACACGTAGCTAGACATGCCATGTTCACATGTAATTGTTTATTAATTGTTGCTTTATTATGAATTGTATTGTTAGCATACTGCCGTATTGGTGTTTATGCTAATAAATCGTATCGTATCGTATTATTTCACATGAACCCAATTCGAACGCTTTGTGACTTGTGTCCCTTTAAATCTTATATGTCTATTTTGAGGTTTCAACATATGCAGTCATATAGTGATTGCCCAACAACTATCGAAATATATAGTTACCCCATTCCGTAAAGTGTCGACAATCATGCCATGAAACATGGTGATATCTAGACCGTCAATCTTTAGGTCTCCATAGGAAAAGATGCACTTCGTGTCTTTGAACGTTGCAATGCCGTCGTTGTATACTGCAAAATATCAAACGCATTAAAGGCCCACTTAATTTTCGAGTCTCCGATTATTTATTTTATAGTGATTTGATATACGGTTTTAATAACAATCTATGCCATAAAATATGATTAAAATACTATAATTCATCACTATTTGAAACATCTGTGTCTCAGAAGATGCCAACAGAGAAATAGAAAACTGCTGAAGACTTCCCCCACTGGCACCCAGAATGCAACAGAATTCAAACTTTTTCAATGAAAGGGGAAGAACTCGATCTTTAATATATAGAGTTTTTCCCCCTGCATTGAAAATAATACTGATTTTTACTTCAATCTTGATGACAAAACGCATTGGCAACTCAACAAAAACAACATGTCCACAGTTTATTGCACCGGATAAGTTGATAATACAATGTTTTGGAGCTTCCTCTTTCAAATGGTATATAATATGGCATATATTTTATATAAAGTAATCTGGGGGTTCGAAAATTAAGTGGGCCTTTAAAATTACGGATTATGATCGGGATCTGATAATAGCTAGAATTTTAGGGAACCTTAAGTCGGGATTTGAACAGGATTGTATGCATATTCCGTGATCTCATCATAAGTGTTACCGGAATATAACAGAAATGAGATCGGTATAATCACTGTTGCTCATCTGTTCCCCGAAGATCATTCCTGTCCCGTTTTAAGTTTCATTTCGATTTTGATCGTGTCCCCCCTTCGATTCCGATTTTGAAATGTTTTTGGAAGTTGAAAAGGTGGAAAAACGAGAAAACAAATGCCTGGCAGGCGAGTCTGTTAACATGTATTTTGGGTCATTGTGAGGGTGATAAATGAATATCATCGGATTTACGCCGTTTTACCAGTTTGTGTTAAATTAGAGTACGGGAGCGAATAAAGTGACACGGACGGACAATTATAGAATCGTGGCCATGAAATGGCTGTCAAAATGGCCGCAACTCCAAGCCATAACACGGAGAAAGCAAAATATTGGATAACCACATTGGAGTGAAAATACGTAATGGTAATATACAAGTCGGTTGTTAAATATCATTAAAGGTACACAGACCATTAAACAGATCCACCTGAACGATTTATCGGCCTCAAGTCAAACCCCCAATGGTTTACGTCTCTAAAGTTTGGGTTTTCTGATTATCCAACATCCAACAGTTACTGTCGGGCAAAAATAGTAATTTTGGACATACAGCAAACAAGCTCATGTTTTGTCTTACAGCGCATGGTAGTTTCATTCGGCATGATGATTAATTATTGAATATAACGCCTATAGTTAAGTGCATACTCTAGCGGTATAAATACTAGTTATATTTCCGGAATTGTCAACACTCCTGGCAATAATAAACTATACAGAAATGTCTTTGCTAATCCGAGCGATTTGAGAAAAAACCAGTGGCTGTATGAAAGAAAATATATATTAATAAAAAATTCAATAGTTGCTGCACTGGTGTTTACAAACCGATGTGAATGGTCAAGTTGGTTATAGTAACTAATACAACCAGTATTAAAATATTTCGCAATATATACGCTGTTGAATGTTTGATACACATAGTGGCTTTTCCTATAGATAAGTTAAGATTATATGAATACCGCGAGAAACTTTAGAAAAAATAACGGTAATTTTCTTAACAACATCAGTTTGCCCTAACAGCAAAATAGCAATTCAGCAGGACACTCCAGCATCACAGCACATCAGCAGGGCCCTATACTATAGAACACAATTATTGTAATCACAAGCTTCTGTGAGGCACACACAAGGCGTCGATTACCATAGACCTCCACTCTTATTCTAACAGTGTATAGGCGACTTCTTGTAATTCCGCGTGCACATGCATAGTGACCAATAAAATAATAAGTTTTTCACATGTGACTTGATTGACCAATGAAAAAAATGATTCCTCGGAGACACTCATTGATATGTTATCGCTAGTGCATGGGTGAGCCGTGTTCAATTTGATTAGTGGTAATCGGTATCCTTTAAATACTCGCCCAGTGAGTACACCGCAACCGTTCGTGCATTGTGTTATATTTCATCAATGGTTATCGTCTGTTCCAACAATTCAAGTCGTACGATGTATTTCAATTTCTAGTTGGTTGTCATTCAGAATCGCTGCAGTATTCTATTGATAATATGTACAAGAGACGTAGCTAGAAGGTCTCAGGTGCAGGTTTAAACTCCAAGATGTGTACCCCCAAAGGAGACCCTCTAACAACGTCCCTGCACGAATGTCATAATTGGTCAATACTCCAATACAGACTTTAGGTTGTTTTCCACGAGACAACCGCTTGATTGCCGCAGTGTGAATGCCATTCTGACCAAACCCAATCACCCATCGGCAATGAGCCCATAAGCACACGGGTATAATCTACACTATTACAATACAGTGGTCTATCGCACTGCCCGCCTCCTGTGTACCTCCCTTAACCTTGTGATTACAATTATTATGGTCCATAGTACAGGGCCCAGGACCACTTGATAGGGGGTGGTTACACGCCCATGTGTTATCGTGCATGAATACTCTACATATTATATACCCACCGACAACCAGTTCCGATGAGAAATTGAGGTCTGTAATAACGACATCTAACTTCGCATGTGCGATGGCTCCCCTGAAATGTGCAATCCCAATTTATATATGTATTATGAGCATTCAACATCTAAATAAATAAATATCTTATATTGTACACAATTTGTATATCTTCATATAGTTTCCTTGATGATGAATAAAAAAGCGTTTACCGACGAAGATCCCCGAACAGTTTTCGTTATATCATTTCACCCAAAGGTGATATTGGCGTAGATCAATTTAGCTGTTAGTTAGCAGCCAATATCGTATGGATGTTGGTTTACCATTATTATTAGAATAGATAGATTAATTAATTAATTAATTAAACTAAATCTGATCACCCTACGATACAACATTCGGAGGAATATATGTATATCTAGGGCAGTACAAGGTTTTTAAATTCAAGATGTATGTTAATGCTGATCCATTACAGTTAATTTAAACGTCAGTACATTAATACTTACAATTTTATTGTTACATCAAGATCAAACGCGAATTTCCCGACATCGGCCAACACGGTAAATCCATTAATATCGGGTTGAAAGTTAATGTCAAACTTCTCATCTTCCATCGCTGTAATGCGTGCTCTGAAATTAAGAGAGTATTTTCGTTCTCACCCATTGTTTGTTTTATACATAAGCACGTATACACGATTGTTGAAGGCACGGATGACCTTCGCAGTGGGTATGCTGTTAAATGAGCCACATCCGTTAAAACTACCATGAACCGAACGAATATTGAAACATAGACATATTTTGTTCTTATACAAATCATAAATATCGCGTATAATAGTATTTTATTGTTCATAAGCTGTGTTATGTAAACAAAAGCCAGATTCTGTAATGTTTTTGGCTTTTGTTTACATAACAAAGCGTCGATCTTGACAATAACATACTATTATACGCGATATTTATGATTGGTATAAGAACAAGGTTTGTCTATATTTTAATAATCTATCTGTTTGAGGCGGTTTTAACGGATGTGACTATTTTAACAGCATACCCAACACGAAGGCCATCCATTCCTTTAAAATGACAACAATAACCTTTACATTGTGAGATCAGCAGCTACTCCATGCACTGTTCGTGTATGTATGTGTTGAAATAATGACAAGAATATCTGTGAACGTAGAAATAATAATTATGTCAACCAGAATGGCCGCCATCTTGGATGTAGATGACCATTTCCCTACCCCAATGTAATTAGAATACTGTAACCCAATATTACCTACCAACATGTAAGCATGGATAGAGTTCGTGTAATAGTTACGCCAATGGCAGAAAGAAAATAAATGGACACAGACGATTTTACAATTTGTGTTTGCCATTTTAGCCGCCATCTTGGATTTGGGTAACTGTTTCTTGAAGTTAGTGTAAGTAAATGTACTTCGCAAACATTATCAGCAACTTGACAGCAAGTACTAATGGACCTGTCGTGACAATAAGGGTACGTTCATACATTGGCAAGTTTGCACAATATGTTTTGCAGGCATTTTGCTGTAGAAAACCACATGCTGCCAGAATATGAACGAAAACGTGCATATAACATGCATCTTTACCAACGTGAACCACACGAGAAGTACGATTTCTGTAGTTCCACTTTTAACGGTGCTGCTGGTATGCTGGCACCATTTCGTTTTCTATGACGAAATGCCTACGAACCATACCGTGCAAACTTGCCAGTGTATGAACGTAGCCAATAGCTCATTGATGTAAAATTGAAGGATTTACTTTGTTTTACAGATTCCGATCGCCACTTGGGCCTCCATCTTCAATTTGCGTGAGTGTATCTCAACTAAAAATTAACAGAAAAACTGGGCCCAGAATCCCTTACACATATTTAATCATGGATGGAGCTGTTGTAACAATAACACCCATTGATTCGAAACGGGCATCACGCGATTAGCGTATATATTATCAGCTTTGACAAAGTTATTTCGCCATTTGCAAATACGTGATATCGGGCAAAAACATTCGGCCGGAAATAGCACCTTTTGTATATGCACGCGATTGAAGAGCGAAATATACATAAAGGTCACTTATTTTTTGAATCACCAATCACACTATATAAAATATATGTCATATTATATACCATTCGAAAGAGGAAGCTCCAAAACATTGTATTATCAATTGACGTGGTCGACTAAACTGGGGACATGTTGTTTTACCGATGTGCGTTCGGTGCTTAATTTTGATCCGGACTGTAAAATCTATTATTCTCAATGGAAGGGGAATAACTCTATCTCTTAGTTTGAATTATGATGCATTCTGGGACGACAACGGGGTTGTTGGACAGTATTTTAGTGGAATATCTATATTTTTGGTTCCTCTTCCAAATGGTATATAATATGGAATATGTTGTGTATAATGTGATCTGGGAATTCGAAAATTATAAGTGGGCTTTTAACCGACGTTCACGGTTAGATGGTTATTCAATATGAGTAGGTACCACGCGAAGTTAGGATTACATTTCGAAGTGAGTATCCTGAGTTAATTGGAAGTGTGATAACCGAAGAAACCTACTTTTGATTAAATGAAGCTTTAATTGTCTGAAACAGATTACAACACCATCAACTTTAGTCGTATAAAGTTAAATTCACATATTGGGAGGGTGGGCTTACAACGCCATAAGTAATCAACTTTAGTCGTACATAAAGTTAAATTCACATATTGGGAGGGTGGGCTTGATGGAGCTTTGTGGTAGCTCATTAAAATCACTTCTTTTCTTAACACACGTTCTTTAAATTAAAGTTTGTTATAAAAGTGTAACGGGACAGGACTCGGTCCAAAACAGCATCAACCCAACCGATATACCAAGCGGAAGTGGACCGAGACGACTTTGTCTACCACGAATGACTCCGATTTGCAGCGGTAACATAACAATATTACACCGAAGACTACCTGGGACAATCGTTCCGTATGTGACTTTATCAAATCGGGGCATTAAATGCCCCCTTAATCTTTGAGTCCCCGATTATTTCTATACACCATAGTCAGTGTTATTAATTAAAGGCCCACTTAATGTTTGAGCCTCCGATTATTTATATACATAGTCAGTGTTATTAAAGGCCCACTTAATGTTTGAGTCCCTGATTATTTACATACAGAGTCAGTGTTATTAAAGGCCCACTTAATGTTTGAGTCCCTGCCAGTGATTATTTATATACATAGTCAGTGTTATTAAAGGCCCACTTAATGTTTGAGTCCCCGATTACTTCTATACAGAGTCAGTGCTATTGAAGGTCCACTAATGTTTGAGTCCCTGATTATTTATATACAGAGTCAGTGTTATTAAAGGGTCACTTAATGTTTGAGTCCCCGATTATTTATATACATAGTCAGTGTTATTAAAGGCCACTTAATGTTTGAGTCCCTGATTATTTATATACATAGTCAGTGTTATTAAAGGTCCACTTAATGTTTGAGTCCCTGATTATTTATATACATAGTCAGTGTTATTAAAGGCCCATTTAATGTTTGAGTCCCCGATTATTTATATACATAGTCAGTGTTTTTAAAGGCTCACGTAATGTTTGAGTCCCCGATTATTTATATACAGAGTCAGTGTTATTAAAGGCTCACTTAATGTTTGAGTCCCCGATTATTTATATACAGAGTCAGTGTTATTAATTAAAGGCCTACTTAATGTTTGAGTCCCCGATTATTTATATACAGAGTCAGTGTTATTAAAGGCCCACTAATTGTTTGAGCCCCCGATTATTTATATACAGAGTCAGTGTTATTAATTAAAGGCCTACTTAATGTTTGAGCCCCCGATTATTTATATACAGAGTCAGTGTTATTAAAGGCTCACTTAATGTTTGAGTCCTCGATTATTTATATAAAGTCAAGTGTTATTAAAGGTCCACTTAATGTTTGAGTCCCCGATTATTTCAATACATAGCCAGTGTTATTGATAATTGTCGGATATAGTATGTTTGTACATAGGTCGATTAAAGGCCAACTTAATGTTTGAGTCCCCGATTATTTATATACAGAGTCAGTGTTATTAAAGGCTCACTTAATGTTTGAGTCCCCGATTATTTATATAAAGTCAAGTGTTATTAAAGGTCCACTTAATGTTTGAGTCCCCGATTATTTCAATACATAGCCAGTGTTATTGATAATTGTTGGCATGAAATAAAACCAAATAGATATATAAGAGTGTCCACCAAGTGCTAGATATTGTCCGATTCAAGAGGGAAGTCGGTAGCCGAGAGGTATAGCGTACTGGTCTCTCTTGCTAGCGGACCGGGGATCGCAACCTGGTCACGGTATTATGACAAAAATCAGAACTCGGTCAGATACCAAGTTTGTCAGCCTGAAAAGTCTACAGATACAGATTCACCACAATACGTCCCCATTTATTTACCCAGAATGCATCAAAATAAAAAAACTAAGAGATAGAATATTCCCCTTCCATCGAGGATAATTGACCGGCAGTACAGACCATCACAGAACACATGTCGGTACCTCGACAAAAACAATATTTTCACAGATTATTCGACCGGATTAGTTGATAATACAATGTTTTTGGAGCTTCCTTTTTCAAATGGTATATAACATCTAATGTGATCTGGTGATTCGAAAATTAAGTGGGCCTTTAACTATTAGATAGCATCAAAGAAAGGTCCCGTAATAAAGTCTAATATACCTAACGTTACACTTTCCAAACTGTACGATATAATAAATACTCAAAATACATAAAACAGCATACATGTATATAGTATAGATACCATGCATATAACTTTCTTCGACGGAAACATAACACTTGATGAAATTGTTGACAAGAATTGTGTTTGTTATATTAATTTATTTATGTATTGCTTATTTTTGTTTATCACATAATTAACCCACAAAACCAACTTCATAATTATTGGTAAGACACACGTGTAACATTAACACGTGCGATGACGTCACGCCGTTCTTTAAATGACTTGTGATCGCTGAAGTTTATGATTGTTGTTTTCGATGAATACTTCTCGTTTATTTGATCATGTGATAAAAGGTATCTCAAACTGGTTCTATTTTATACGTAATTTATCAACCTCGTTCACTAAATTCTATTTGAGCCTCGGTAAACCTCGGCTCAATCGAATTTAGTGAACTCGGTTGATAAATTCCGTATAAAATAGAAACTCTTGTGAGATCCTCTATATGTCCTATATATGATACACATCTATATCTGGCAACTGCTCATTGGGGTGTTTTTCAATAAATTCTTGTATCTGGTATAACTTATTATATAAATTGAGAATGTAATTTGACCGCACTGATTTATATGTTGTATCCATTGTAATTTGGCAGGCGCCATGCTTGTAATCTTATATATCGTTTGCTTCAATCAAAATGATCTTATCATAACAATATTGATTGGTGTATTACACTCTACAACAATACGTACACAGCATGTAATATAATATATCACTGACACGGTTAAATCCCGGTGGGGTATATATAAAGAGTATAATCACTTGATTGAACTGGTGATTGAACTGGAGACATGAACTGGAGACATGAACTGGTGATTGAACTGGTGACATGAACTAATTCATGAGAGGCAGGGACGTTGAACAAACAATTCAATTCAATTCAGTTTAGTCTGTTCGTCAATAATAGACATTATAGATGTGTATACGTAAATTCAATATATATGGTCCTTACAGGTATAAATGTATATGTATGACATAAAAATAGGAATGGGGTGGTTGATATTCGTTAGTCACACTGTTTCAGTTCGACAGGCTGGTGGTAGTAAGCCTCGTGGGGACCTAAATATTTCAAGGACCTTCTTAACAAATACTAACACGTTTTTAAGTGTCTTACAATTTCGGGAGTTAAATAGAGCGGCTAGTTTATAAGTGTTAGGTCGCTGGTAGTAGTAACGTTTCAGATATTTTATTCTAAGTTCGCTATAAGTGCCCTACACTTCAGTGCCATGTGTTATTCATCGCCGATTTCAAGATTATATCATTCTTGTATGTATATGTCACGTGGTTTATCGGTAGTTGTGCGATTGACGCTTTGCAAGCTTACTATATATATAGTACGCGTTGGTTGGTTCAGACACTACTCGTACCTAGGCAGTTAACACGAGAGTGTTTGACAAAATAGTCCCCGCATCGAATGATAAAGTGACATAATTCACTAGTGAATTTATCGTTTTAATATAACTCGAGCAATCAAGGTAAATCACACAGAGGAATGTAATAAGAGATGTTTAATCCTTTCTCGCTGACAATTTATGTGGCCGAGTAACAGCCGACAAGAAGACGATCTCGAACCAAATAGCGGATGAAGATTGATAACTCTAAAATCAAGTGGCTTTTGTGTGTCAGATATTTGACAAACCGGCAAAATTTCGTTGAACAAAATGATAAATAACAGGTTTTGGGCAATTATATACTATAGTTGACTGTGCATAGCCATTATTTGTGGACAGTTACTCGATTCTGGTAACTAAAGCGGCATTTAAAACAATGTTGTTGTTGTTGTTGGAATCCGATGATATGGGGACCATCGAATCGGATTGAGTACCTTTGAGCTACAGAAGGAGTCCTATTTATTGAGGGAAATGTTCAGATAATGAGTTCAATAAACGATGGTAGTTTGTTGAACTTATTAACTGAACATTTCCTATTGGATAACTACTCGTCAATGCTGCAATACATATAACGGGTTCAGTCATATGATATTCACCTCTCCGCGACACTTCTATCAAAGTATTACAAAGTATTCTCTGATCCAATATTAATATAGCATTACAGGATATTGAGAAAATAGAGTATGTACAAGTAGCATATCTCATAACATGTATTTCGTTCTCATATTATATCATTTGACTGGACGACTGTTGGGTGGGGATTTCGTTCTCATATTATATCATTTGACTGGACGACTGTTGGGTGGGGATTTCGTTCTCATATTATATCATTTGACTGGACGACTGTTGGGTGGGGATTTCGTTCTCATATTATATCATTTGACTGGACGACTGTTGGTGGGGATTTCGTTCCCATATTATATCATTTGACTGGACGACTGTTGGGTGGGGATTTCGTTCTCATATTATATCATTTGACTGGACGACTGTTGGGTGGGGATTTCGTTCCCATATTATATCATTTGACTGGACGACTGTTGGGTGGGGATTTCGTTCTCATATTATATCATTTGACTGGACGACTGTTGGGTGGGGATTTCGTTCTCATATTATATCATTTGACTGGACGACTGTTAGGTGGGGATTTCGTTCCCATATTATATCATTTGACTGGACGACTGTTGGGTGGGGATTTCGTTCTCATATTATATCATTTGACTGGACGACTGTTGGGTGGGGATTTCGTTCGCACGGTGGTTGAAAATAAATTATATATACTCACCATGGATATAGTGTGTCTGATAATTCCAGAATGAGGTCCACAGAGGGTGAAGTTGGTGACGCTATAACCAACTGTGTGGGATAGCATATTATAACTAAATCCACCCTCTCTGGGGACCTCATTCTGCAAATGTCAGACACACTATGTCCAGGCTTGATACTCACGATGTTACATCGAAGGAGTGCGAGGTTATCGCATCCATTCCTTTGAGAAATCGGTTCAGATCTCTGTCATTTATCCATTTAAAGACTGAAACAGAAATTATTGGTATGTATAATATCGAAGTCGTTATCGTTAGGCCAAAGAAAAAATATATTTGGTACACCAAGCTTAACAGTTATTATAAATTTCCAACCTACCACCTCTCAAAGTCAGGCCTGCAAAAAGTGTGCCTGTCATTTGCAGAATGAGGTCCCCAGCGGGTGAATTTAGTAATGCTATCCCATACAGCGGGCTATCATCACCAAATTCACCCTCTTGTGACCTTATTGTGCTTAGGCCTCATTTTCTGGGAAGTATCTATAATAGTCTCAAATAAACATTGTTTGTAGTTACGTTTTCCCTTCTAGGAAGTTTCTATATCCCCAAATTTGCAAAAGATAAAATATTGTTGGACATCACTAACTTCAACTGGGGAACTTTAATCTGATGCCAGGTCTCCCATAGCAGTTGAGGACTAAGCAGAATGAGGTTCCCAGAGGGTAAATTTGGTTATGCTAGCCCGATGGGCGGGATAGCATCACTAAATTTACCCTCCGGAGACCTCATTCTGCAAATGACAGACACACTATTTGCAGGTTTGCCCAAGGTTTGAACATTTCCAACTGATGTTCATTTAAATCCAAAAGTAATATGCGACTGTTGGTCTATATAACAACAACAAATTTCCCACTAATTACTGATTACTAATTTCCCACTAATTACTGATTATTAATTGCCCACTAATTAATGACTACTAATTCCCCACTAATGACTGATTACTAAATACTAATTCCCCAATAATTACTGATTACTAATTACTAATGCCCCACTAATTAATGACTACTAATTACTAATTCCCCACTAATTAATGACTACTAATTACTAATTCCCCACTAATTTCCCACAAAACACATATTACTAATTAATAATTTCCCACTAATTACTGATTAAAAATTATTAATTTCCCAGTAATGTCTTATTACTAATTACACGTTTACCACTAATTACTCATTTCCCATTGATTACTAATTCCCCACAAATTACTGATTACTAATTACTAATTTCCAACTAAATACTAATTACTAATTTCCCACTAATTACTGATTACTAATTCCCCACTAATTACTGATTAGTAGTTACTAATTCCTACTAATAAATGATTAGTAATTACTAATTCCCCACTAATTACTAATTTCCCACAAAACATTGATTACTAATTACTAATGTCCCACTAATTACTGATTAATAATTAAAAATTTCCCACTGTTTACTAATTACCAATTTACCACTAATTACTAATTACTAATCTACCACTAATTACTTATTACTAATTTCCCACTAATTACTGATTACTACTTCCCCAATAATTGCTTATTACTAATTTCCCACTAAATCTTAATACTAATTACACATTTCCCACTAATTACTAATTTCCCACTAAATACTGATTACTAATATTCCACTAATTACTAATTCCCACTAATTACTAATTTATAATTTCCCACTGATTACTGATTACTAATTCCCCACTAATTACTGACTACTACTTCCCCAATAATTGCTTATTACTAATTTCCCACTAAATCTTAATACTAATCACACATTTCCCACTAATTACTAATTTCCCACTAAATACTGATTACTAATATTCCACTAATTACTAATTCCCACTAATTACTAATTTATAATTTCCCACAGATTACTAATTCCCCACTAATTACTAATTTTCCTCAAAATCCTTATTACTAATTACTGATTTCCCACTAATTACCGATTAATACTTATGAATTTCCCGCTAATTACTGATTACTAATTTCCCACTAATTACTTATTAGTAATTACTAATTCCCATTAATTACTGATTACTCAACTAATTATTGATTACTAATTACACATTTCCCACTAATTCTTGATTACTAATTCCCCACTAGTTACTGATTTCTAATTTCCCACTAATTACGGATTACTAATTCCCACTAAATAATAATTACACATTTCCCACTAATTACTAATTTCCCACTAAATACTGATAACTAATTTCCCACTAATTACTAATTCCCACTAATTACTGATTACTAATTTCCCACTAATTACTGATTACTAATTCCCCACTAATTACTGATTACTATTTTCCCACTAATTACTGATTCCCCACTAATTACTAATTTTCCACAAAATCCTTGTAACTAATTACTAATTTCCCACTAATTACCGATTAATATTTACGAATTTCCCGATAATTACTGATTACTAATTTCCTACTAATTACTTATTACAAATTACCACTAATTACTAATCATAATTTCCCACTAATTATTGACTACTAATTACACATTTCCCACTAATTCTTGATTACTAATTACTGATTCCCCATTAGTTACTGATTACTAATTACTAATATGCCACTAATTACTTATTACTAATTTCCCACTAATTACTCATTACTAATTTCCCACTAATTACAAATTTCCCACTGATTACTTATTACTAAATACTAATTTCCCACTAATTACTGCTTCGGAAATCAATATTTATATGAGTACAATTTCATCCTATTTATGTGTGTGAAATTCCCAACTTACGTTGTGTCAGGCATGACATTTCCAAACAAAGTTGGGGTGAGACACCCCCCTCCATGACGCCATGCCCCTAAATTGTCAGAGTTCACGACCTTTAGTTGCAACCATATACCAAATCCAATTTCATAAATTTGAATTGCCTTTGAAAAAGGTTGGAACTCAATGTGACATAAACTATATAGACCTACATAATATACAAAAGAATATCGTTTTCTTGAAAGCCCACTTAATGTTCGAATCACATTATATACAACATATTCTATATTAGACACCATTTATAAAGAGGTGTTACTGTGAGCAGGCTTTTTTGTCGGGGTACGGCCGTGTGTTCTGAGTGGTTATGTGCTTAATTTTGATATTGACTCTACTGCCAGTCTACTATTCTCAATGGAAGGGGAATAAATCTATCTCCTAGTTTTTATTTGTTTTATGCAGTTTGTGTAAATAAAGGGGATGTTTTGGGTGAATCTGAGAATCTCTATCACTTTGTGAACACTCCTGGACCACACCTGTTCTATATTCTGGTGAAATATATTAATAACACTGACTATATATATATAAATAATCAGGGACTCAAACATTAATTGGACCTCTAATAACACTGACTCTGTATATAAATAATCGGGGACTCAAACATTAAGTGGGCCTTTAATAACACTGACTCTGTATATAAATAATCGGGGACTCAAACATTAAGTGGGCCTTTAATAACACTGACTCTGTATATAAATAATCAGGGACTCAAACATTAAGTGGGCCTTTAATAACACAGACTCTGTATATGAATAATCAGGGACTCAAACATTAAGTGGGCCGTTAATAACACTGACTCTGTATATAAATAATCGAGGACTCAAACATTAAATGAGCCTTTAATAACACTGACTATGTATATAAATAATCGGGACTCAAAAACATTAATTGGCCCTTTAATAACACTGACTCTGTATATAAATAATCGGGGACTCAAACATTAAGTGGGCCTTTAATAACACTGATTCTGTATATAAATAATCAGAGACTCAAACATTAAGTGGGCCTTTAATAACACTGACTCTGTATATAAATAATCAGGGACTCAAACATTAAGTTGGTTTTTAATAACACTGACTCTGTATATAAATAATCAGAGACTCAAACATTAAGTGGGCCTTTAATAACACTGACTCTGTATATAAATAATCGGGGACTCAAACATTAAGTGGGCCTTTAATAACACTGACTCTGTATATAAATAATCGGGGACTCAAACATTAAGTGGGCCTTCAATAACACTGATTCTGTATATAAATAATCAGAGACTCAAACATTAAGTTGGTCTTTAATAACACTGACTCTGTATATAAATAATCAGGGACTCAAACATTAAGTGGGCCTTTAATAACACTGATTCTGTATATAAATAATCGGGGACTCAAACATTAAGTGAACCTTTAATAACACTGACTCTGTATATAAATAATCGGGCACTCAAACATTAAGTGGGCCTTTAATAACACTGACTATGTATAGAAATAATCAGGGACTCAAACATTAAGTGGGCCTTTAATAACACTGACTCTGTATATAAATAATCGGGGACTCAAACATTAAGTGGACCTTTAAAAACACTGACTCTGTATAGTAATAATCGGGGACTCAAACATTAAATGGGCCTTTAATAACACTGACTCTGAAAATAAATAATCGGGGACTCAAACATTAAGTGACCCTTTAATAACATTGACTCTGTATATAAATAATCAGAGACTCAAACATTAAGTGGGCCTTTAATAACACTGACTCTGTATATAAATAATCAGGGACTCAAACATTAAGTGGGCCTTTAATAACACTGACTCTGTATAGTAATAATCGGGGACTCAAACATTAAGTGGGCCTTTAATAACACTGACTCTGTATAGTAATAATCGGGGACTCAAACATTAAGTGGGCCTTTAATAACACTGACTCTGTATAGTAATAATCGGGAACTCAAACATTAAATGAGCCTTTAATAACACTGACTCTGTATATAAATAATCAGGGACTCAAACATTAAGTGAGCCTTTAATAACACTGACTCTGTATATAAATAATCGGGGACTCAGAGATTAAGTGGGCCTTTAATAACACTGACTCTGTATATAAATAATCAGGGACTCAAACATTAAGTGAGCCTTTAATAACACTGACTCTGTATATAAATAATCGGGGACTCAGAGATTAAGTGGGCCTTTAATAACACTGACTCTGTATAGTAATAATCGGGGACTCAAACATTAAGTGGGCCTTTAATAACACTGACTCTGTATAGTAATAATCGGGGACTCAAACATTAAGTGGGCCTTTAATAACATTGACTCTGTATAGTAATAATCGGGAACTCAAACATTAAATGGGCCTTCAATCGGGGACTCAAACATTAAATGGGCCTTTAAGTGGTAAATAGTTTATTGCGATATTGACTCACAAAAGTCACACAAAACATGCAATCTCGAGCTGGGGAGCCCACCCAAAATGTGAATTAGATTATTGAGGTACAAGCATTAACAAAGAAATATATTCCCTGCCTTAGTTATTTGTTCACAATAAAGTTCCCTGTAGGAACGGGTCAGAACTTTATAAAGTTCCAAGGGTGTGTACTGGTTGAATATATGAGAGTAGAGATTCATGACATGAGCTACCATTTAGTATATATAAAAAGGGTTATATAGTTACGATTATTCCACTCACCTTGTTTGAAAACGCCTGTGTGTAGCTTATACACTAAGAAATCATTTTTGGTGCTCGAGCCCATTGTTCCACCAAAACTCATTATCCCAAGTACAACTAGGAAAAAAAGTGTACGTTCCATTCTATATTATACAAGTATTCCAGGTCTTCAAGTATTATAGGTAACAGTGTCCTGTAACGAACGAGTCCTAATATTCTCACACAATATAAAACCTGTGTGTTTTCTGTATCTCAAAACGTAGGTCTATATCGTCGTTTTTGTCGTGAAAAAATCCGAGTGATTCGAGTTGTTTACAGTCTGTGGTTTATATTGCAGACGATACAGTCTGATCCAAATTAAATGATTGGTTTTCTAAAAATCACAACATAAGATCCTACTAGGAAGTAATGTAACAAAGACACTATAACGGTAGTCTTTTCAAAGCCATTCAGCCTTGGTTGATAGCTCTACTTACTGTAATACCCATAGATTTGGAGAGGGGAACCCCCTTGTTGTGAAACTGCATTTAAATGAACAATGACCTGAACGTGTCATAATAATTCCAGGAACAAACACTCGGAATTTAACGCACAGGGCGACCATAAAGTCCTCAGTGTCGAAAGAAGAGTTTATAATATGTGCTCCCATTCAAGCATTATTCAACACTGAACAATGTGTGCAAAAGATCTGATATCAACCCTTTAAATGACGACATCGTCCATAAGTCGATCTAGGGTGAAGGGACTTGCACACTGAAGTCCGAACATCCTACCCGGCCTTCAGCCGGAAACGACCCGACAACATGAGTCAACACTCTCACTATACACACGCTGCATGTAACAGGGTGTGTGTTCGGGGAAAATAATGCAATCATTTCACACTCCACCCAGTTTATGCAGTTAACGCCTACCTCTACAATCAGTGAAGTTAATCATGTGATGCTGACTGTTAAATACAAAAGTTGAAATACATAAAGGTGGACGACAAAACCGAAAATGAGATAGTGTGCGATACAAGCGTGACACCAACTCCTATCACAGAATGTAATGAACAAAAATTGGCCCCAAAAGGAAAAGTTGACATTATGAAAATATGATAGATGCTGGTGAGGTGCAGGGTGTATATAGTGAGTGATGCAAGCGCAATCACTAACCCCATAATAAGTCCCTGGATCAACGGATGAGGGGAAATGCAATATCGGAGGTTGGATGGGGAGGTGGTGGGTAATGAGAATAATGGGCTCTTTTCTGCTGCTGAACGATGTTTTGGTGGAATTCTGTCAGGCTGATATTCGCAGAAAAGAGGCCGTATCCATACGCCTGTCTCTCTCCTCGAGTAATGTAGTCCGACGCGCAAAATATTTCCTTTTCAAAACACGAAATCTAATGTTTTATAATCATCATATTGAAGTTTTATTTCCTAAACTATTTGCTATCGAACTCAAGCGACTAAAATATGTCATGACCATTAATTTTTATAAATCGAAACTAAGAAACTAAAATTCTTATTCCATAACTGCTCAAAATAGACGGGACGGATTCACAAAAGACTAATGCCGGCGATTTGCCATCATTACTCGCATTTATGAACCCCGCCCATTGGATAATAAGGTGAATTTAGAAACAATGGTTTACGGATGGACTCTGTTTTAATTTATATGATTTTAAAATTTTAACATGATTTTTTCCCAACTCAAACAGAGTAAAAAAATGTAACAATATAGTAATACAAAAGTTGAAATACATAAAGGTGTACGACAAAACTGCCACAGTTGAAGCGGATCAAACCTCTACCTTTTGTTTATCTTTGCTTTGATTCACTTCAACGCGGCCACCCAAGGAGCGAGACATGGAACTATAAGATCAGAGAATACATCCGGGATATTTTGTATATAATGTGATTAAAATATAAAAATTTGGACACAATGGCAAGGGTAATAATCTCCATTGAGCTGATTAAAGTGATATGAATAAAATGATAAAAAGAAAAGAAAGATGAGGAAAACAAATGGGTGGGGTATCCACCCCGACTGAGGTATGTTGACCAGAAAGAAAAACCCCTAAACATCACGACGCCCATGCCTTGTCGAAGGTGTAGGATCTTCCTTTCAGCGGTCCGTATGATCATACGTGATGAAAGAAGACAAGGCAAATAAGCCAAACCACCGAAAGACAAGTTTCTGCATCCCAATTGACGCCCATGCCAAGTCCGAGAAGCAGAGACCTCCCTTTCTGTTGGATTTCGTGGGCATGTTAACTGATTTACAAAGGTGTTTGCCGAATATATTTACGAAAGGCATCGGTTTTCCAGCGGCCGAGTTGCTGAATCTGAAGATCCGAAAAAACCCATTTGTGCAGCTTTGAACACAGTGGTATCGACCTGACAAAAGGTGAGTGTGCGCTGTAGTGTTTTATCAAAATTGCGACGAAGTACCGGTCGAAGGTTGGACCGACAGAATAAAGGACCGGCTGTCAAAGAACGAACTGCCAAGTAATTCCTCAATGTTATACAACAGGACAAAATAATGCGTTAGGCTGAGCCCGAATTTGAATCGAATTAGGTGCCCCTCGGATATTGTGCTTGAAATGGCGGAAAATAATGGTTGCCAAATGAGTTGAAATTGAGCAGCCGTGAACATGAACTACTGAGGAGGCCTCTTTGAATGTTCTGGGGCAAAATTCCCCAATGCGTGCAAGTGTGTAAAATGCTGATGTAAACAGAGCTGCTGTTAATGCACGATCGTAAGAATTATCGGTGGTGTAATGCAATGCCGCGATAAGTTGGTGAAGTAGGGGCAAAGTAATAGGTAACCGAATATCCATGACCGGGCAAAGCCTTTTGGTAGCAGATATAATCTTTTTCATCAACAATAAATTGGCGTTGTCAGGGAGCATGTTAATTTTGTATCAGTATGAAAGTGCTGTAAGGGTGGAAACAATGGAGGTTGGAGCCAATTGCTTCGTAAACAAATAAGCCACGAAAAACACAAGCTATCTAATGGTATTGGCCATTGTTGGTTGATATTGAGAGCCAAACAGAAAGTGACATATTTGTCCCGAGCAAGCTCATATTGGCGTAGTGAATTTTTTTTAAGTGATTGTCCAATCAGCATGTTTGTGGTCGTAACCAGGTGTGAAGCGAGCAATCTGGCGGGATGATTTCTTGGAGCTTGGGACCAGGCTTCGCTTGTATCAGGAACTAGGATACATGCGAACGGGATAGGAGATCGCTTAAAACATTGTGGATACCGGGCAGGTGTTTAGCTTTTAAAAGAATGTTATTTAACACTTTACCCAACAAAACGGCCAAAACCGGCCAAATAAAGCTTCAACAGTCTAAAATATCTTCGGTCTGTCTCAATAGAACCATACAAATATGGATATCATTGGAACCGGCTCATTGACCACATTGTGATAGTTACAGTTATGCCATGTGCCAATGCATTCTCTTATATATGCGAGTCGACCATATATAAGAGAATGCATTGGCCTAAAAAAATCTTTTTTTAACACTTTTTACCATTTTTTCTTACATTCTTTAACAATTTTATAATTTTTAATGTGTTAAGCCAATGCATTCTCTTATATATGCGAGGCGACCTATGGTCGACTCGCATATATAAGAGAATGCATTGGCACAGGGCCCTTCTGTTGGGTAAAGGGTTAATAAACAGGGTAACACAAGCTGGCGCAATAAAGCCAATAGATGCTTATCTTTAGATGTTTGTGAATTAATACTACAGCTACTACAGCTGAATTATCAGAGTAGAATAAAACGCAATGGTTCTTCATCAAATGTCCCCAAATTTTGACTGCAAGATCTATGGGATACAGCTCCATGACGGCGATGTTATACTGTTTCTCCTCTGGGTGCCAAGTACCGTGAAAATATCGATTCTGAAAAATCGCACCAAAACCAAATTGTACTGGCTACATCTGTTTGCAATACCAATTTGGCACTGGTGAGCCAATGACGGTCCAAAAACAGTGTCTTCCCATTAAAGTCGCGAAGAAACTGTTGCCAGATGAGAAGATCCTGTTTAGCTTGCCGGTTCAGTTTAATATGATGGTTAGGTTTAGTTACTCCGATCGATTGTTAAGTTGATTAATCTCCGCAGGAAAACTCTGAAAAGATTACCAGACCAATCAAAGACTGCAGCTCTTTGAGAAGAACCGGATTACGCTGTAAGAAATTAGATATTAATTGTTGACAAGTTTGTCGGCCGGTAGCCGAGCCATCATCTGATCGGTATCAATCTCAATGCCCAGAAATCTGAGACAGGTCGATGGACCACATGTCGTGTATGGTGCACTTGGAACCCCTAGCTTTTCACAGAGCATTAAGAAAGCCTGTACGTAGGTCGTGGCAAGCTCTTTAGTATGACAAATCCAATAAACATCGTCCAGATAGTGGGTGACCGAGCGCATACCAAGCTGAGACGAAACCATCCACTCGAGGGCCGTACTAAACTCTTCAAAAAGAAAGCAACTGCTGGAAGCCCCCACGACGAGGGCCATGTCATAATAATAATGCTTGTCTACTGTAAAACCCAGTAAATGGTAGTCCTTAGGGGAAAGTGGAACGCATGAGCCAAGTCACACGTAACCATGTACGAATGACGAGGAAGTTGTTGCATGAATGAAATAGCAGTTTGTACTGATGAGTATGGAACGGTTTTCCAATCTGGCCTGATATGGTCATTGACAGAATTACCAGCCGGATATGATAAATGCTGGATCATGCGAAATTGCCCAGGAGACTTTTTCGGAACTAGTCCAATCGGAGAAATAACAAAATCAGGTAACGGTTTGTGAAGGAAAGGTCCTGCAATGCGACCAGCTTGAAGTTCAACGCTAATTTTTTCCATTAATATTGATTTAAACTCAGTAGCCGATTTCAAGTTGGGTGAATCCAAAAGTGGAGGTGTTGTTTGACAAACCAATCGAAAGCCTTCAGAAAACCATTGAACTAAAAAAGCACGTTTAGTCTCATCGTATCCATGTAAAAGTCTATTTAAAATTAGAACCTTTACGGGTGTTTGTAGGCTGCTGGCCTGCAGGTGGTTTTGAACCGGGGTTGGGTTTGTTGTTGGCCGCATGGGTACGCGATGAGCGGGCAGCACAGGAGATGGCTTTGTGGGCACGAAAACATTTAAAGCATTGATGGGAAAACCCACAACTTCCATTGCAAAACAGACCGTGGTGGAAATTTCGGCAGTAAGAAACGGGCACACACAACGTAGTCTTTGGAAATGTCTGCATGCCCGATCCCGATTGATAATTATCCCTGACCGGAGCAGATTGGAGACGAGGAGGACGTTGTGTTGGTAAAGCACGCTCGTGTAAATCCCAGTTGGTGTTTTGCCAAGGCAAGTCTAATTATAATGTAGTGGCTCTAAGAGCGCGGAATTCTCGGTCATATAGTAACCAATCATAACCCTTTTCAGCCATCCTCTGAATTCGTTCATAATATGTTAAAAGATTCTCTGTGGCATCCTTATCACGCTGACAATAAATGGCTATGAAAATTCTGAATGCTTTTTGCCACTGATATAATGTGGTAATTTTGCGGGGTGGCTTGGGAACATATACTACGGGATGAGGTTGACCCTGTATATTTTCCCACGATAGACCAGATGGGTCGCAAAGTGGCTCATCTGCTTGGTTACTGGGGAGAAGTATGGCCAAATTGATGGGCTCATTAGCCCAAATTTGTGTTTTTACCTTTAAGGGCACATGTGAGGTGATCAAAAATGGCACTGTGGTGGCCGTATGGTGGGCTGATGATGTATTTGCCATGCCAAATACAGCGGGTGTTGACATATGAGGGATGAGAGGGACAACCGGACTTGGATTAATATCAACCCCCGGCTACTGTTGTTGTCACCATGTAGAAAAGATGAGATGATCCTCTGAAGTTCGGATTGAAAAATCGGAATATCCCTGACAGTATTACCTGCCCCCTGCATGACTGTGGTGATTGCCGAGGCAACCTGTGAAGGCAGATTGTCATTTAAAATGTCACGAGTGGTTCATTGTGCGAGGCAGCAACACTACCGGTAACTGCATGAGAGTTTGACACAGGTTGAATGATATGACTGGTCGATGGAACAGTCATATGGACGGATGGATCAGTGTATGCGGGTTCAGAGAATGAGAATGAGCTGTAGCTGGGACGGTCGTGTTTGAAGTTGTCTAGGACGTCCTGATGGTTGATGAAGCTGGAGTGATGATGTATGACACTGGAATGTTCGGCGTCAGAGGCACTGAAAATCGTGGCATATGCATGCTAGAAGTGTTTGTCGTTGCTGGTGAGCTGTACATAGTCGCAGAATCCTGAACTGATGAATATGGAATATGGTAATTAGTCGGTGCCAGAACTGTCGGGTTTGATATAGGTAGCAACATTGAATGCGAACAGGAAAGGTCCCATACCGGTATTTGTACCGGTAAAGAATGTGCGTCATGTGGTTGTGTTTGGATATCAGTCCCAGTATATGGAACGGATAAGTCCAGTTGCGCCGTCCTTGTAGAATCATCTGCCGTTGAATTGACTATAAATGGTGCCACATGACGCCCCCGCTTTTGTGCGATTCTGCGCTTCTTTGGAGGCATGGTAAGCTGTGGAAAGAAAATTAACCACAGCAGAAGCAGGTCAATACATGAGAACAGAAGGCCCTGATTTACAATAATGTGTTAAGATAGATAGTCGAACATTTGGTATTATAAGATGGTATAGGTAATTGATAATAACCACCAGGCCGACCGGTATTAAATTATAGTAAAGATTAAACCACCATGAATTCCTGGTATAAATGCCGGTGCCACAGCCAGTACCTCTATATTGAATATTTAGTAGAACATGTCTTGAACATGGCATAAGGTTGATGGGGGTGATATAATAATTGAAACTAAACCCGCATACATCCCTGAGTGTGTAAACAGGCCTAACCAAATAAACAAGCCAAGCCCAGTGTGCCTGCATACACCCCGGGGGTGCATAAACAGGTTATGTCATGCAAGAAATAATGTCGGCCCGCATACACCATGTGGGTGCGTAACAGGCGGTTAAATGTACATAAAATAATAATAAAATGTGCCTGCATACACGGATGGGTGCTTAACAGACGTGGACTGAAAAGCACAATGAAATTGTGTGCCCGCATACACATGTGTGCGTAAACAGGTGTGGAAAATGTAAACATTAAAGTAGGGCCCGACGAAGCTTCGAGATTCGATTCGATTTCGAATCTTACGTTTCGATTCGATTCGATTCGAAAGCGGTCGGGTGATTCAGGATATTTCGAATCGTTATATACAAGTCTTTTATCACCGGATAAGACTGCATTATCTATAACAATTTGTTCATTATATCCCTAATACTTAACCCGAGTGTGTTTCCGCGACCATCTCACAGGGAATCACGTCGTTTCGAGTTGATGAGTACTACGCATTTAAAATGGCGGAGGCGACAGAAAACACATCGAGAAACGAAGAAAAAGGTAATAAACTAGGATATGACGTATTTCAAAGTATTTTTGCAGCTACGAGCATATTCTACACCAATTTTCAAACAAGCTGATACCTCATGTGTGTCCAAATTCACATGTGTTTGCTCTAAAATTCTGACCAAAAGTCGTCAGTCGGAGGATTTTCCACGACGTGTTTAATGGTGTATTCCACACGAACATTTTCTATTTTCATGCTTTTAATCTGCTTGGACCAAAAATATTGTTACTAAATTATGTTTATTGAAAGAAAGCACATTTAGTAGTCAATATATTGAACCCTGTTGTTAAAAAAATGTATTTTTCCTTGTGAGTCGTAGCTTTTTCATTAGTGATGAGTGTACACACACCACAATTCAGTGATGAGTTACCATGAACTTGTTCAGAATAGATTGAATAAATAGAGGATACAAAACGAGCCAAAGGGCTTACAGCGAAATTTACAAAAGAAGATCAGCAAACTAGGTCTGAACCGTTCATATAGGCAAGGTGCAGGTCTAATTTACTGGAATTTCGCTCTAAACTGAGTCGACTTGAAGATTATATATTGCTGTATGGCCCAAGCAAACCGCCAAAGTACGGTAGTGTTCATTTGGGGTAATAAATTAAATTGTGTACCCTAGATGTATGTTTAAAAAGTTATATATATATGCTACTGGTGCTATATACTGGTAACTCTCTCTTTTTTTTGGTGATAACGGTACCCAGGTTCTGAAAATTGTGATAAAGGCACCCAGGCTGTGCAAAATCGTAATAAGCTACCCAGGCTCATCGAATCTCAAATTAAACGAGATTTTTAAAAATATCTTTGCTTGAAATTCGTTTGATTTTATACTGTCGCTTTCAGTTTTAAATTGTTTGAACTGCTATAAATCTAAAGAATTTAGTCAACTAATGTATCCTTTGATATGTTTTCCTGCAGTGTAACTTAAAAATGCCCCGTCGAACGCAGATGAACCTGTGTACCTTTATCACAAAAACCGATACTTTATTTTAATGTAATGGTCGTTGATCACCATTTTGTAATGAGTGTAATGACCGTAATAAATGCTTTACCATAAATAACACGAAATAATGTCACCAAAATAATCTTACGCAGGATTTGTGATTTTATTTTTCAGATGAAATGCCTGAGAACAAGTCAGTTGTGTTGTGTAACACCTGTGGCAAGTAGTTTGGTTCGAAGTCAGGCCTCGGTGCCATACACGTGGCTACAGGAAAGAGGATTTAAAGTTTCTGGTTTTTATATTTAATAAAAAGAGAATCTTGTAACATTGTTTTATTGTTTCGTTAATTGGTCACGCCATCATAGTTTGTTTTACACGAAGTGCATATACTGGGTACTATATCTGCAGGAAGTAATCCGTGTTGTTGGAGGCATATCCTGCAATAATCATTACCCGACCCCGCATCTTCTGAATCTATGGCTTCATCGACCAAATTGTAGACAGTTCCGCGCTTGGTGCAGTACGAAAAGCTCCTATATATAAAAGGGATTAACTTGGGGACAAGTTGCCAAAAAAATTGAAAATAAGAGTAACTCAAACACTAATTATGCGAATATGCAGCTTAGATGTAAATTGAAAACGGGCTAATAATTAAGATATTATTGTTACACGGACTATGTATCTATCAGAGAAATGTTTACTGGTTTGTTGAGGTATTATGATAGTGCATGGGGTAGGTGTCATGCATTTAGTGAAACCCGAAATGAATTCGGGAATGTCCACCGCCTGAGAGGTACCTTTCCCAACAAACCAAGGCGCGTCATCGCACGAGTCGTACAATTCCGTCAGCGTGAGGATGTTAAAAGGGCAGTCCGCGATAAGGGAGACCAACAATTCTGTATCACCAAACAATATCCGAAAGAGATTGACGATTATAGGACAGCTATTCTATTCCCGGTAGCAAAGAGTGCCAGAAGCAGTGGGAACAAAGCCGTCGTTGCAGGTGACAGACTTTTTGTGAATAACTATCAAGTGTGCCCTGATGACCCACCGATGTACAGATTGAATCCCGATCGGTCGTACCCCCTTGTGCCGATGATACAGCAAACCAACTTTCGTAATATGAACTACAGGCTGATTGAGTCCCCCGTTGACCCAGCAGCAGGGAATTTTTCCCAACCTAGAGTACAATCAAATTATGCGAACACTGCAGGAAACAACAGTTTTCGACAACAAGTACCTCCCATAATTTCTGTCCGCCCAAGAATGCCTGCTCTGGCATCCTGCCCTGTAGTGAAAACACCGGATATTGAAATGCAACCTGATACTCACGATGAATTTCAGTACCCAGGCAAGCCAATGAACTCGGTGAGTGACCATTTTAGGCCACCCCAGGGGCGTGCACCAATCAGAGGAGGTGGAGCTCAGCCAGACCTCCGGTGGTTGGTGTACCACAACCGGGCTTAGTGGCAACATCCGGACAGGATGCATTATGCAGAATATTGTGAACTCTGGAAATTAAAAATCAATAATTCTAAAAGTAATGTTGTCATATTCGGTCGTCACAGAAAAAAAGATAAACTTCCCCAGTCCTTCGCGTTCAATAATCAACATATCGAAGTAACTGATGGATACAAATATCTTGGAGTAAATTTCCATAAAATGGCTCCTTTTTAAATGAGAAAAAGTCTCGATGTGAACAAGCAAAGAGAGCAATGTTTGCGTTAATTTGCAAGATCAGACAATTTGACTTATCCGTTGAATGCATAATTGATATCTATGAAAAAACTGTCGTCCCAATTATGTTATATGGGTCAGAAATCTGGGGTATTTACAACAATGATATTATCCAGAGAACAGAACTGTGGTTTTTGAAATATGTCATGAAGATGAAAACTAGTACACCAACGTCATTCGTGTATGGAGAGCTAGGACTATATCCGATAAAAACCAAAATCGAACTACGAATCTTGAAATTTTGGGCGAAACTCATCAGTGGCAAACGCCAGAAAATAAGCTATCTTACTCTATTGGTCACTATGTACGCGATTCAGTCAGAACAGACAGCTCCGCAGCAAATCGATATGGATAAACTACGTTAATAACTTGCTGAATTCACTCGGACATACATGTAGGTATATTTGGGAAACACATGATGTAAGTTCAATTAAGGCCTTCAATACGGTTATGCAGACTGCGGTTCAAGACAAATACACACAAGAATGGTGGACCATATTAAACACATCAAGTAAATGTAAATTGTATAAAAACATTAAGCCCGCTTTTGGGTATGAAAGCTATTTTAACAGTCTAAGCAGAAAAGAAGCACATATACACTTCCCAAATTCAGAACGAGAAACCACAGATTGCTGATTGAAACGGGAGATTGGGCTGATGAAAACCCTTCTTCATGTCGCTTTTGTTACTCCGGCGAAATTGGTGATGAACTACATGTGTTGCTTATTTGCGATAAATTCGAGTATCAGAGACGCAAATTTATCGCACCATATTACTATACTAGACCGACAAGGTGAAAATGAATCAATTGATGAATAACAATAAGCCAAACGTTTTACGAAACTTGTGCAAAGTTATTTCCCGTATTTTCAGTGCCCTAATGCAAGATTCTTAGAAAACCATTATATATAACTTTAAACATGAAATATACAAGTCGTTTATACAACCATATACTGATGGAACAATAGTCCGTGGCAATATTGGGGTCGCCCGATCTATTCATATTCTATTTTTGTTATACATGTTTTGTTCGTGACTATTCATATATGTTTCAAAGTTGACGTTATAGTTACCGACTATACAGTAACAAGTCATACTCACCAATCTCTTATTATCATATATGTACCGTTATGCTGGGAGGTTGTTATCAGTAGCCAAGTGCCAGGGTGCTAATATATCCATGCACTAAGAAGGTAAACGGTGAAATACAGCAATTCATGTTGATCACGAAAACACAATCCGAACCCAAGTCGAACTTCGCGACACTGACCTAAAGAGATCTGAACTGTTTATATCAAGATGCGTCCATCGGTGTCGCCTGAGTTTTTTTTTAACGCTTAGCACGTGCACTGAGAACATCACTCGGTTACACTGGTGTAAATAAGGTTCCGAGTGACATCTAGCGGATGCGGGAGGAATATATAGGAGAGAATAAAATAGACACTGGGCCCTGATTGGTCAATAGCCTTGTGTGCTTTTCACATAAAAAAATCATCACACCTCTTCCCTATGATTTCCCATAGGTAAAATAACCATTGGCACAGGAATTAACCCTTTGTAGTGAAGTTTGAATTTTTTGGTGTGGTCTAAAATATGACTGTATTTTTTTATGCGGTTCTGACACTAGTTACGAAAACATAAGATTTAAAGGCGAATTCCCTGCTAGACAGACATGATTTTTTTGTGTAAAAAGTTTCCCAAAATGTCAATTTTTCAGATTTAAAGAAAATTTTGGACCCAACATTTATATTGCCAACACTATACGCTAAAACGTTAGCACTGAGGCCTATGGAAAACATTTACACCAGTGTAACCTATCTCCCACCGGCTGCGAACGGTGTCAAATGAATTTATTGGATTATTGATGTGATGGTGTCTGGGGAGGGGGTCGTCACTATGTAAAAGGTAGATACATGTATAAGTGAGTTTTGTTTAAAGAACTAACGCAATCATTATACAATCAAATATGTGTGGATGTATATTCATACAGTTTGGTCACACTAGAACGACTCTATCTAGCTACATTGATAACATTTTGAACTATTAATGGAAATTACCCCGAACACTCACGTCTATATAAAATAGACGTATTATATGTATGCCGGCGCATGCGAACTAATAGCTATCGGCATCGCTCACCCCATGTGAATATAGTTACTTCGGTTTAATGAAAATGCATAATTATACATTAATATTTTATATGAAAATAAAATTATGGGGGGGGCATGTTGATATATTGTGTCTCTATTACCATATATGTTTGGAGTGAGAATAAATTATTTGAATTTGAATTGAATTGTGAATAAACGGATCTGACCACAAATAAGCCCGAGGACACTTTAAAGCAGCCCCTATGATTTTAGCATCTTGGAATGCCGTTTCGACGAGGTGTGATTGATAGGACCATAGTCCAAAAAGTATGACATTAAAAGACAGAATAACGCCCTGTCGGTGCCAATGCAGCGAAATATTTGGACTGCTGCCATTGTGTTCAATATATTACACGTTTTGGGAAATTTGATAACATAATTGACAATGGCTAGTATTATTTTGTTGCCATTAATCGATTCTGATAACTAAAGCGTATTTTGAAGAAATGTTGTTATTGTTGTATCTTGATGATATGGGGACCCCTTGATCGGATTGATTACCTTTCAATGCGTTAAACAAGTGTGCTTTTTGACACACACGAGGTATCTGATCTGCTTGTTTGAAAACTATTGTATATATGCTCGTAGCTGCCAAAATTCTCTGTAATATGTTATGTCATATCCTATTTGATAGCATTTTTACTCGTTTCGCGTTGTGTTTTCTGTCGCCTCCGCCATTATTTCGTGTTATTAATTTGTCCAACATTTCATATACGGCCAATGCACTCATTGCAAAATGGTGATCAACGACCATTATTGGCACAAGTAGCACAATTATATGTAATTTAACCACAGGTTTACATCTGGGGTACACAGTTTAATTTATTACCCCAATTGAACAGTACCGTAGTTCTGCGGTTTGCTTGGCCAATACAGCAATATATATATAATCTTCAAGTCGACTCAGTTTATAGCGAAATTCCAGTAAATGAGGCCTGCGCCTTTCCTATATGGACGGTTTAGACCAAATTTACTGAACTCCTTTTGTAAATTTCGCTGTAAGCCGGTTGACTCAGTTGGTGTCCTCTATTTATTCAATCGAATCTGAACAAGTTCGTGGTAACTCATCACTTAATTGTGGTGCGTGTACACTCATCACTAATGAAAAAGCTACGATTCACAAGGAAAATACATTTCTTTTTAAAGCAGGGTCCAATAATTTGCCTACTACATTGCTTTATTTTAGTAAACATAAAATTAGAAACAATATTTTGGTCCAAGCAGAGAAAAGGCATGAACTAGAAAATGTTCGTGTGGTATACACCAGTAAACACATCGCGGAAAATCCTCCGACTGACGACTTTTGGTCAGAATGTTAGAGCAAACAAATGTGAGTTTGGACACACAAGAGGTATCAGCTTGTTTGAAAAATAGTGTAGCATACGCTCGTAGCTGCCAAAATACTATGTACTATGTCATATCCTCCTAGTATATTACCTTTCTCGTCGTTTCTCGTTGTGTTTTCTGACGCCTCCGCCATTTTGAATGCGTGGTACACATCAACTCGAAACCATGTGATTCCCCACCGTGCATCTGGAACCTCGTGGTCCAATGTGTATAGGGTAAGTTGCCCAAAAGCTCACTGCTCATATATATATTGGCCTCCCAGTCCCAGCGCTGGTTACTCGTGGAACGTCTGTGCGACTCGTGCGACTTGCTTGTATAGGTCTGTGATCGTTCGCGTGTTCATTGCGATTGTACCATAATCGTAACGCACACGGTTTCCTCCACCAAATAAAACCAGCAATGTCGCGATATAGCCCGGCCCCAGCTGCCGAAGCGAGTGAATTTCTGGAGGGAAATATTTGTATCTCGTTATCTGACATTCTTACCAGAAAAGCCTATACTATATTACTCAGCTCAATCAAATAATATCATATTTTTATTATATATAATTCAAAATTAAAACGATATAAATATATTAAGTAAACATTATATCGTCTCCAAATTCGACCAACATCTTTAAACATCATAATGGAATATTGTTGACCATTTAGCATTTCGACGAACAGGCCCAAGTTGGGAAACTATATATAGTTCTCTGTAATGCCGTTTGCGTATGCGCCATTCCCAAGACACGATGCGCAATTCTGTGCCTGCTGTGCGCGACAGGGTGAAGCGTACATGCGCAGAAGAGTTTCCGTTTGCAATGACTCGAATCAGACTCCATTGACTCCAAAGTTCCAAACTGCTGACTTTTCACGAACTGCACGCATAGTAGCCAGAGAGTAGTGGCACAAAATATGAAGTTGTGTCGTGCCATTCTCATATATTAAACTGTTTTAAACTGTGATTAAATATTGTTCATATTATGTCATAGGAATTAAGTTTAATGAACCTCCTTCGTAACCTGAGTTATGTCACGGACGTTATAAAATCATCTGACATTTACCCCCATTTTTGCTCGTACACCCAACTGATCGGTACCGCGAATCTACTAAAGAATATACTAAAAAGATTCGATTCGAAATTCGAATCATTTTCATGATTTGATTCGAGATTCGATTCAATGTTGAAATTGCCGATTCTTCGGGCCCTACATTAAAGCAAAATATAGGCTGCCCACGTGTCCCTGGCAGGGGCGTAAACAGGCTATAACTACAAGGTGTGTAGCCTTAGGGGAGAAATAACCAACATTGAAAATCAAACCGTGGAACTTTAAGTGGTAACTATATTGTATGTTACGGGAGATAAGGTATAGCCTTATTAGAGCTCTAGATTATAATGCCCCGATGATAACGAGTTCCGAAGTAACTCTAACATTGTGTGATTAGTTAAGACAAGGCAAAAGTCATGATCCTTGTTTATACTGTCATATGAATAAGATCCGATGTTATATCATAGCTAGTGCAAAAATGGAATAAAAATGATTGGACTAAAAATGTCTGTAGCCTGCCACAAGCCGGTTAGCAAAAGGTTGTGTGGCAGAAAAAAGTTCCGTTAATACCAGTTTACCCTGTTCAATGCAAATAAAATAGCTCCCCTAAGGCTCTTGGCATATAAATGTTCCCCAAGGGGGGGGGGTTAAAATGAATGCCATCACAGAAGAAGACCCTTGCTTTTGGCTGTAACCGGCCATGATGCCAAGTGTGCACCAAACTAGATCTGTCAGGGAGCACAACCGAGTTATATTGGTTCAGCATGTCCACATGTTTATCATAGATGGCCGGTTCCTTTCCTCCATGGATCCGAACCCGATAAAAGGCTTGACAAGCCATAACCATCCTGACAGATTTGCATTTCAGAACTTCACCAATAAAATCATCGGTGATACTCCCGACAGACTGAGGTAACTTGGTGCACAATTCGTTCCCACCGATCAGATCCGATCTGCAGTATGATTATATAGGGCCGAAATTTTCGGAGACGGTGAAGATAGGCCAAAACATCCGCCAACGTATTGCCACCTTTGGCAAAAAACTGAATATCGAGAGGCCGGTTATTGTGCTGTTTTAACTTGAATGCATTGGCATAATTATACAAGCGATCACCGGGAATGACCGTGTGTCCAAGCCGACGAGCATACCTGCGTCGGAGGAAACGACCAAGACCGCTGAGTCATTGTTTCAACTTTCAATGTTTTTGTTTTTTGTAACAAATTACGTGCAAATGAGCAGCGTAGGAATATCGTAAACAGTATAAATAAAATCCGACAAATGTTAATAATAAGTTAATTAAAAAGTCAGATTACCTGTTGTGTTAAATGGGAATAATGGGCTCTTTTCTGCTGTTGAACGATGTTTTGGTGGAATTATGCCAAGCTGATATTCGCAGAAAAGATGCCGTACCCATACGCCTGTCTCGCTCCTCGAGTAATGTAGTCTGACGCGCAAAATAGTTCCTTTTCAAAACACGAAATCTAATGTTTATAATCATCATACTGACGTTTTATTTCCTAAACTATTTGCTATCGAACTCAAGCGACTAAAATTATGTTATGATCATTAAAGGGGTACTGTACGCCATTTTCATTAAATTTCCGGTGACAACATCTAATATCGATAATATATAGAAACATAAGTAATTTGAGTCGAAGATGTATTCTGTAAACGCTCAGGTTAATAGGCTATCTTAAAATTTAATAATTTAAAAGTTAATAATTTGATATAAATTGAATTTATGACTGGGGCCATAAAATGGCGTCAATTAAATTACGAATTTGCGTAATCAAATAAAGTAAATGAGGGATACTGGCTTGTTAAACCGATCGCACACACGATCGCTTAAAATATTATGATGATACGGGGAGAACACTCAAGCCACTCACTGACTAGAGACGATACAATAACTTAAATGATTATATGGGACTAGTATGCCTATAATATAACTTTTATTTGATTCATTTGGTTGAAAACTGTACAAAAATTACTCGACAACGACAATTTGTATTTTTGCATTCCGGTAAATTTGTCATCCGTAACACTACTTCGTACTCAACAGACTTTCAAATAATGAAAAAATTGTTACCTTATTCTCAGACTCGGAGACTATAGAAACCAACAACAACATTTGGCGTACAGTACCCCTTTAATATCAATCGAAACTAAGAAACTAAAATTCTTATTCCATAACTGCTAAAAAATAGACGGGACGGATTCATAAAAGACTAATGCTGGCGATTTGCCCTCATTACTCGCATATTCATTCTTTCAGCCACCACATCAGGTGGTACAAAGAGAAGTCGTAATGAATACGTGTATACATAAAACAAATTCCGACCATTATACCGCGAGCGGAGGCAGTTAAGCAACTAAGTATTCATGTTTTATCAATGAAACTTATTCTTTATATAGCTAACTTAACTTTACAGCATTGGCACACGGTATATAGTTTGACAAATATTTTAAAAAACACAAGTATGGTGGATGTTGAAAACATAAATATTATAATTAATATCAATAAGAAGTGATTTATTGGTGGTAAACGATGAAGATACACGACGCTAATGTGTATCTTCGTGTACTGCCATGCAGAGCAGACGGTTGACGTTATTATTTTGATAAACTTACAGGTTGTCCTCATAGTTAACGGCCAGGATGTGCTCAATAGTAATTTCAATTTATGAAGGCTGTAATCGCTTCTACTGCACGACAGCGTAAACGATTTTGAAGACCACCCTTCGCCGTTTCGTAAACGCCGGATTCCGTGTGTTCTGTATGCTAGATCCCGACTATATAACGAGATGGACTTTCCGGCGGAATGTCGACAATGAGAACCCGCCTTGATAATCGCCTCCCAGGATCCTATAAGGGAGAACAACTAGGATACCACTCCCCCATTTTCCCACTGTACATTTATTTTTAATAGTTACCAATGATTCATCCAAATTTAGTGTATACCTGTACTTTAAAAAATAAACAAGTTCTTTCCCCTACATTACATTAAAACGCCCTCTAGTGACAATTAAAATTTGGGTTAAGTTAACCCTTTACCCAACAAAACGGCCAAAAACGCCCAAATAAAGCTTCAACAGCCTAAAATATCTTCGGTCTGTCTCAATAACACTATACAAATATGGATATCATTGGAACCGGTTCATTGACCACATTGTGATGGTTACAGTTATGCCCTGTGCCAGTGCATTCTCTTATATATGCGAGTCGACCATAGGTCGCCTCGCATATATAAGAGAATGCATTGGCCTAAAAAAAATCTTTTTAAACACTTTTTACAATTTTTTCTTACATTCTTTAACAATTTTATAATTTTTAATGTGTTAAGCCAATGCATTCTCTTATATATGCGAAGCGACCTATGGTCGACTCGCATATATAAGAGAATGCATTGGCACAGGGCCGTTCTGTTGGGTAAAGGGTTAACAAATATAAAATGTGTCGTCCCATCGATTCTTGCATTTTGAATTGATGTGTATGTACAACAGATAATATATATATTGTACTGATCGTTATTTATCATCTATAATAATTTTCATTTGACACATTTTTATTTTAAAACAACTTCTATTATAAGTTGGAATTTAAATTAATAATTGTTATTTGATATATATTGATTTTCTTTTGACGTATTTTATTTTCAAATAACTTCTATTTTTATTTGGCGCATTTTTTAGACCAAATGGCAGCCCCATACATGAGAACACTAATTAAAATATATAGAGGATATCCACACTTTTTCAGTGGATATTGGTTATATCTCATGAGTGATGACAAAACACTAAATTTCCACGAGTGGCTTTAGCCACGAGTGGAAATTCAATTGTTTTGTCATCCCGAATGAGATTTAACCCATATCCACTGAAAAGTGTGGATATTCTGTTTATTATATACTTTAGTTACTTGCCTATGCCCCCCCCCCCAACCCAATGAATGTCAATACATCAGAAATTTCAAACTGATATCACTCACTAGTGGGATATCACTTATATCACACTGCTAAAACCTTATAATTAATGGGCAATTATATAATAAATCGCGTTATCTATTATATATTTTGGAAGATCTGTGTGTGTGTGTGTGTGTGAGGGTGTGTGTGGGGGGGGGTGTGTGTGTGTGAAGATGCGTGGATTGAGTGGTTTATTGTCGGAAATAATAATATGTTGATCGATGATTGTTTATATATATGTTATAATGTACATGTGTATGGAATATGGCGATATATGGCATGCACATGTATAGATTAATAAACTTAAATACATTTTGAACTCTAAATTTTATTACACGCTTGTTCCTATAGAAGTACAGTGTTATTGCTGTTCCATATTTACAAATCCGTATGGAACGTACGTTCCATACGCATCTCGTTGACGTAAAATGACGTAGGGCCTACATGACGTTCGCCTCAACCATGGAACTGGAACTATTTAAATAAAAGAATCATCACACATGACAAACACGCCCTGTATGAGCCTTAATAAACCTTCTAAGTCTGTATTTTTAATTCACGGATTCTAGGACGCGAAGCGTGTAATAAACACAGAACGACACGATGTGTAAATGGGTTTGTCGATACGGCACTCGTGCCGTCGCGGAAGGATAGAACTTGAGGCGCAAGCGCCTCTCGTTCTATCTTCCGCGACAGCACTCGTGCCGTATCGACAAACCCATTTACACATCGTGTCGTTCTGTGTATTTATGCCATCACTATACCGTATACGAACATTTCAATTTAAATTACCATGTCTTGAAAAAATTCAAGGTGACACTAAATTTATAACCGCACTATATGATCCTGGATGAAATATGAGCTTAAACTTAGGACAATTAACGGGACATTTTCACGGAAATTTCTGGTTATTCGCTTGGAAATGATAGCCGTAACTGATGTCGTGTTCTAATTAATTTCCAGTTATGAACGCCGTGAACAAATCATTAAAAAGCCAAAAACAAACGTCAATTGAAAGGTTACTTCAAACATTTTTTTATAATATCAATTCGAAAAAATCTATCTTTCAGAGAAAATGTACATTTTAAATTGCACGGCCATGCGTGACGATCTTACCGGAAATTTTAGAATGTATTCGTTTTCTGATTGGCCGTTTGCAGTCTATATATGGACCGCAATATATAAATATAACTAATTGCAATTATTTTATGTACAAAAAGTTCCTGTGAGTTTATTAAGGATTGGGATTCGAGCAGAAATCTAGCCTAATCTGCATGCCGTGCATGGATGCGGTAGTAAATGGATATGTAAAATCTGACGTTTGGAAACCGTTCAAACAAATATTCCCTGCACTTTTTATATTAATAAATATATATTGTGCATATTACCACACTATGCGTACGATAATTCCAATTATTTCCTATGGACAAAATATTCCTGCGAGTTTCTATTGGACTCGGGTTACAAAGGAAATCTACCCCAGGCATGAAGATATTAAAATAGCAACTTCCTATGGACTTTCTGTTACTCGGGTTAGGCCAGAAATCTACCCCAGGCTGCTGTGCATGCCTCGTAGTAAATTGGCATGTAAAATCTGACGTTTGGAATTCGTTTAAACAAACATTCCCGGCACATTTTATACATACAAATATATTTATTTATATATATTGTGCATATTAAAGGTACCCAATCCGTAAAGAGGGTCCCCATCTCAACAGATTCAAACAACAACAATCCGATCAGAGGGTCCTATATTACTATTTCTTTGGCTTTGGGGGTAAAAAATATTTGATTCGAGTCGAGGAACCCATCAAACAAAGCTCAGAGTTATTAGATATTGATTTTTGAAATTTGTCATGTTCTCGAGATGAGTACTAATAATTGCCGTCAATTTCGTATCCTGCTCGAGATTTTACACAAAACCCTATTCAAACAGACAAGAGTGGATAACTCTAAAATCAAGTGGTAATAATAAAACCTATTTTGACTGAGATCTGGGCCAGAAAGTATTCCCGATAATGAAAAATAATAGATTTCTAAAATCGATATCTAACAAATCCGAGCTTTGATGGGTGACTTCCTCGACTCGAATCAAATATTTTTGACCCCCGAAGCCATTGAAATAGTAATTGAGAGGAGTTTTATCGGATTGAGTACCTTTAACACATTATGCGCACGATAATTCCAATTATTTCCTAAGGACTAAAATATTCCCGCGAGTCTCTACATGACTGGGGTTACGAGGAAATCTACCCCAGGCGTAAAGATATTTCTAATGAGAGTGGTTAGTCCGGGGGGGGGTAATAAAACATTTGCAGGGATGTATATGTCGGGGTGGGTGGGTGGTCCGAGATGCAAAAAAAAACACGTTTTTTACAACTTCATGCAAATTTGTACGAAAGACCATTTGTGCTCATATTTGACATTTGTAACAGTCTAAAACATATTATAAGAATTTATAATTGCACAAAAAACACCATATTTATATTACTGGGATCTCACATGGGCCTCAGCGGAGATGACATTAAGCTACATGGTATGTTGGGATGGTGCATGCAGGGACCAGCAGGGTTGAACAAATTCCTTCCCGGCACCATTCGGAAAGAATCTTCGAGAAATATAAAACTGAAATAAATAAACTTGTCCTGATTTAACTAAAGCCCATAGACGATTGTGTGCATGGAAAAAGAGCAAGCAACTGTCTCAAACATGTGACTATCAATGGCTAGAAAATAACTGTCTTCAGTGCATCAAGCCAATCAGTGAATTGTGTGCATGTCTTATCAACTCAGATGATCTCTCACAAGACCTAAGGTATCCAAGTCTGGTATATATAGTGCTGTGACTGCTTGTTATTTTTAAACGAGTAGGATATGACCCCTGGACAAGTTTAATCAAATATGGTGTGGTGACTTGGTGTTATCCTTGCATATGTTATAACAGTGAGTGAGGCGTTCAATCTAAAAAAAAAATTTAAATAATAAATATAAACCTAAATGTTTCAATGATCAAATTGTGCTTGAAGTGCAAAAAGGGGGCGCCGCCGAATAAAGGCTCTGTCTATGATTAAATGTGTGCAAAGTCCCACAAAGGCGTCACATGTCTCTCTGACGCTGAATATAGGCGCCCAAAGGGAGCCTGTTTCAGCTAGTTTAGTATAATAGAAGTTGCTCCAGTAGACTAACAAAAGTGGTATATAAAAAGAAAATGAAAAAAAGTGTTATATGGAATATATTAGATAATGGGCTTGTTGACAGACTAATCAGGAAATAGTTAAAAATTATGGAATTGTGTGTATCCTGCACAATGACCTAGGTTTACAGATGATCAGCAATTTATACAACAAATTTTTTTCATTGAAACAGGTTAAACTGTTATTAGAACTAAATGAGATCATATCCCAGTCATATGAGTGATATCATTAGAGTTTTATGCGTTTTTTAGAGCAATTTTATTGAATTGAAGAAAAAAATGTTTTTATTATTACCCCCTCTTCCACACCCCACAAAAAGGCCATTATGTTGGACTTTAATTGAAATAAACAATGTCATGAAGTCACTATCGGCCCAGTGAAATATTATGAAGTCATTAACGGCCCTGTGATAATAATAGTAATAACATGATTTTCAAGGGCGTTATGGTTCAGTACCGTCCCTGCCGGAATTATTAACAGCCCTCGGGCTATTAGCGGCCCTCGACTTCGTCTCGGGCAGCTAATATGCCCTCGGGCTGTTAATCATTCATGTCGGGCCATTACTGAACCATAACGCCCTTGAAAATCATGTTATTGCTTCATTCTTCATTTCTATTTGATCACCCTACCGGGGTGTTTCACATCACTTTAATTTCGCCATTTTAGAAATAATCTAACATGAATCGCTTGCTTGTATCTGTCGCTCCCTTATTTTCTGCCCGACTCAGGCATGTTTTCTTGTCCCAAGTTTTGTTCGGTGAACGAAGCATTGATACGTTCGCAGTAATTCTGTCGACCATGAAACGGTGTGTTTTGGAATATAAAGCTGCAAGTATATATAATAACGTGATATTTTCTAGTTAGTGTGCTCATTTATGGGGCTGCCATTTGGTCTAAAAAATGCGCCAAAAATAAAAATAGAAGTTATTTGAAAATAAAATACGTCAAAAGAAAATTAATATATATCAAATAACAATTATTAATTAAATTCCAACTTAATAGAAGTTGTTTTGAAATAAAAATGCATCAAATGAAAATTATTAGAGATTATTAATAACGATCAGTACAATATATATAATATCTGTTGTACATACACATCAATTCAAAACGCAATAAATGGGAACGATTCAATCGTACTATATAAACGGGACAACACATTTTATATTTGTTACCCAAACTTTAATAGTCACTAGAGGGCGTTTTAATGTAATGTAGTGGGAAAGGAACTTGTTTATTTTTAAAAGTACAGGTATAAACTAAATTTGGATGTATCATTGGTAACTGTTAAAAAGAAATGTACAGTGGGGCAATGGGGGAGGGGTAGCCTAGTTGTTCTTCCCTATAGGATCCTGGGAGGAGATTATCAAGGCGGGATCTCATGGTCGACATTCCGCTCACACAGGCTGGAAAGTCCACCTCGTTATATAGTCGGTATCTAGCATACAGAACACACGGAATCCGGCGTTTACGAAACGGCGAAGGGTGGTCTTCAAAATTGCTTTCGCTGTCGTGCAATAGAAGCGATTACAGCCTTCATAAATTGAAATTACTATTGAGGCTATTGAGCACATCCCGACCGTCTATTATGAGAAAAACCTGTAAGTTTATCAAAATTATAACGAAGATTTATACATTAGCGTCGTGTATCTTCATCGTTTACGCCCACTAAATCACTTCTTATTGATATTAATTATAATATTTATGTTTTCAACATCCACCATACTTGTGTTTTTAAAACCATTTGTAAAACTATATACCGTGTGCCAATGCTGTTAAGTTAAGTTAGCTATATAAAGAATAAGTTTCATTGATAAAACATGAATACTCAGTTGCTTAACAGCCTCCGCTCGCGGTATAATGGTCAGAATTTGTTTTATGTATACACGTATTCTTTACGACTTCTCTTTGTACCACCTGATGTGGCGGCTGAAAGAATGAATATGCGAGTAATGAGGGCAAATCGCCAGCATTAGACTTTTATGAATCCGTCACGTCCATTTTTAGCATTTATAGTATGGAATAAGAATTTTAGTTTCTTAGTTTCGATTTATATTAATGGTCATAACATAATTTTAGTCGCTTGAGTTCGATAGCAAATAGTTTAGGAAATAAAACGTCAGTATGATGATTATAAAACAATAGATTTCGTGTTTTGAAAAGGAACTATTTTGAGCGTCGGACTACATTACTCGAGGAGCGAGACAGGCGAATATCAGCCTGGCATAATTCCACCAAAACATCGTTCAGCAGCAGAAAAGAGCCCATTATTCTCATTTAACACAACAGGTATTCTGAATTTTTAATTAACTTATTATTAACATTTGTCGGATTTTATTTATACTGTTTACGATATTCCTACGCTGCTCATTTGCACGTAATTTGTTACAAAAAACAAAAACATTGAAAGTTGAAACAATGACTCAGCGGTCTTGGTCGTTTCCTCCGACGCAGGTATGCTCGTCGGCTTTGACACACGGTCGTTCCCTGTGATCGCTTGTATAATTATGCCAATGCATTCAAGTTAAAACATCACAATGGCCGGACTCTCGATATTCAGTTTTTTGCCAAAGGTGGCAATGCGTTGGCGGACGTTTCGGCCTATCATCACCGTCTCCGAAAATTTCAGCTCCATATAATCATACTGCAGATCGGATCTGATCGGTGGGAACGAATTGTGCACCAAGTTACCTCAGTCTGTCGGGAGTATCACCGATGATTCTATTGGTGAAGTTCTGAAATGCAAATCTGTCAGGATGGTTATGGCTTGTCAAGCCTTTTATCGGGTTCGGATCCATGGAGGAAAGGAACCGGCCATCTATGATAAACATGTGGACATGCTGAACCAATATAACTCGGTTGTGCTGCCTGACATATCTAGTTTGGTGCACACTTGGCATCATGGCCGGTTACAGCCAAAAGCAAGGTCTTCTTCTGTGATGGCATTCATTTACCCCCCCCTTGTGGAACATTTATATGCCAAGAGTCTTAGGGGAGCTATTTTATTTGCATTGAACAGGATAACCTGGTATTAACGGAACTTTTTTCTGCCACACAACATTTTGCTGACCGGCTTGTGGCAGGCTACAGGCATTTTTAGTCCAATCATTTTTATTCCATTTGTGCACTAGCTATGATATTACATCGGATCATATTCATATGACAATATAAACAAGGATCATGACGTTTGCCTTGTCTTAACTAATCACACAATGTTAGAGTTACTTCGGAACTCGTTATCATCGGGGCATTATAATCTAGAGCTCTAATAAGGCTATACCTTATCTCCCGTAACATACAATATAGTTACCACTTAACGTTCCACGGTTTGAATTTCAATGTTGGTTATTTCTCCCCTAAGGCTACACACGTTGTAGTTATAGCCTTATTACGCCCCTGCCAGGGACACGTGGGCAGCCTATATTTTGATTTAATGTTTACATTTTCCACACCTGTTTACGCACAAATGGTGTATGCGGGCACACAATTGTATTGTGCTTTTCAGCCCACATCTGTTAAGCACCCATCATTTTATTATTATTTTATGTACATTTAACCGCCTGTTTACGCACCCACATGGTGTATGCGGGCCGACATTATTTCTTGCATGACATAACCTGTTTATGCATCCCCGGGGTGTATGCAGGCACACTGGGCTTGGCTTGTTTATTTGGTTAGGCCTGTTTACACACTCAGGGATGTATGCGGGTTTAGTTTCAAATATCATTCCCCCCATCAACCTTATGCCATGATCAAGACATGTTCTACTAAATATTCAATATAGAGGTACTGGCTGTGGCACCGGCATTTATACCAGGAATTCATGGTGGTTTAATCTTTACTATAATTTAATACCGGTCGGCCTAGTGGTTATTATCAATTACCTATACCATTTTATAATACCAAATGTTCGACTATCTATCTTAACACATTATTGTAAATCAGGGCCTTCTGTTCTCATGTATTGACCTGCTTCTGCTGTGGTTAATTTTCTTTCCACAGCTTACCATCCCTCCAAAGAAGCGCAGAATCGTACAAAAGCAGGGGCGTCATGCGGCACCATATATAGTCAATTCAACGGCAGATGATTCTACCAGGACGGCGCCACTGGACTTATCCGTTCCATATACTGGGACTGATATCCAAACACAACCACATGACGCACATTCTTTACCGGTAAAAATACCGGTATGGGACCTTTCCTGTTCGCATTCAATATCGGTACCTATATCAAACCCGACAGTTCTGGCACCGACTAATTACCATATTCCATATTCATCAGTTCAGGCTTCTGCGAATGTGTACAGCTCACCAGCAACGACAAACACTTCTAGCATGCATATGCCACGATTTTCAGTGCCTCTGACGCCGAACATTCCAGTGTCATACATCACCACTCCAGCTTCATCAACCATCAGGACGTCCTGGACAGCTTCAAACCCGACCGTCCCAGCTACAGCTCATTCTCATTCTCTGAACCCGCATACACTGATCCATCCGTCCATATGACTGTTCCATCGACCAGTCATATCATTCAACCTGTGTCGAACTCTCATGCAGTTACCGGTAGTGTTGCTGCCTCGCATAATGAACCATTGGACACTCGTGACATTTCAAATGACAATCTGCCTTCACAGGTTGCCTCGGCAATCACCACAGTCATGCAGGGGGCAGGTAATACTGTCAGGGATATTCAGAATTTTCAATCCGAACTTCAGAGGATTATCTCATCTTTTCTACATGGTGACAACAACAGTAGCCGGGGGTTGATATTAATCCAAGTCCGGTTGTCCCTCTCATCCCTCATATGTCAACACCGCTGTATTTGGCATGGCAAATACATCACCAGCCCTCCATACGGCCACCACAGTGCCATTTTTGATCACCTCACCTGTGCCCTTAAAGGTCAAAACACAAATTTGGGCTATTGAGCCCATAAATGTGGCCATACTTCTCCCCAGTAACCAAGCAGATGAGCCACTTTGCGACCCATCTGGTCTATTGTGGGAATATATATATATCCTTTATTTCCTCCGTTAACGAAGAGCTGTTACAATATATTTTAAATGTTTACACAATTGCAATGAACAAATGAACGAATACAAAAAAAAAGCAACAAAAAAAAAGAAGGAATATGTAAGTAAACAAACATTAATGTGTGTGGTAGACAGATAAGCCAGCCACACACTGGACGAGGCAGCCATGCTCAAACAGCAATAGAGGTCGGTAAGCAGACTGTTTGTCATGCATACAACAGGCCGTGCGTGCATACAGACATACATACATACACACATACATACATACATACATATATGCATAAACACACACATACCAACATACATACTTTCATGCATACACACATACATTCATATACACATACGTACATACACACATACATACGTATATACATACATACATACATACATACATACATACATAAACACATGCACCCGGGGTATTGGCAGGCAATCCAGTAGGCAACCAGACATAAACAAGCATATAATCAGACGATGCATGGATATATATATAGAGAGAGAGACTTGCAAGAGAACATCATGCTCGCATGAAGCCTTCAGACGAGTCACTCAAATAATTATCAATCGGGATCGGGCATGCAGACATTTCCAAAGACTACGTTGTATGTGCCCGTTTCTTACTGCCGAAATTTCCACCACGGTCTGTTTTGCAATGGAAGTTGTGGGTTTTCCCATCAATGCTTTAAATGTTTTCGTGCCCACAAAGCTATCTCCTGTGCTGCCCGCTCATCACTTACCCATGCGGCCAACAACAAACCCAACCCGGTTCAAAACCACCTGCAGGCCAGCAGCCTACAAACACCCGTAAAGGTTCTAATTTTAAATAGACTTTTACATGGATACGGTTAGACTAAACGTGCTTTTTTAGTTCAAGGGTTTTCTGAAGGCTTTCGATTGGTTTGTCAAACAACACCTCCACTTTTGGATTCACCCAACTTGAAATCGGCTACTGAGTTTAAATCAATATTAATGGAAAAAATTAGCGTTGAACTTCAAGCTGGTCGCATTGCAGGACATTTCCTTCACAAACCGTTACCTGATTTTGTTATTTCTCCGATTGGACTAGTTCCGAAAAAGTCTCCTGGGCAATTTTGCATGATCCAGCATTTATCATATCCGGCTGGTAATTCTGTCGATGACCATATCAGGCCAGATTGGAAAACCGTTCCATACTCATCAGTACAAACTGCTATTTCATTCATGCAACAACTTCCTCGTCATTCGTACATGGTTACTTGTGACTTGGCTCATGCGTTCCACTTTCCCCTAAGGACTACCATTTACTGGGTTTTACAGTAGACAAGCATTATTATTATGACAAGGCCCTCGTCGTGGGGGCTTCCAGCAGTTGCTTTCTTTTTGAAGAGTTTAGAACGGACCTCGAGTGGATGGTTTCGTCTCATCTTGGTATGCGCTCGGTCACCCACTATCTAGACGATGTTTATTGGATTTGTCCTGCTAAAGAGCTTGCCACGACCTACTTACAGGCTTTCTTAACGCTCTGTGAAAAGCTAGGGCTTCCGATTGCACCATACAAGACATGTGGTCCATCGACCTGTCTCAGATTTCTGGGCATTGAGATTGATACCGATCAGATGATGGCTCGGCTACCGGCCGACAAACTTGTCAACAATTAATATCTAATTTCTTACAGCGTAATCGGGTTCTTCTCAAAGAATTGTAGTCTTTGATTGGTCTGTTAAACTTTACATGTTCAGTAGTTCTTCCAGGCAGAGTTTTCCTGCGGAGATTAATCAACTTAACAATCACAGTAACTAAACCTAACCATCATATTAAACAGTCGACGTAAACATCTCCGTAATAATTATAATATTACGTCGACACGAATTCATGTAAAAACCCATTTCCAGAACAATGGGCTTCCCAATATCGTGACGTCATACTGATGTCACAGACATTCCAAATAAGGAATAATTTATGCGGTTGTATTGGAATGTTACGAGAGGCAGAGATATACAGAACACTGAATATCGGCATCGGTTATTTCGCCGCCAATCAGAATCATGCCATTTGTCAAAAGTGTTTTTCTTTAATAAAGCAGCTGGTCAAAACTTTAAATCAGTGCCACATGACCGAGTTAAACGACTATTGCGTTTGCCGTATACAGATGACACATGAGCTATGATTTTTACGGGACACGCGCAGCTGTTATCGGTTAGCCAATCGGGGTTAGCGTTTCTGGTACGCTTCCAATCAAAACAAGGAATTTCTTGGTATATCCCCAAGTCTGGAAATAGCTTTCCGGCCAGTCCTGTTCGACTCAGATGAATTTATATGATATACTGAGTCGAAATTTATGTCGACTGCATATTAAACTGAACCGGTCAGCTAAACAGGATCTTCTCATCTGGCAACAGTTTCTTCACGACTTTAATGGGAAGACACTGTTTCTGGACCGTCATTGGCTCACCAGTGCCAAATTGGTATTGCAAACAGATGTAGCCAGTACAATTTGGTTTTGGTGCGATTTTTGAGAATCGATATTTTCACGGTACTTGGCACCCAGAGGAGAAACAGTATAACATCGCCGTCATGGAGCTGTATCCCATAGTTCTTGCAGTCAAAATTTGGGGGCATTTGATGAAGAACCATTGCGTTTTATTCTACTCTGATAATTCAACTGTAGTATCGGTCATTAATTCACAAACATCTAAAGATAAGCATCTATTGGCTTTATTGCGCCAGCTTGTGTTACCCTGTTTATTAAATAACATTATTTTCAAAGCTAAACACCTGCCCGGTATCCACAATGTTTTAAGCGATCTCCTATCCCGTTCGCAGGTATCCGAGTTCCTGATACAAGCGAAGCCTGGTCCCAAGCTCCAAGAAATCACCCCGCCAGATTGCTCGCGTCACACCTGGTTACGACCACAAACATGCTGATTGGACAATCACTTTCAAAAAACTCACTACGCCAATATGAGCTTGCTCGGGACAAATATGTCACTTTCTGTTTGGCTCTCAATATCAACCAACAATGGCCAATACCATTAGATACCTTGTGTTTTTTGTGGCTTATTTGTTTACGAAGCAATTGGCTCCAACCTCCATTGTTTCCACCCTTACAGCACTTTCATACTGATACAAAATTAACATGCTCCCTGACAACACCCATTTATTTTTGATGAAAAAGATCATATCTGCTACCAAAAGGCTTTGCCCGGTCATGGATATTCGGTTACCTATTACTTTGCCCCTACTTCACCAACTTATCGCGGCATTGCATTACACCACCGATAATTCTTACGATCGTGCATTAACAGCAGCTCTGTTTACATCAGAATTTTACACACTTGCACGAATTGGGGAATTTTGCCCCAGCACACTCAAGGAGGCCTCCTCAGTAGTTCATGTTCACGACTGCTCAATTTCAACTCATTTGGCAACCATTATTTTCCGCCATTTCAAGCACAATATCCGAGGGGCAACTCATTCGATTCAAATTCGGGCTCAGCCTAACGCATTATTTTGTCCGGTTGTATAACATTCAGGAATTACTTGGCAGTTCGTTCATTGACAGCCGGTCCTTTATTCTGTCGGTCCAACCTTCGACCAGTACTTCGTCGCAATTTTGATAAAACACTACAGCGCACACTCACCTTTTGTCAGGTGGATACAACTGTGTTCAAAGCTGCACAAATGGGTTTTTCGGATCTTCAGATTCAGCAACTCGGCCGCTGGAAAACCGATGCCTTTCGTAAATATATTCGGCAAACACCTTTGTAAATCAGTTAACATGCCCATTAAATCCAACAGAAAGGGAGGTCTCTGCTTCTCGGACTTGGCATGGGCGTCCATTGGGATGCAGCAACTTGTCTTTCGATGGTTTGGCTTGTTTGCCTAGTCTTCTTTCATCAGTTATGATCATACGGACCGCTGAAAGGAAGACCCTACACCTTCGACAAGGCATGGGCGTCGTGATGTTAAGGGGTTTTTCTTTCTGGTCAACATACCTCAGTCGGGGTGGATACCCCACCCATTTGTTTTCCTCATCTTTCTTTTCTTTTTATCATTTTATTCATATCACATTAATCAGCTCAATGGAGATTATTACCCTTGCCATTGTGTCCAAATTTTAATCACATTATATACAAAATATCCCGGATGTATTCTCTGATCTTATAGTTCCACGTCTCGCTCCTTGGGTGGCCGCGTTGAAGTGAATCAAAGCAAAGATAAACAAAAGGTAGAGGTTTGATCCGCTTCAACTGTGGCGGTATTGTCGTCCACCTTTATGTATTTCAACTTTTGTATTACTATATTGTTACATTGTTTTACTCTGTGTTGGGAAAGAATCATGTTAAAATTTTAAAATCATATAAATTAAAACAGAGTCCATCCGGAAACCATTGTTTCTAAATTCACCTTATTATCCAATGGACCGGGTTCATAAATGCGAGTAATGAGGGCAAATCGCCGGCATTAGTCATTTATGAATCCGTCCCGTCTATTTTGAGCAGTTATGGAATAAGAATTTAAGTTTCTTATAAATATAGTTTCGATTTATAAAAATTAATGGTCATGACATAATTTTAGTCGCTTGAGTTCGATAGCAAATAGTTTAGGAAATAAAATTTCAATATGATGATTATAAAACATTAGATTTCGTGTTTGAAAAGGAACTATTTTGCGCGTCGGACTACATTACTCGAGGAGAGAGACAAGCGTATGGATACGGCCTCTTTTCTGCGAATATCAGCCTGGCATAATTCCACCAAAACATCGTTCAGCAGCAGAAAAGAGCCCATTATTCTCATTACCCACCACCTCCCCATCCAACCTCCGATATTGCATTTCCCCTCATCCGTTGATCCAGGGACTTATCAGGGGGTTGGTGACGCGCTTGCATCGCTCACTATATACACCCTGCACCTCACCAGCATCTATCATATTTTCATAATGTCAACTTTTCCTTTTTGGGGCCAATTTTTTTTCATTTCGCCCAATTTGGGCGGTAATCTGATGGCTGTTTTTCATCTGACGTGTTAGCCCAAACTACATTTCCAAGTAACGATGGTTTGTTGTTTATTTTGAGGAATCGTACCACATCAGATGAATTCAGCCCAAATATGTTAACAGTTGTCTTGTAAAACATTTGCAGTAGGTTAGCGTTATTTGTTTTTTGCGGATGTCATTTAACATGGGGAAAATAGACTACTACGTTTGAACGGCATGTGCATTTGTCGTTTTTTAATTATAACAACATGATAATCAATAACAGAGGCAGTCTCTGTCAAATAAAGTCCCTCTATTAACGATACTAATTGGGGAACTTTCTAAATTAAATTACGTGTAAACTAGCGTAAACGGATACCTGCTGCATTTTATAGAAGTTGCCGGAATCGGCCTACTCGCACCAGGGCTAACTCGCCCCAGTCGACGTGTGCCAACTCGGAATAAAAGGCCGGCTCGGAATAAAAGATGTATACGGGGTGTTATATGGCGTTTGGTCCGTTGAAACTTGGTGTATATGTCCGGGCTGGGACATGGAATACAATAACGTTTGAATTGTTTTAAAATTTTCAAATGTGTTGATTTTATTCAACTTTTTCGTTCTGAACACACTATACTCGTCATATCGATATCTAATATTACTTAGAAATTTCAGCTTTCCAGATTCATAATCGCTCCATTGACCGCGTACTCGGGCATTTTTTGCGGTAACGGTGCTGGTGTGCAGATCCGCCGGTACTCGGTACTGTGGTTGCATATATATGCACGTTCGTAGATCAGCAGGCTGTCTGGCAAAATACAGTAGTATCAAGTTTCGCTCTTTAAACTACACGCGATGCACATCGATCGTGATTGTATTCATGGCGTGAGAGGTCAGTCACGGAAGGGTGGTTCCTGGTTTTTATGTGTCTATTATAACTCTTCAATGGTTGAATTCCAATTCTTTGAAAGCACGGCCTTGTGATATTGTTTTAATCTTCAAAGATTATTTTTGTGTTGGGAACTTGTGATTGCAACTTATATTTTTGCCTTTATTTTTGCCCAGTTGTGGCAATTATACAGTTACAATTTCTTATCATGTATTCACAAACGACCCCACCCACAAGTATGGCCCACGCGTTTTTATTAATCACATACACACGTACCCGTTCACATGTCGTATCAGTTTGCATATATAAGGTAGACCATTTTGAATTTAAATGGGACTCATGGAACCTCCAGTTATATAATAAAATCGGGAACGAATATCCACGAACCGTTCACAGTGTACATGTAATTTGCCGAATAGACATGATAGTTCATATTTGGTATAGGAACTCGTGAAGAGAAATTGTTGCCTAACTTGACTCATTATTGTTTAGATTTAAAATGGCCGACCGCGCGACTTTGCAAATACATTTAATCTGATTGAATATTGTGAAGTGAAAACCACCGACGTGTGTCGCGTTACTTTCTATCAGTTTATCACACACAGAAGAACAATAAGTTAAAACCACAAAACGTGTGCAACGAATAGTTCTATTTTGGTTGATTGAATTGTCTATGTTGTCATTTGCGCATCACTAAACTCTACGGGAAAGTTTGTTAGTATATTCCAAAATGGTATCTAATATCCCGAAATAGTTTCTTTATTCTGATATCAAATTATCATTAGTTCATGTTAACCCTTTACCCAACAAACCGGCCAAAACCGGCCAAATAAAGCTTCAACAGCCTAAAATATCTTCGGTCTGTCTCAATAGAACCATACAAATATGGATATCATTGGAACCGGCTCCTTGACCACATTGTGATAGTTACAGTTATGCCCTGTGCCAATGCATTCTCTTATATATGCGAGTCGACCATAGGTCGCCTCGCATATATAAGAGAATGTATTGGCCTAAAAAAAATCTTTTTTTAACACTTTTTACCATTTTTTCTTACATTCTTTAACAATTTTATAATTTTTAATGTGTTAAGCCAATGCATTCTCTTATATATGCGAGGCGACCTATGGTCGACTCGCATATATAAGAGAATGCATTGGCACAGGGCCCTCCTGTTGGGTAAAGGGTTAATAAGAGAGTTTGTGGCTTGTGATTTTCAGCACTTTATTACCTCCAGATATTCCTAGAACTATAAAATGGCTTGCCAGTACCGGTACAGGAACCACGGTACTAGCAAAGTATCGATACCGGTACCGGTATGTGTGGTGCCGGCGGTACTTTGAGAAGCCCGATTCCACCTAGATCATCATGTGATCGACCATACATGGGGTGTGATGACCTGGTTGAATTAAGAGCGGTTTGATGGATTACTTCTGTCTTCGAGCTAGATTATACTTATGCTATTTAATGGCATGTTTCTAACGTGGAGGAGTAGATATTCTTGAGACCCCACTACTCTTCAATTCACACCAAGTTCTCAGCTGTCATCTTCGGATATTAGAACCCATAGCCATAATATATGGTTTATTTTGAATATACTAGTATAATATAGTTATTTTCAGTAACTTTATATACCAGTAGTGTGGATTACAATGCTTATATATATATGTGTATATGTATATTGATTCAACGGATTCAGTGGTTTTGTTCATTAGTCTATCAAATTTGCGGGGGAAACATGGCCACCAGCAGTACACCCTGCCAAATTTCAAATTTGAATCAATTGGCGCACCCTGCAGCCAGCATTTATTGGAGAACTGTTTCTAATGTGGATATTTTGGGTCACCACTAGATGGGAGCCATATGCTTTTCTCAAAATTTCCTTGTGAAAACATCACTGCCAGCGGTGATCTTGAGTTTTACTATTTTTATGGCTAAATAATTTGGTTGATCCTACAGACGACATACATTGTCCGATCGTCACCAGATTCCACAATGATCTTCTGGATAACCAGGATGAGAGTGATCTATTTTTTTTTCCGAATTTCGTTAAAAACATGACCACAGACCTGCACAGACAACAATTTTGTATCTTACTCTTTGTATGACTGAATTCTTTTCTTTAGCACCTCTACAGACCACATCCCTCATCTGATAGTCACCAAACTTCTTATTGATCTTCGGGGTGACCACTAGATGGGAGCTATCACTTGATTTGAATTTCTTTGGAAAACATGGTCGCCAGCAGCATCTTCTATTTTGCTTTTTGTATACATGTATATCTCTTCGTGCGGATAGCCAGTATTACTTGGGTAGTTCAACTTTCCACATTCCTGTCATCATTTGAAATATAAAAAATTACCTGATACATGTAGTCCAATGAAAATTAACAAGCGTCCATAAATTAAATTTCCCTATGATCTTATTATTCCTCACAATCACATGCACCCTTCGTCGTATCTAATTTTTAATGACCCCTATGGTAATATTGATATAGATACATTTGTCAAACATTTCTTTGTACAATATACAGGTATAAAGTTTGTAACTAAATCTAGAAATATATAATACTAGCAGGTTAGCCCGCCACTGGCGGCGTTCGTCAGAAACATGACAATTTTTAATTTTTTTAATTATTTTTTTTAGTTAATTTTTATAATTAATTTTTTAATTAAATTTTTTGTTTTTCAATGAGTTAATATTAATTTTTTTTTTATAACATGAGTTAATTGTGCATTTTTCCCGAGTTTGACCTTGAATTGATCATTTTCAAGGTCAAGGTCAGGTCGGGGTCACAATTTAACCCGTCCATGACATTTCCCGTAGGTAGCAAGTGTGAGCGCAATCGGTTCGAGTCTATAAAGGACACATGCACACATATATATAATTTGTGGGTACCCGTTTCGAGGTGAAAATCACCTAGGGCGGAAATCTGACGCGATCCGCGTTCATAGGAAGCCCTAAGTACGTAAGAATCACACAACACGCATATATATAATTTGTGGGTACCCGTTTCAAGGTGATAATCACCTAGGGCGGAAAAACTGACCCGATCCGCGTTCCTAGGAAGCACTGAGTACGTAAGAATCACACAACACGCTCATGTCTGTATAATGACGCACACGCCGAGACCCAGACGTAAGAATCACATTGCGAAAACTAATAAAAAATGTTGAGTTACGCCTCTTATATCAATACGTCGATGACTATAAAGAGCGTTAACCAGTTTCATCTCCCAATATGGAAGATATAAGGAGCGTTGGTGTGTTAACCCCCACGTTGCCATTTTTTGTGAATGGAAAGGGAGAAGCAGTGCTCTGACGTGGACGTGGACGATCCCCGTGGGGTTTTACACTTATATACGAAATTTGAGCTCGATCCGACCAGCCGTTTTCGATTCTATGAAGTACCCACATATACATATACACTCATATTTATATATACATATATACGGAAGTCTCAAAATATATAGTAGACTAGCAGATTAGCCCGCCACTGGCGGCATTTGTCAGAAACATGACTATATGAGCGTATATGAGCAAGGACACGGGCGCATGCAAAATTGGACCCGATTTGCAGATTAGCCCGCCACTGGCGAGATTCGACCCATGGATTTGGTCGATCTATTATTTTTTTGTTTTTCAAGGTAACCTCGTACAGGCACGCCGACAGCATGCTGATGTCCGAAATATCATTTGCGGGTACCCGTTTGAAGGTCAATGTCACGTCCTGAGTTGACCGTACATAACAAATTCCACGTTGCTGCTGATGCCCAAAATATCGCCGAAAGTCATTTGCGGATATCCGTTTCAAGTATTCCCCGTCCCGTGTTGAGCGCACCGATTGAGCTAACAAGGCAATCTCGACTCCACATCCCCACCTGGATAATTACTGACCACTCGATACGTCGCAGAATGCGGAGAACAGATAATTTCCGGAAAGCTTGCAAACAGCCGTATGCGAAAACACAAGACAATAAAGAGCGTTATTCGGTTAACAAAACCAAATATGGAAAATTAGCTCGCAAATAGCCGTATACTAGGCGAACCCCAAGGCAATAAAGATCGTTATTCGGTTAACAAAACCAAATATGGAAAATTAAGGAGCGTTATTGCGTTAACCAGGGGAAGACGCAATAACCAGGGGAAGGGAGAATGGGTGCTCGGACCTTCTGAAAAGCGGTCCGATGACACTGTCCGTGGCTTTTTACCTTTAGATAGGAAGTTTGGGCTCAATCGGTCCAACCGTTTTCGAGTCTATAAAACATATACATGTATATATATATGCGGAAGTCTCAAAATATATAGTAGACTAGCCGATGAGCCCGACGTTGTCCGGGCTACGTTGTCCGGGCTATTCAAAAACCAAATTTCAAGTCGATAGCTCTACCCGTTTTCGAGATCTGGTCTGCGCATGCGCGAAGCTTGCGTCGCACGGGCTCGGCGACCCGATAAAATTCGTATCCGGGGCAAGATACATTCACATAGAAAATTTCAAGTCGATAGCTCCACCCGTTTCCGAGATCTCGTCTGCGCATGTCGCCAATACGACAACGTCCACCGCCTGGTCAAACTACACACACGTACCAAGTTTCGTCCCGATCGGTCGAGAATCGTAGATTTGTATAAATGACAAACATACATACAGACAGACAGACAAACAGAGGTCTTCAAAATATATATGAGACTAGCTGATGTACTCGACTTCGTTCGGGCTATTTAGGGATTTCTTTGTGATCGCCTTCCCCTGGGCAGTTCCCGGTATGTACAGCATCTGGACAAACTATTTTTCAATTGGTCCAGAAACATGCCTATATCAGCACGTTCGATGACATGGTCGCACGTGAAATTGGACCCGTCCATATATTGCTCCCGGGATCGAAGTAGTCATACACACAAATTTTAGTCGGATCGGTCAAGGTCCAGAAACATGCCTATGAGCGAGGTCAGGTTGACACGTTAAATACCAAACCCGAGTCGGATCGGTCGAGCAGTGTGCGAGTCTATAACACACATACATACGTGCATTCATACACACATACATACAGACAGATATTCCAAAATGTATAATCGATAGCTACAGGAATTCTATGATAAATAGTTCACGGGCGATCTGATGCATGCATCTTAGTTTTCTTGTTACATTCTGTGATAGGAGTTGGTGTCGCGCTTGTATCGCACACTATCTCATTTTCGGTTTTGTCGTCCACCTTTATGTATTTCAACTTTTGTATTTAACAGTCAGCATCACTTAATTAACTTCACTGAGTGTAGAGTAGAGTTAGGCGTTAACTGTATAAACTGGGTGGAGTGTGAAATGATTGCATTATTTTCCCCGAACACACATCCTGTTACATGCAGCATGTGTATAGTGAGTGTGTTGACTCGTGTTGTCGGGTCGTTTCCGGCTGAAGGCCGGGTAGGATGTTCGGACGTCAGTGTGCAAGTCCCTTCACCCTAGATCGACTAATGGACGATGTCGTCATTTAAAAGGGTTGATATCAGATCTTTTGCACACATTGTTCAGTGTTGAATAATGCTTGATTGGGAGCACATAATAACGGAATTGGTGGTGGCTATTCTCAAATCGACGATGAACGATACCCACTAGTGACTTTTCCCAGAAATTAACGATTTTGATAAAGTGAGCCCTGCGGCTATGTCCTAAGTTATTAGCTCACACTGTAGGCGTTAAAATGACTACAGCATACCATATATGTACCTGATATGCAAGAAGTGTTGGTTCATTTGGATGTTCGTGCCATTTGGAGCCGAAACATTTATTTTTTGTTGAAAAATCGCTCTTTTTCAAAATAATTATATTTTTCGAACATTATCATTCAAACGGATATAGCAATACTATTGAAATATTTAGTCCATATCGTGTAGTAGTTATCTGACAAGCATATGAAGAAAGAAGTTACCCCTCCCCCAAACACGTTTTTGGTCGAAAAAAAATACATATTTTTAATAATGACATTACAAACATTTTCGAATTGATCTGAATGCGACCCAATATGAATCTTGTACTGAATGTGATGTCCAGAGATGCCGTTTAATCGATTACAGATGTGTTCAGGCTTTCAGACCCCCAGTTACAACAACAACAATTATTTTATTGAAAACAGGTAATTTTGCATGCATTGACATCGATGTTAAGTACTAAAACATTTGTTATAAACAATACGTGACCAACTATATAATTCATATGGCCCAGTAGTTATCTGGACATCACAAGTAGAAAGAATTTGACAGAAATTGTTAACGGTATTCAAGATATTGGAATTAGGTACCGCTCCCCCGGACGCGATTTGGTAGAAAAAACTATATATTTATGATAACAAGACTGACCTTTCTAAATTATTCTAATGAGCATCTAATCATTATGCGTGTGATGAAAACCTGATCCGTAGACACCGCGAGCCTGGTTTTTAGATGACCTCAGGTTTCCAATTAAACGCCCAGTTACAACAACAACAACACAATATTTTATTTATGACATGTAATTTTATATGAACACATATCGACTTTGAGCAACTGAAGTATTTGTTCTAAACGACACATAATATAGACTAACATAATCATACAGAACAAAATCATTTTGCTCCCCCGCCCTATTAGACGTCCTGAACACACCACGAACTGAAAAAATATGATTTCAATATTAAGAATCATGTAATTATAAAGGACAGTTACATAAGGAAATATACAATGTTTATGGATGGGTTTGTTCCCGAAACAGTGTGGCACTTTGCTTGGCAAATATGAAGGGCGAATTTGCTATATTTTTCAAGAACACTCAAGAACCCAATTTAAAGACTCCAACGCAATACGAAATTCAGCTATATGATCTCTAATTCTCTATAATAACCGAGAGTGTGACGGGAATATAGTTCTATCAGAGAATACATAATGTGTATGGATGGGTTGTGCATGTGTCGCTTTACACATAGTGGTTGATAAATAAGAAAGACGAATTTGCTGTTTTAGGCCCCCCTACACAATTGAAGTGTTAAAGTTGAACAACTTACGAACTGAAATGATTGCTGTAATAAATATTAACTGAGAATGTGGGCAAAAAATAGTAATATCGGGGCGCATACATGGTGTTGATGGATGGGTTGGTTGTATCCCGAAAGCCTTTAGCACTTTACGAAAATCGGATGGCAAACTCCAAAGGCGAATATTTTTTGTTTTGTGGGACCCCTTTATATGCCCATTTAAACTCTTGAAAACACCATTCGCCGAATATTCATGCTTTTGTTATTAAATCACAGTGTGAACGAAAGGTAGTGCTATCAGGGAATATACATGTTATATGGGTAATTTGGTTCCCAAAATCCTAGGGTACTTTACAAAAGGCGGCTGGCAAAAACCAAAGCTGAATATTTTCTTTGAGCACCCTACCCCATTTAAAGTCTTAAACACACTAATGGATGGACTTGTTCTCAATATTAACTGGGTATGGACAACTGGTATGTAATTCAGGAAATATACCTCTTCATTGCACGATGGGTGGTTGGCTGGCTTCCCAATGTCTGGGACACTTTACAAAAAAGTGGCTAGCAAAGAGAAGGCGAAATCTCACTGTTTTGGGTACCCATAACCCTTCTAAACTCTTTAGCACACACTGAACCGAATATATATGCTCTCGTGTATTATTTACAATTTGTATGGGTGTTTTGTTCTCGAAATCCTGGAACACTTTACAAAAGGCGGCTTGCAAATACGAAATGTAATGTGTTAGGCCACACTACCCCATTTGCAGTCATGGGACACACAATGAACCGAAAGGATGTGCTCCCATTATTAACTGCGTGTGTAGAGAAATGGACGCTATATAAAGTATAGTATACCAGGGTCTTGAATGTCTGGGCCACTTTACAAAAAGTTGTTGATGAAAGAGAAAGGCGAATACTCACTGTTTTTTTTGGGGGGGGGGGGACACCATTAACCCATTTAATATCTTGATCAGAGCATGAACTGAAGTTATATTCTCTCATACTTAGCTGAGTGTGTGATCGAAAGGTATCGCTATCATGGAATTATTAATTGATATATGGGTGATTTGGTTCCCCCGAAATCCTGGAACACTTTACAAAAAGCGGCTGGCAAACAAGAAGGCGAATTTTCTATGTCTTGAGGACCCCACTATCCAACTTGAAGTCTTAACAAAATGATATGCTCTCAATGTTAACTGAAGTTGTGGGAAGATAGGATTATTTTCTGGCAATACGAATCTGTTATGGATGAGATGGTTCCCGAAAGCCTATGGCACTTTACAACAAATGGTCAGCAAATGGAATGGCAAAATTTTACTCTCAGGGGACTCCATCCCTATTTGAAGTCTTGAACACACCACTAGCTCAAGGCATAAGCTACCCATATTACCCGAGATTGTGGCCGAATGGCTGTTCTGTCAGAAAAGATGCAATGGTCTCGCGAGCCCGCCGTTCGCGAGAACACCGTGGCACCTTACACAGAGCAGACGGCAAACGATGTAGGCGAATTTTAAGGGAACACTACCCCATGTAAACCATTGAACCTACCACGAACTGAATGGATGTGCCCTCAGGGTCAAACGACGATCTGGACAAATGGCTATTCTATAAAGAAATACACAAGTTTTATAGATGGGTTAATACCCGACAGTCAGGGACACTTTACAAAAAGTGACTGAAAAATAAATAATGCGAGTTTTCAATGTTTGTATTACCCCCTTCCCAATTTGAAGACTAGAACACACCACGGACTGGAACGATATCATCATTGACTGCGTGTATGGTCAATGGCGAGTTAATTGTACATAGACGTAAACAATGTAAATAGATGGATTTGGGTTCTGAAAGAATGAGCACTTAACGAAAAGTGACTGGAAATAAGTAAGGCAAAATTTTGAGGACCCCTACTTTATTTGAAGTCTTGGAAGACACCACATGGTGAAATGATATGACCCCAATGTTAATTGAGGGCTTGACCAAAGGTTAGTTTTTATCAGAATATACATATGTGTTGGTTCCCGAAAGTCTGCATCATGTGGCACTCCACAACAAGCGGCTGGCAAATGTTCACTGTTGTATGTACCCCTACCCTATTTGAAGTCTTCAACACACCATGTACTGAAGGGATTATGAATTCAATATCAACATATATTGTGGCCGAAACTATGCGATATATAAGTATGTGGTAGTTCTATCCGGAGGTAAACAATTTATCTGGGAGAGAGATTGTATGGGGAAAATTAGGATGTAATCCAGTTGGAACTGATTGGATACAATGATATACGCATAGTTTCGTTGGAGCTGATTGGACGCAATGCTACACATATAATGTTGTTTTCGTCATTGATACGCCCGTCGCCGTGAGATTGCAGACGATCTGGTGGTGGTAAATTTCGCGCTCAGCAGGGTTTCAATGCTTTTCACGAAGTTTTAACAAATGGCAGCGTTATGGAAATCGCTTTGTTTTCGAGATAAATGTCTGAACCCCGTCAACTATTTTAATATTTTCGCGATGACTGAGTTGCTGTACATAAAAAGAGTATTTTTGATAAAATTACATTCATTATGGCGCATAGAAGTTCAGTCTTATGACCACTGTATTCCAAAAAGTAATAATATGCTTTTTCTATTTGCCACAATGACAGAGAGGGGACGTTTTAATGTGATTACTCAATTGGCCATAGTTCAAACTACTGCATTTCAATCTTAAAGGCGAATGGAGTACTTGTGCATTTATACGTCAGAGATGCTGGGTTTCCCAGCTGTCCAATTATTGTAATCTCTGTATACCATTATTGTTTTTTTGAGAATAAACTATTGATTGGTTGATTGATATGCGACACTTATTGTATGTAATAGCAAATAAAATGCGTTGTTGTTGTAATTTGGGGTCTGGAAGCCTGAACACGTCTTTAATCACTTAAGCAATGTCCCCGGGCTCAATTGTCAGCAAAAGAATTATGTTGGGTCCCAGTATGATCAATTGGGAAATTTGGTAAAGTTCTGAACAAAAATATGTAATTTTTCGACCAAAAACGTGATTGGGGGAGGTGTAGCTAAATTCCATTATTTCGCAAATTATTTCGCAAACTTCTTTCTGCATATGCTTGGCAGATAACTGCATCACCATAAGAATTAAATATTTAGGCATTATAACAATATCCATTTGAATGATAATGTTCGAAAAATAATATTTTTGTGAAAAAGTGCGATTTTTCAGCAAAAAATAAATGTTTTGGCTCCAAATGGAAGGAAAATCTAAATTAACCAACACTTTTTTTCATATCAGGTAGAGGTATGGTATGATGTAGTAATTTTAACCCCAACAATATGGGCAAATAGTCTAGGACATAGCCACAGGGCTCGCTTTACCAAAATCGTTAATTTCTGGAAAAAGTCACTGGAGGGTATCGCTCATCGTCGATTTGACAATAGCCACCACCTATTCCGTTGTTTTTCAATTTCTGTCAAATTCTTTCCACTTGTGATGTCCAGATAACTACTAAGCCATATGAGTTATATAGTTGGTCACGTGTTGTTTATAACAAAGGTTTTAGTACTTAACATCGATGTTAATGCATGCAAAATTACCTGTTATCAATAAAATAATTGTTGTTGTTGTAACTGGGGGTCTGAAAGCCTGAACACATCTGTAATCGATTAAACGGCATCTCTGGACAACACTTTCAGTACAAGATTCATAAATATTTCAATATTATTGCAATATACGTTTGAATGATAATGTTCGAAAAATATAATATTTTTGAAAAAGAGCGATTTTTCAACAAAAAATAAATGTTTCGGCTCCAAATGGCACGAAAATCCAAATTAACCAACACTTCTTGCATATCAGGTACAGATATGGTATGCTGTAGTCATTTTAACACCAACAATGTGGGCAAATAACTTAGGACATAGCCGCAGGGCTCACTTTACCAAAATCGTTAATTTCTGGGAAAAGTCACTAGTGGGTATCATCGTTCATCGTCAATTTGAGAATAGCCACCACCAATTCCGTTATTTTTCACTATCATTTTCGTAAAGAGTATATATTTCTCCTTTTAAAAAAGTTTGTTTTAACTTGTTCTACCGTGGGTAGGGGTATCTCGAAAACTAGAGCTCTTTTTCGATTTGGCCGCTGCACTAATTGTTCAGTGTTGAATAATGCTTGAATGGGAGCACATATTATAAACTCTTCTTACGACACTAAGGGTGCATTTACATTGCTATAGAAATGTATACAGATCTGTATGAAGTCACGTGTCGCGCATTACTGTGATCACAATATGATTACTAATAGTGAACGCGCGCTAATCAGTACTCTGGTAATTGACAATTCACTGCGAGTCGTGTCAGTTTAGGCCAGACATAAAAATGTATCAACTATCAGCAGATAACAGCGATTTGGTATGTGCCGCATGTATTTAAAGTGTATAAAAATAAATATGATGATGATGACTGGCCATGGGGAGGGACCAGGAAACAATCTTTCCAACATTACCCCCCCCCCCCCCCCCAAATAAAATGTTTGAAAATCAAACTACAAGATCATTTTCAATCTATTGTTGGTTTGGAAATTACAACTAATGTTGTGTCAGGTATGAAATATCCAACCATTGAACAAGTTGCCACGTCCCTATCCGTGTTCAATATTCGAAATACACGGGTTGAAATGACAACGAAAACATTCGCCAAGCCCGAGTAACAATTAATCAAAACTGATTTGCCTGTCGCAATGCTTCGGCGTTGACCGTGACTTATAGCGGACACGATTTTTGCTCACACGAACTAATACCGTTTTCTTTCTGTGTGCATTTCTATATCAACCCGTTTACACTAGTCTGCGTGTAGATCTGTGTACATTTCTATAGCAATGTAAATGCACCCTAATAATGACTTTATGGTCGCCCTGTGCGTTAAATTCCGAGTGTTTGTTCCTGGAATTATTATGACACGTTCAGGTCATTGTTCATTTAAATGCAGTTTCACAACAAGGGGGTTCCCCTCTCCAACTCTATTGGTATTACAGTAAGTAGAGCTTTCAATCAAGGCTGAATGGTTTTGAAAAGACTCCCGTTATAGTGTCTTTGTTACATTACTTCCTAGTAGGATCTCATGTTGTGATTTTTAGAAAACCAATCATTTAATTTGGATCAGACTGTATCGTCTGCAAATATAAACCAGAGACTGCAAACAACTCGAATCACTCGGATTTTTTCACAACAAAAACGACGATATAGACATAGGTTTTGAGATACAGAAAACACACAGGTTTTATATTGTGTGAGAATATTAGGATTTGTTCGTTACAGGACACTGTTACGTATAATACTTGAAGACCTGGAATACTTGTATAATATAGAATGGAACGTTCACTGTTTTTCCTAGTTGTACTTGGGATAATGAGTTTTGGTGGAACAATGGGCTCGAGCACCAAAAATGATTTTTTGGTGTATCAGGTACACACAGGGGTTTTCAAACAAGGTGAGTGGAATAATCGTAACTATATAACCCTTTTTATATATACTAAATGGTAGCTCATGCCATGAATCTCTACTCTCATATATTCCACCAGTACAAAACCTTGGAACTTTTTAAAGTTCTGACTCATTCCTACAGGGAACTTTATTACATTGAACAAACAATTAAAGGCATGGAATATATTTCTTTGTTAAGGCTTGTTCCTCAATAATCTAATTCACATTTGGGAGTGCTTTCCCTGATTATATAAAGAGTCAGTGTTATTAAAGGCCCACTTAATGTTTGAGTCCCCGATTATTTATATACAGAGTCAGTGTTATTAAAGGCCCACTTAATGTTTGAGTCCCTGATTATTTATATACAGAGTCAGTGTTATTAAAGGCCCACTTAATGTTTGAGTCCCTGATTATTTATATACAGAGTCAGTGTTATTAAAGGCCCACTTAATGTTTGAGTCCCCGATTATTTATATACAGAGTCAGTGTTATTAAAGGCTCACTTAATGTTTGAGTCCCCGATTATATATATACAGAGTCAGTGTTATTAATTAAAGGCCCACTTAATGTTTGGGTCCCTGATTATTTATTTACAGAGTCAGTGTTATTAAAGGCCCACTTAATGTTTGAGTCCCTGATTATTTATATACAGAGTCAGTGTTATTAAAGGCTCACTTAATGTTAGAGTCCCCGATTATTTATATACAGAGTCAGTGTTATTAAAGGCCCACTTAATGTTTGAGTGCCCGATTATTTATATACAGAGTCAGTGTTATTAAAGGCCCACTTAATGTATGAGTGCCCGATTATTTATATACAGAGTCAGTGTTATTAAAGGCCCACTTAATGTTTGAGTCCCCGATTATTTATATACAGAGTCAGTGTTATTAAAGGCCCACTTAATGTTTGAGTGCCCGATTATTTATATACAGAGTCAGTGTTATTAAAGGCCCACTTAATGTATGAGTGCCCGATTATTTATATCCAGAGTCAGTGTTATTAAAGGTTCACTTAATGTATGAGTGCCCGATTATTTATATACAGAGTCAGTGTTATTAAAGGTTCACTTAATGTTTGAGTGCCCGATTATTTATATACAGAGTCAGTGTTATTAAAGGTCCACTTAATGTTTGAGTGCCCGATTATTTATATACAGAGTCAGTGTTATTAAAGGTTCACTTAATGTTTGAGTGCCCGATTATTTATATACAGAGTCAGTGTTATTAAAGGCCCACTTAATGTATGAGTGCCCGATTATTTATATACAGAGTCAGTGTTATTAAAGGTTCACTTAATGTTTGAGTGCCCGATTATTTATATACACAGTCAGTGTTATTAAAGGCTCACTTAATGTTTGAGTGCCCGATTATTTATATACAGAGTCAGTGTTATTAAAGGTTCACTTAATGTTTGAGTGCCCGATTATTTATATACAGAGTCAGTGTTATTAAAGGCCCACTTAATGTATGAGTGCCCGATTATTTATATACAGAGTCAGTGTTATTAAAGGCCCACTTAATGTATGAGTGCCCGATTATTTATATACAGAGTCAGTGTTATTAAAGGTTCACTTAATGTATGAGTGCCCGATTATTTATATACAGAGTCAGTGTTATTAAAGGCCCACTTAATGTTTGAGTCCCTGATTATTTATATAGAGAGTCAGTGTTATTAAAGGCCCACTTAATGTTTGAGTCCCTGATTATTACTATACAGAGTCAATGTTATTAAAGGCTCACTTAATGTTTGAGTCCCTGATTATTACTATACAGAGTCAATGTTATTAAAGGCCCACTTAATGTTTGAGTGCCCGATTATTTATATAGAGAGTCAGTGTTATTAAAGGCCCACTTAATGTTTGAGTCCCTGATTATTTATATAGAGAGTCAGTGTTATTAAAGGCCCACTTAATGTTTGAGTGCCCGATTATTTATATACAGAGTCAGTGTTATTAAAGGTTCACTTAATGTATGAGTGCCCGATTATTTATATACAGAGTCAGTGTTATTAAAGGCCCACTTAATGTATGAGTGCCCGATTATTTATATACAGAGTCAGTGTTATTAAAGGTTCACTTAATGTATGAGTGCCCGATTATTTATATACAGAGTCAGTGTTATTAAAGGCCCACTTAATGTTTGAGTCCCCGATTATTTATATAGAGAGTCAGTGTTATTAAAGGCCCACTTAATGTTTGAGTCCCTGATTATTACTATACAGAGTCAATGTTATTAAAGGCTCACTTAATGTTTGAGTCCCTGATTATTACTATACAGAGTCAATGTTATTAAAGGCCCACTTAATGTTTGAGTGCCCGATTATTTATATAGAGAGTCAGTGTTATTAAAGGCCCACTTAATGTTTGAGTCCCTGATTATTTATATAGAGAGTCAGTGTTATTAAAGGCCCACTTAATGTTTGAGTGCCCGATTATTTATATACAGAGTCAGTGTTATTAAAGGTTCACTTAATGTATGAGTGCCCGATTATTTATATACAGAGTCAGTGTTATTAAAGGCCCACTTAATGTTTGAGTCCCTGATTATTTATATACAGAGTCAGTGTTATTAAAGGCCCACTTAATGTATGAGTGCCCGATTATTTATATACAGAGTCAGTGTTATTAAAGGCCCACTTAATGTATGAGTGCCCGATTATTTATATACAGAGTCAGTGTTATTAAAGGTTCACTTAATGTTTGAGTGCCCAATTATTTATATACAGAGTCAGTGTTATTAAAGGCCCACTTAATGTTTGAGTGCCCGATTATTTATATACAGAGTCAGTGTTATTAAAGGCCCACTTAATGTATGAGTGCCCGATTATTTATATACAGAGTCAGTGTTATTAAAGGTTCACTTAATGTTTGAGTGCCCGATTATTTATATACAGAGTCAGTGTTATTAAAGGCCCACTTAATGTATGAGTGCCCGATTATTTATATAGAGAGTCAGTGTTATTAAAGGCCCACTTAATGTTTGAGTGCCCGATTATTTATATACAGAGTCAGTGTTATTAAAGGCCCACTTAATGTTTGAGTGCCCGATTATTTATATACAGAGTCAGTGTTATTAAAGGCCCACTTAATGTTTGAGTGCCCGATTATTTATATACAGAGTCAGTGTTATTAAAGGCTCACTTAATGTTTGAGTCCCCGATTATTTATATACAGAGTCAGTGTTATTAAAGGCCCACTTAATGTTTGAGTGCCCGATTATTTATATACAGAGTCAGTGTTATTAAAGGTTCACTTAATGTATGAGTGCCCGATTATTTATATACAGAGTCAGTGTTATTAAAGGCTCACTTAATGTTTGAGTGCCCGATTATTTATATACAGAGTCAGTGTTATTAAAGGCTCACTTAATGTTTGAGTGCCCGATTATTTATATACAGAGTCAGTGTTATTAAAGGCTCACTTAATGTTTGAGTGCCCGATTATTTATATACAGAGTCAGTGTTATTAAAGGCTCACTTAATGTATGAGTGCCCGATTATTTATATACAGAGTCAGTGTTATTAAAGGCCCACTTAATGTTTGAGTGCCCGATTATTTATATACAGAGTCAGTGTTATTAAAGGTTCACTTAATGTATGAGTGCCCGATTATTTATATACAGAGTCAGTGTTATTAAAGGTTCACTTAATGTTTGAGTGCCCGATTATTTATATACAGAGTCAGTGTTATTAAAGGCCCACTTAATGTATGAGTGCCCGATTATTTATATACAGAGTCAGTGTTATTAAAGGCCCACTTAATGTATGAGTGCCCGATTATTTATATACAGAGTCAGTGTTATTAAAGGTTCACTTAATGTTTGAGTGCCCGATTATTTATATACAGAGTCAGTGTTATTACAGGCCCACTTAATGTATGAGTGCCCGATTATTTATATACAGAGTCAGTGTTATTAAAGGTTCACTTAATGTATGAGTGCCCGATTATTTATATACAGAGTCAGTGTTATTAAAGGTTCACTTAATGTTTGAGTGCCCGATTATTTATATACAGAGTCGGGGTTATTAAAGGCCCACTTAATGTTTGAGTGCCCGATTATTTATATACAGAGTCAGTGTTATTAAAGGTTCACTTAATGTTTGAGTGCCCGATTATTTATATACAGAGTCAGTGTTATTACAGGCCCACTTAATGTATGAGTGCCCGATTATTTATATACAGAGTCAGTGTTATTAAAGGTTCACTTCATGTATGAGTGCCCGATTATTTATATACAGAGTCAGTGTTATTAAAGGTTCACTTAATGTTTGAGTGCCCGATTATTTATATACAGAGTCAGTGTTATTAAAGGCCCACTTAATGTTTGAGTCCCTGATTATTTATTTACAGAGTCTGTGTTATTAAAGGCCCACTTAATGTATGAGTGCCCGATTATTTATATACAGAGTCAGTGTTATTAAAGGTTCACTTAATGTTTGAGTCCCTGATTATTTATATACAGAGTCACTGTTATTAAAGGCCCACTTAATGTTTGAGTGCCCGATTATTTATATACAGAGTCAGTGTTATTAAAGGCCCACTTAATGTTTGAGTGCCCGATTATTTATATACAGAGTCAGTGTTATTACAGGTTCACTTAATGTTTGAGTCCCCGATTATTTATATACAGAATCAGTGTTATTAAAGGCCCACTTAATGTTTGAGTCCCTGATTATTTATATACAGAGTCAGTGTTATTAAAGACCAACTTAATGTTTGAGTCCCTGATTATTTATATACAGAGTCAGTGTTATTAAAGGCCCACTTAATGTTTGAGTCCCCGATTATTTATATACAGAGTCAGTGTTATTAAAGGCCCACTTAATGTTTGAGTCCCCTATTAATTATATACAGAGTCAGTGTTATTAAAGGCCAACTTAATGTTTGAGTCCCCTATTATTTATATACAGAGTCAGTGTTATTAAAGGCCCACTTAATGTTTGAGTCCCCGATTATTTATATACAGAGTCAGTGTTATTAAAGGCCCACTTAATGTTTGAGTCCCCGATTATTTATATACAGAGTCAGTGTTATTAGAGGCCCACTTAATGTTTGAGTCCCTGATTATTTCTATACAGAGTCAGTGTTATTAAAGGCCCACTTAATGTTTGAGTCCCCGATTATTTATATACAGAGTCAGTGTTATTAAAGGCCCACTTAATGTTTGAGTCCCCGATTATTTATATACAGAGTCAGTGTTATTAAAGGCCCACTTAATGTTTGAGTCCCCGATTATTTATATACGGAGTCAGTGTTATTAAAGGCCCACTTAATGTTTGAGTCCCCGATTATTTATATACAGAGTCAGTGTTATTAAAGGCCCACTTAATGTTTGAGTCCCCGATTATTTATATACAGAGTCAGTGTTATTAGAGGCCCACTTAATGTTTGAGTCCCTGATTATTTATATATATAGTCAGTGTTATTAATATATTTCACCAGAATATAGAACAGGTGTGGTCCAGGAGTGTTCACAAAGTGATAGAGATTCTCAGATTCACCCAAAACATCCCCTTTATTTACACAAACTGCATAAAACAAATAAAAACTAGGAGATAGAGTTATTCCCCTTCCATTGAGAATAGTAGACTGGCAGTAGAGTCAATATTAAAATTAAGCACATAACCACTCAGAACACACGGCCGTACCCCGACAAAAAAGCCTGCTCACAGTAACACCTCTTTATAAATGGTGTCTAATATAGAATATGTTGTATATAATGTGATTCGAACATTAAGTGGGCTTTCAAGAAAACGAGATTCTTTTGTATATTATGTAGGTCTATATAGTTTATGTCACATTGAGTTCCAACCTTTTTCAAAGGCAATTAAAATTTATGAAATTGGATTTGGTATATGGTTGCAACTAAAGGTCGTGAACTCTGACAATTTAGGGGCATGGCGTCATGGAGGGGGGTGTCTCATCCCAACTTTGTTTGGTAATGTCATGCCTGACACAACGTAAGTTGGGAATTTCACACACATAAATAGGATGAAATTGTACTCATATAAATATTGATTTCCGAAGCAGTAATTAGTTGGAAATTAGTATTTAGTAATAAGTAATCAGTGGGAAATTTGTAATTAGTGGGAAATTTGTAATTAGTGGGAAATTAGTAATGAGTAATTAGTGGGAATTAGTAACTACTAATCAGTAATTAGTGGGGAATTAGTAATCAGTAATTAGTGGGAAATTAGTAATTAGGATTTAGTTGGAAATTAGTAATTAGTAATCAGTAACTTGTGGGGAATTATTAATCAATGGGAAATGAGTAATTAGTGGTAAATGTGTAATTAGTAATAAGACATTACTGGGAAATTAATAATTTTTAATCAGTAATTAGTGGGAAATTATTAATTATTAATATGAGTTTTGTGGGAAATTAGTGGGGAATTAGTAATTAGTAGTCATTAATTAGTGGGGAATTAGTAGTCTTTAATTAGTGGGGCATTAGTAATTAGTAATCAGTAATTATTGGGGAATTAGTATTTATTAATCAGTCATTAGTGGGGAATTAGTAGTCATTAATTAGTGGGCAATTAGTAATCTGTAATTAGTGGGAAATTATTAATCAGTAATTAGTGGGAAATTTGTTGTTGTTATATAGATCAACAGTCGCATATTACTTTTGGACTTAAATGAACATCAGTCGGAAATGTTCATACCTTGGGCAAACCTGCAAATAGTGTGTCTGTCATTTGCAGAATGAGGTCTCCGGAGGGTAACGCACATCGGGCTAGCATAACCAAATTTACCCTCTGGGAACCTCATTCTGCTTAGTCCTCAACTGCTATGGGAGACCTGGCATCAGATTAAAGTTCCCCAGTTGAAGTTAGTGATGTTCATCAATATTCACCTATGTTACACATTTTATCTTTTGCAAATTTGGGGATATAGAAACTTCCTAGAAGGGGAAAACGTAACTACAAACAATGTTTATTTGAGACTGTTATAGATACTTCCCAGAAAATGAGGCCTAAGCACAATAAGGTCACAAGAGGGTGAATTTGGTGATGATAGCCCGCTGACAGGCACACTTTTTGCAGGCCTGACTTTGAGAGGTGGTAGGTTGGAAATTTATAATAACTGTTAAGCTTGGTGTACCAAATATATTTTTTCTTTGGCCTAACGATAACGACTTCGATATTATACATACCAATAATTTCTGTTTCAGTCTTTAAATGGATAAATGACACAGATCTGAACCGATTTCTCAAAGGAATGGATGCGATAACCTCACACTTATTCGATGTAACATCGTGAGTATCAAGCCTGGAAATAGTGTGTCTGACATTTGCAGAATGAGGTCCCCAGAGAGGGTGGATTTAGTTATAATATGCTATCCCCACACAGTTGGTTATAGCGTCCACCAACTTCACCCTCTGGGGACCTCATTCTGGAATTATCAGACACACTATATCCATGGTGAGTATATATAATTTATTTTCAACCACCGTGCGAACGAAATCCCCCACCCAACAGTCGTCCAGTCAAATGATATAATATGAGAACGAAATCCCCCACCCAACAGTCGTCCAGTCAAATGATATAATATGAGAACGAAATCCCCACCCAACAGTCGTCCAGTCAAATGATATAATATGGGAACGAAATCCCGACCCAACAGTCGTCCAGTCAAATGATATAATATGAGAACGAAATCCCCACCAACAGTCGTCCAGTCAAATGATATAATATGGGAACGAAATCCCCCACCCAACAGTCGTCCAGTCAAATTATATAACATGAGAACGAAATCCCCACCCAACAGTCGTCCAGTCAAATGATATAATATGAGAACGAAATCCCCACCCAACAGTCGTCCAGTCAAATGATATAATATGAGAACTAAATACCCACCCAACAGTCGTCCAGTCAAATGATATAATATGAGAACGAAATACCCACCCAACAGTCGTCCAGTCAAATGATATAATATGAGAACTAAATACCCACCCAACAGTCGTCCAGTCAAATGATATAATATGAGAACGAAATCCCCACCCAACAGTCGTCCAGTCAAATGATATAATATGAGAACGAAATCCCCACCCAACAGTCGTCCAGTCAAATAATATAATATGAGAACGAAATCCCCACCCAACAGTCGTCCAGTCAAATGATATAATATGAGAACGAAATACCCACCCAACAGTCGTCCAGTCAAATGATATAATATGAGAACGAAATCCCCACCCAACAGTCGTCCAGTCAAATGATATAATATGAGAACGAAATCCCCACCAACAGTCGTCCAGTCAAATGATATAATATGGGAACGAAATCCCCACCCAACAGTCGTCCAGTCAAATGATATAATATGAGAACGAAATCCCCACCCAACAGTCGTCCAGTCAAATGATATAATATGAGAACGAAAATCCCCACCCAACAGTCGTCCAGTCAAATGATATAATATGAGAACGAAATCCCCACCCACAGTCGTCCAGTCAAATGATATAATATGAGAACGAAATCCCCACCCAACAGTCGTCCAGTCAAATGATATAACATGAGAACGAAATACCCACCCAACAGTCGTCCAGTCAAATGATATAATATGAGAACGAGAATCCCCCACCCAACAGTCGTCCAGTCAAATGATATAATATGAGAACGAAATCCCCACCCAACAGTCGTCCAGTCAAATGATATAATATGAGAACGAAATCCCCACCCAACAGTCGTCCAGTCAAATGATATAATATGAGAACGAAATCCCCACCCAACAGTCGTCCAGTCAAATGATATAATATGAGAACGAAATACCCACCCAACAGTCGTCCAGTCAAATGATATAATATGGGAATGAAATCCCCACCCAACAGTCGTCCAGTCAAATGATACAATATGGGAACGAAATCCCCACCCAACAGTCGTCCAGTCAAATGATATAATATGGGAACGAAATCCCCCACCCAACAGTCGTCCAGTCAAATGATATAATATGAGAACGAAATCCCCACCAACAGTCGTCCAGTCAAATGATATAATATGGGAACGAAATCCCCACCCAACAGTCGTCCAGTCAAATGATATAACATGAGAACGAAATCCCCCACCCAACAGTCGTCCAGTCAAATGATATAATATGAGACGAAATCCCCACCCAACAGTCGTCCAGTCAAATGATATAATATGAGAACGAAATCCCCACCCAACAGTCGTCCAGTCAAATGATATAATATGGGAACGAAATCCCCACCCAACAGTCGTCCAGTCAAATGATATAATATGAGAACGAAATCCCCACCCAACAGTCGTCCAGTCAAATGATATAATATGAGAACGAAATACCCACCCAACAGTCGTCCAGTCAAATAATCGGGGGCTCAAACATTAAGTGGACCTTTAATTAATAACACTGACTATGGTGTATATAAATAATCGGGGGCTCAAACATTAAGTGGGCCTTTAATAACACTGACTCTGTATATAAATAATCAGGGACTCAAACATTAAGTGGGCCTTTAATAACACTGACTATGTATATAAATAATCGGGGACTCAAACATTAAGTGGGCCTTTAATTAATAACACTTACTATGTATATAAATAATCGGGGGGCTCATACATTAAGTGGACCTTTAATTAAAAAAACTGACTATGTATATAAATAATCTGGGGCTCAAACATTAAGTGGGCCTTTAATTAATAACACTGACTATGTATATAAATAATCGGGGGGCTCATACATTAAGTGGACCTTTAATTAATAACACTGACTATGGTGTATATAAATAATCGGGGGCTCAAACGTTAAGTGTGCCTTTAATTAATAACACTGACTATGGTGTATATAAATAATCAGGGACTCAAACATTAAGTGGGCCTTTTATTAATAACGCTGACTCTGTATATAAATAATCAGGGACTCAAACATTAAGTGGGCCTTTAATAACACTGATTCTGTATATAAATAATCGGGGACTCAAACATTAAGTGGGCCTTTAATAACACTGATTCTGTATATAAATAATCGGGGACTCAAACATTAAGTGGGCCTTTAATAACACTGACTATGTATATAAATAATCAGGGGCTCAAACATTAAGTGGGCCTTTAATTAATAACACTGACTCTGTATATAAATAATCGGTCACTCAAACATTAAGTGGGCCTTTAATAACACTGATTCTGTATATAAATAATCGGGGACTCAAACATTAAGTGGGCCTTTAATAACACTGACTATGTATATAAATAATCAGGGGCTCAAACATTAAGTGGGCCTTTAATTAATAACACTGACTCTGTATATAAATAATCAGGGACTCAAACATTAAGTGGACCTTTAATTAATAACACTGACTATGGTGTATATAAATAATCAGGGATTCAAACATTAAGTGAGCCTTTAATTAATAACACTGACGCTGTATATAAATAATTGGGGACTCAAACATTAAGTGGGCCTTTAATTAATAACACTGACTATGTATATAAATAATCGGGGACTCAAATATTAAGTGGACCTTTAATTAATAACACTGACTATGTTGTATATAAATAATCAGGGACTCAAATATTAAGTGGGCCTTTAATTAGTAACACTGACTATGTATATAAATAATCGGGGACTCAAATATTAAGTGGACCTTTAATTAATAACACTGACTATGTTGTATATAAATAATCAGGGACTCAAACATTAAGTGGGCCTTTAATTAATAACACTGACTCTGTATATAAATAATCGGGGACTCAAACATTAAGTGGGCCTTTAATTAATAACACTGACTCTGTATATAAATAATCGGGGACTCAAACATTAAGTGGGCCGTTAATAACACTTACTCTGTATAGTAATAATCAGGGATTCAAACAGTAAGTGGGTCTTTAATTAATAACACTGACTATGTATATAAATAATCGGGGACTCAAACATTAAGTGAGCCTTTAATAACACTGACTATGTATATAAATAATCAGGGACTCAAACATTAAGTGGGCCTTTAATTAGTAACACTGACTATGTATATAAATAATCAGGGACTCAAACATTAAGTGGGCCTTTAATAACACTGACTATGTTGTATATAAATAATCAGGGACCCAAACATTAAGTGGGCCTTTAATTAATAACACTGACTCTGTATATAAATAATCGGGGACTCAAACATTAAGTGGGCCTTTAATTAATAACACTGACTCTGTATATAAATAATCGGGGACTCAAACATTAAGTGGGCCTTTAATTAATAACACTGACTCTGTATATAAATAATCGGGGACTCAAACATTAAGTGGGCCTTTAATTAATAACACTGACTCTGTATATAAATAATCGGTGACTCAAACATTAAGTGGGCCTTTAATAACACTGACTATGTATATAAATAATCAGGGACTCAAACATTAAGTGGGCCTTTTATTAATAACACTGACTCTGTATATAAATAATCAGGGACTCAAACATTAAGTGGGCCTTTAATAACACTGACTATGTATATAAATAATCAGGGACTCAAACATTAAGTGGGCCTTTAATAACACTGACTATGTATATAAATAATCAGGGACTCAAACATTAAGTGGGCCTTTAATTAGTAACACTGACTATGTATATAAATAATCAGGGACTCAAACATTAAGTGGGCCTTTAATAACACTGACTATGTTGTATATAAATAATCAGGGACCCAAACATTAAGTGGGCCTTTAATTAATAACACTGACTCTGTATATAAATAATCGGGGACTCAAACATTAAGTGGGCCTTTAATTAATAACACTGACTCTGTATATAAATAATCGGGGACTCAAACATTAAGTGGGCCTTTAATTAATAACACTGACTCTGTATATAAATAATCGGGGACTCAAACATTAAGTGGGCCTTTAATTAATAACACTGACTCTGTATATAAATAATCAGGGACTCAAACATTAAGTGGGCCTTTAATAACACTGACTATGTATATAAATAATCAGGGACTCAAACATTAAGTGGGCCTTTTATTAATAACACTGACTCTGTATATAAATAATCAGGGACTCAAACATTAAGTGGGCCTTTAATAACACTGACTATGTATATAAATAATCGCGGGCTCAAACATTAAGTGGGCCTTTAATTAATAACACTGACTATGGTGTATATAAATAATCAGGGACTCAAACATTAAGTGGGCCTTTAATTAATAACACTGACTATGCATATAAATAATCGGGGACTCAAACATTAAGTGGGCATTTAGTGCCCCGATTTGATAAAGTCACATACGGAACGATTGTCCCAGGTAGTCTTCTGTGTAATATTGTTATGTTAGCGCTGCAAATCGGAGTCATTCGTGGTAGACAAAGTCGTCTCGGTCCACTTCAGCTTGGTATATCGGTTGGGTTGATGCTGTTTTGGACCGAGTCCTGTCCCGTTACTCTTTTATAACAAACTTTAATTTAAAGAACGTGTGTTAACAAAAGAAGTGATTTTAATGAGCTACCACAAAGCTCCACCAAGCTCCACCAAGCTCCACCAAGCCCACCAAGCTCCACCAAGCTCCACCAAGCTCCACCAAGCCCACCCTCCCAATATGTGAATTGAACTTTATGTACGACTAAAGTTGACTAAAGTTGATGGTGTTGTAATCTGTTTCAGACAATTAAAGCTTCATTTAATCAAAAGTACGGTTAGCACACTTCCAATTAACTCAGGATACTCACTTCGAAATGTAATCCTAACATCGCGTGGTACCTACTCATATTGAATAACCATCTAACCGTGAACCCCGGTTAAAAACCCACTTATAATTTTCGAATCCCCAGATCACATTATACACAACATATTCCATATTATATACCATTTGGAAGAGGAACCAGAAATATATATATTCCACTAAAATACTGTCCAAACCCCCCCCCCCCCCCGTTGTCATCCCAGAATGCATCATAATTCAAACTAAGAGATAGAGTTATTCCCCTTCCATTGAGAATAATAGATTTTACAATCCGGATCAAAATTAAGCACCGAACACACATCGGTAAAACATGTCCCCAGTTTAGTCGACCGCGTCAATTGATAATACAATGTTTTGGAGCTTCCTCTTTCGAATGGTATATAATGTGACATATATTTTATATAGTGTGATTGGTGATTCAAAAAATAAGTGACCTTTATGTATATTTCGCTCTTCAATCGCGTGCATATACTATAGGTGCTATTTCCGACCGAATATTTTTTGCCCGATATCACGTATTTGCAAATGGCGGATTAACTTTGTCAAAGCTGATAATATATACGCTAATCGCGTGATGCCCGTTTCGAATCAATGGGTGTTATTGTTACAACAGCTCCGTCCATGATTAAATATGTTTAAGGGATTCTGGGCCCAGTTTTTCTGTTAATTTTTAGTTGAGATACACTCACGCAAATTGAAGATGGAGGCCCAAATGGCGATCGGAATCTGTAAAACAAAGAAAATCTTTCAATTTCACATCAATGAGCTCTAGGCTAAGTTCATATACTGGCAAGTTTGCACGGTATGGTTGTAGGCATTTCATCATAGAAAACGAAATGGTGCCAGAATATGAACGGAAACAAGTATATAACATGCATCAGTACCACAGGTATAACTACGTGCGAAGTAAAATATATGTAGTACCACATGTCGCGATGCTACCGGAATTTGCCTGTAAAAAGCATACTATTATCTTGCAAGAATCAATCATACATAAGGATTAACTGTCATGTGGACTGTTTTTATGGAGATGTAACCGTGAGGTAAGTGGACATAACTTGTGTAAAACCCGAAGGGTTTTTACATACAAGTTATGACAACTTACTTCACGGTTACATCTCCATAAAAATAGTCCACATGACAGTTAATCCTTATATTTATATACATTTAGCGAAAAAGCCACTTTTGTAAATGTATTTAAATCGAAAAGTGTATCGTGACAAAAACAGCCCAACAGCACCCTTGGCAAAAGTTAATAGGAACAATTTCTCTTCATATTGAAACCCGATGATGTATTAAGTCAATCCTGCGCGAGTCCAAATGCGCCCAAAACATTACGCGTTCGTCTTTCCAAGCCCAATGACGTATCGATGTTGTTATGAGCTTGGTGTTATAAGGCGTTGCGCATTCACCGAGAAATAACTGCAACTAGCCACGTGGGCGCCGACCAATCAGAATGCTGGATTTAGTGATGACAACACTTAGTATGTAAATATAGGTTTTTGAAGGCAAATACCAGTAGCACCGTTAAAAGTGGAACTACAGAAATCGTACTTCTCGTGTGGTTCGCGTTGGTAAAGATGCATGTTATATGCACGTTTTCGTTCATATTCTGCCATCATGTGGTTTTCTACAGCAAAATGCCTGCAAAACATATTGTGCAAACTTGCCAATGTATGAACGTACCCTTATTGTCACGACAGGTCCATTAGTAATTGCTGTCAAGTTGCTGATAATGTTTGCGAAGTACATTTACTTACACTAACTTCAAGAAACAGTTACCCAAATCCAAGATGGCGGCTAAAATGGCAAACACAAATTGTAAAATATTACACGAACTCTATCCATGCTTACATGTTGGTAGGTAATATTGGGTTACAGTATTCTAATTACATTGGGGTAGGGAAATGGTCATCTACATCCAAGATGGCGGCCATTCTGGTTGACATAATTATTATTTCTACGTTCACAGATATTCTTGTCATTATTTCAACACATACATACACGAACAGTGCATGGAGTAGCTGCTGATCTCACAATGTAAATGTTATTGTTGTCATTTTAAAGGAATGGATGGCCTTCGCGTTGGGTATGCTGTTAAAATAGTCACATCCGTTAAAACCGCCTCAAACAGATAGATTATTAAAATATAGACATACCTTGTTCTTATACCAATCATAAATATCGCGTATAATAGTATGTTATTGTCAAGATCGACGCTTTGTTATGTAAACAAAAGCCAAAAACATTACAGAATATGGCTTGTGTTTACATAACACAGCTTATGAACAATAAAATACTATTATACGCGATATTTATGATTTGTATAAGAACAAAATATGTCTATGTTTCAATATTCGTTCGGTTCATGGTAGTTTTAACGGATGTGGCTCATTTAACAGCATACCCACTGCGAAGGCCATCCGTGCCTTCAACAATCGTGTATACGTGCTTATGTATAAAACAAACAATGGGTGCGAACGAAAATACTCTCTTAATTTCAGAGCACGCATTACAGCGATGGAAGATGAGAAGTTTGACATTAACTTTCAACCCGATATTAATGGATTTACCGTGTTGGCCGATGTCGGGAAATTCGCGTTTGATCTTGATGTAACAATAAAATTGTAAGTATTAATGTACTGACGTTTAAATTAACTGTAATGGATCAGCGTTAACATACATCTTGAATTTAAAAACCTTGTACTGCCCTAGATATACATATATTCCTCCGAATGTTGTATCGTAAAGTGATCAGATTTAGTTTAATTAATTAATCTATCTATTCTAATAATAATTATAAACCAACATCCATACGATATTGGCTGGCACACTAACAGCTAAATTTATCTACGCTAATATCACCTTTGGGTGAAATGATATAACGAAAACTGTTCGGGGATCTTCGTCTGTAAACGCTTTTTTATTCATCAACAAGGAAACTATATTCAATGTGTTTACATCACGATGAAGATATACAAATTGTGTACAATATAAGATATTAATTTATTTAGATGTTGAATGCTCATAATACATATATAAATTGGGATTGCACATTTCAGGGGAGCCATCGCACATGAGAAGTTAGATGTCGTTATTACAGACCTCAATTTCTCATCGGAACTGGTTGTCGGTGGGTATATAATATGTAGAGTATCCATGCACGATAACACATTCATGGGCGTGTAACCACCCCCTGTAAAGTGGTCCTGTTGATGTGTTGTGATGCTGGAGTGTCCTGCTGAATTGCTATTTTGCTGTTAGGGCAAACTGATGCTGTTAAGAAAATTACCGTTATTTTTTCTAAAGTTTCTCGCGGTATTCATATAATGTTAACTTATCTATAGGAAAAGCCACTATGTGTATCAAACATTCAACAGCGTATATATCGCGAAATATTTTAATACTGGTTGTATTAGTTACTATAACCAACTTGGCCATTCACATCGTTTTGTAAACACCAGTGCAGCAACTATTGAATTTTTTATTAATATATATTTTCTTTCATACAGCCACTGGTTTTTTTCTCAAATAGCTCGGATTAGCAAAGACATTTCTGTATAGTTTATTATTGCCAGGAGTGTTGACAATTCCGGAAATATAACTAGTATTTATACCGCTAGAGTATGCACTTAACTATAGGCGTTATATTCAATAATTAATCATCATGCCGAATGAAACTACCATGCGCTGTAAGACAAAACATGAGCTTGTTTGCTGTATGTCCAAAATTACTATTTTTGCCCGACAGTAACTGTTGGATGTTGGATAATCAGAAAACCCAAACTTTAGAGACGTAAACCATTGGGGGTTTGACTTGAGGCCGATAAATCGTTCAGGTGGATCTGTTTAATGGTCTGTGTACCTTGGCCATTTTGACAGCCATTTCATGGCCACGATTCTATAATTTTCCGTCCGTGTCCGTCCGTATTCGCTCCCGTACTCTAATTTAACACAAACTGGTAAAACGGCGTAAATCCGATGATATTCATTTATCACCCCCACAATGACCAAAAATCATGTTAAGAGACTCGTCTGCCAGGCATTTGTTTTCTCGTTTTTCCACCTTTTCAACTTCCAAAAACATTTCAAAATCGGAATCGAAGGGGGGACACGATCAAAATCGAAATGAAACTTAAAACGGGACTTTGAATGATCTTCGGGAAACAGATGAGCAACAGTGATTATACCGATCTCATTTCTGTTATATTCCGGTAACACTTATGATGAGATCACGGAATATGCATACAATCCTGTTCAAATCCCGACTGAAGGTTCCCTAAAATTCTAGCTATTATCAGATCCCGATCATAATCCGTAATTTTAAAGGCCCACTTAATTTTCGAACCCCAAGAATACTTTATATAAAATATATGCCATATTATATACCATTTGAAAGAGGAAGCTCCAAAACATTGTATTATCAACTTATCCGGTGCAATAAACTGTGGACATGTTATTTTTGTTGAGTTGCCAATACGTTTTATCATCAAGATTGAAGTAAAAATCAGTATTATTTTCAATACAGGCGGAATAACTCTATATATTAAAGATCGAGTTCTTCCCCTTTCATTGAAAAAGTTTGAATTCTGTTGCATTCTGGGTGCCAGAGGGGTAAGTCTTCAGCAGTTTTCTATTTCTCTGTGGGCATCTTCTGAGACACAGATGTTTCAAATAGTGATGAATTATAGTATTTTAATCATATTTTATGGCATAGATTGTTATTAAAACCGTATATCAAAATAAATAATCGGAGACTCGAAAATTAAGTGGGCCTTTAATGCGTTTGATATTTTGCAGTATACAACGACGGCATTGCAACGTTCAATGACACGAAGTGCACCTTTTCCTATGGAGACCTAAAGATTGACGGTCTAGATATCACCATGTTTCATGGCATGATTGTCGACACTTTTCGGAATGGGGTAACTATATATTTCGATATTTGTTGGGCAATCACTATATAATGTTGAAACCTCAAAATAGACATATAAGATTTAAAGGGACACAAGCCACAAAGCGTTCGAATTGGGTTCATGTGAAATAATACGATACGATACGATACGATTTATTAGCATAAACACGAATAAAGGCAGTATGATAACAATACAATTCATAATAAAACAATAATTAATAAACAATTACATGTGAACATGGCATGACTTGCTACGTGTATTTTATTGTGTGATGACAAGCATACTATTTATTCAGAATGCTTATCAAAGAAGCACCGGACCACGTTGCTGATTTTGCTGCTTCTTTTATGGTTATCATTTTTCATTATAACATTAAAATTCTGATCGTTTGACATATACTTGTAAAATTACTGTGATATCTACTAACAGTTTGGGAAAGTTCATTTCTGAGATCGAAATAGTGTGACCATTCCATAATGAAATGATACTCATTTTCTATATAAGAACCGGTCCTGAATTTAAGGCACAGTCTCTTCCCCTCCTTAATTATAGGCTGATGATGTCTACCTCTTTCAATAGCGAGTTTTTGATCACTAATACGGAGTTTTGTAAAATTAATCCGATCTTTTTATGTGAAAGTCTGTAAAACAACTATCATGAACAAGTACACGTAACAATAGATTGGATTGTTCTTATTTTCATTATTAATAACTCTCTAATGATGAAATTTCGGATGTAAAAATCATTGTTATGTAAACAATATTGTATACTTACCAAACGCAGTCCAAATAGTTTGAAGAAATAAATCAAAACTTGACGGTAAACATTGCATGAAAACTTGAAGGTCAAAGTATTGAAAAATATTATGAAAATCATATTCTGACTAAAATTCCTGAACGCCGTACTTGAGGATTGGACGTTTGTTGACAAATCACTGTAACAGTTTTGTTTTTATAGCAATGGTTTCTACAAGCGATCTTTCGTTATTAGAGAACATCAATAATCAATATAAGAACAAAGTTTATCTATTTTCCATGTTCTTTGAGTTGTGATGTTTTTACAGATTTGAGATGTTTGCACTTTACCCACTGTGAGTGACTTGAGTCTCTTTAAAGATGCACAATCAGAATTAACGCTCGCACATTAATATTTACTTGGCTTCTGGGGTAAAACATTATTTGATTCGAGTCGATGAACCCACCCACCAAAGCTCGGAGTGATCAGATATCGATGTTTGAAATCTATTAAAATGTTAATAAATATTAGGTTTTTTGGCAATTTTATACTATAGTTGACAGTGGTTGGCATTATTTTGGGCAATTACTCGATTCTGTTAACTGAAGCGGCATTTAAAATAATGTTGTTGTTGTTGTTGGAATCTGATGATATGGGGGACCATCGAATCGGATTGAGTTCCTTTAATATAATAGAAAGTCCCAAACTGGAACATAGTTTGTGTGAAGTAATAAAAACAAAAATATACATGGGTGTGCATCCTAACATGGGCATGACAATTTATGGAGAAAATGGTGATTTCATATAATTAAAAATGGTCTATTTCTTCCTATTACAAGTTTTTTTTTATAGTTTCCTGTGTATATAGATGGTCTATCTCGTCCTATAACACTGTTTATACATTTTCCTGGGTAAAAAAGATGGTCTATCTCTTCCTATACCACGTTTATACATTTCCCTGGGTATACAGATGGTCTATCTCTTCCTATACCACGTTTTATATAGTTTCATGGGTATACATATGGTCTATCTCTTCCTATAGCAAGTTTTATATAGTTTCATGGGTATACAGATGGTCTCTCTCTTATATCTTACTATAACACGTTTATACAGTCTCCTCGGTATAAAAGATGGTCTATCTCAGTTTCCTGGGTATACAGATGGTCTATCTCTTCCTATACCACGTTTTATATAGTTTCATGGGTATACAGATGGTCTATCTCTTCCTATACCACGTTTTATATAGTTTCATGGGTATACAGATGATCTATCTCTTCCTATACCACGTTTTATATAGTTTCATGGGTATACAGATGATCTATCTCTTCCTATACCACGTTTTATATAGTTTCCTGGGTATAAAGATGGTCTATCTCTTCCTATACCACGTTTTATATAGTTTCATGGGTATACAGATGATCTATCTCTTCCTATACCACGTTTTATATAGTTTCATGGGTATACAGATGATCTATCTCTTCCTATACCACGTTTTATATAGTTTCCTGGGTATAAAGATGGTCTATCTCTTCCTATACCACGTTTTATATAGTTTCATGGGTATACAGATGATCTATCTCTTCCTATACCACGTTTTATATAGTTTCATGGGTATACAGATGATCTATCTCTTCCTATACCACGTTTTATATAGTTTCCTGGGTATAAAGATGGTCTATCTCTTCCTATACCACGTTTTATATAGTTTCATGGGTATACAGATGATCTATCTCTTCCTATACTACGTTTTATATAGTTTCATGGGTATACAGATGGTCTATCTCTTCCTATACCATGTTTTATATAGTTTCATGGGTATACAGATGGTCTCTCTCTTATATCTTACTATAACACGTTTATACAGTTTCCTCGGTTTAAAAGATGGTCCATCTCAGTTTCCTGGGTATAAAGATGATCTATCTCTTCCTATACCACGTTTTATATAGTTTCATGGGTATACAGATGATCTATCTCTTCCTATACCACGTTTTATATAGTTTCATGGGTATACAGATGGTCTATCTCTTCCTATACCACGTTTTATATAGTTTCATGGGTATACAGATGGTCTATCTCTTCCTATACCAAGTTTTATATAGTTTCATGGGTATACAGATGATCTATCTCTTCCTATACCACGTTTTATATAGTTTCATGGGTATACAGATGGTCTATCTCTTCCTATACCAAGTTTTATATAGTTTCATGGGTATACAGATGATCTATCTCTTCCTATACCACGTTTTATATAGATTCCTGCATGGGTATAAAGATGGTCCATCTCAGTTTACTGGGTATACAGATGGTCTATCTCTTCCTATAACAAGGTTTATTTAGTTTCCTGGGTATAAAGATGGTCTATCTCTTCCTATACCACGTTTATACAGTTTCATGGGTATAAAGATGGTCCATCTCAGTTTCCTGGGTATACAGATGGTCTATCTCTTCCTATACTACGTTTTATATAGTTTCCTGGGTATAAAGATGGTCTATGTCTTCCTGTAACAAGTTTTATATAGTTTCCTGTGTATATAGATGGTCTATCTCGTCCTATAACACTGTTTATACATTTTCCTGGGTAAAAAAGATGGTCTATCTCTTCCTATACCACGTTTATACATTTTCCTGGGTATACAGATGGTCTATCTCTTCCTATACCACGTTTTATATAGTTTCATGGGTATACATATGGTCTATCTCTTCCTATAACAAGTTTTATATAGTTTCATGGGTATACAGATGATCTATCTCTTCCTATACCACTTTTCATATAGATTCCTGCATGGGTATAAAGATGGTCCATCTCAGTTTCATGGGTATACAGATGGTCTATCTCTTCCTATACTACGTTTTATATAGTTTCCTGGGTATAAAGATGGTCTATGTCTTCCTGTAACAAGTTTTATATAGTTTCCTGTGTATATAGATGGTCTATCTCGTCCTATAACACTGTTTATACATTTTCCTGGGTAAAAAAGATGGTCTATCTCTTCCTATACCACGTTTATACATTTTCCTGGGTATACAGATGGTCTATCTCTTCCTATACCACGTTTTATATAGTTTCATGGGTATACATATGGTCTATCTCTTCCTATAACAAGTTTTATATAGTTTCATGGGTATACAGATGGTCTCTCTCTTATATCTTACTATAACACGTTTATACAGTCCCCTCGGTATAAAAGATGGTCCATCTCTGTTTCCTGGGTATACAGATGGTCTATCTCTTCCTATACCACGTTTTATATAGTTTCCTGGGTATACAGATGGTCTATCTCTTCCTATTCCACGTTTTATATAGTTTCATGGGTATACATATGGTCTATCTCTTCCTATAACAAGGTTTATATAGTTTCCTGGGTATAAAGATGGTCTATCTCTTCCTTTACCACGTTTATACAGTTTCCTGGGTATAAATATGATCTATCTCTTCCTATACCACGTTTTATATAGTTTCATGGGTATACAGATGGTCTATCTCTTCCTATACTACGTTTTATATAGTTTCCTGGGTATAAAGATGGTCTATGTCTTCCTGTAACAAGTTTTATATAGTTTCCTGTGTATATAGATGGTCTATCTCGTCCTATAACACTGTTTATACATTTTCCTGGGTAAAAAAGATGGTCTATCTCCTCCTATACCACGTTTATACATTTTCATGGGTATACAGATGGTCTATCTCTTCCTATACCACGTTTTATATAGTTTCATGGGTAAACAGATGATCTATCTCTTCCTATACCACGTTTTATATAGATTCCTGCATGGGTATAAAGATGGTCCATCTCAGTTTACTGGGTATACAGATGGTCTATCTCTTCCTATAACAAGTTTTATATAGTTTCATGGGTATAAAGATGATCTATCTCTTCCTATACCACGTTTTATATAGTTTCATGGGTTTACATATGGTCTATCTCTTCCTATACCACGTTTTATATAGTGTCATGGGTATACAGATGATCTATCTCTTCCTATACCACGTTTTATATAGATTCCTGCATGGGTATAAAGATGGTCCATCTCAGTTTCCTGGGTATACAGATGGTCTATCTCTTCCTATACCACGTTTTATATAGTTTCATGGGTATACAGATGGTCTATCTCTTCCTATACCACGTTTTATATAGTTTCATGGGTATACATATGGTCTATATCTTCCTATAACAAGGTTTATATAGTTTCCTGGGTATAAAGATGGTCTATCTCTTCCTATACCACGTTTATACAGTTTCCTGGTTATAAAGATGATCTATCTCTTCCTATACCACGTTTTATATAGTTTCGTGGGTATACAGATGGTCTATCTCTTCCTATACCACGTTTTATATAGTTTCATGGGTATACAGATGATCTATCTCTTCCTATACCACGTTTTATATAGATTCCTGCATGGGTATAAAGATGGTCCATCTCAGTTTACTGGGTATACAGATGGTCTATCTCTTCCTATAACAAGTTTTATATAGTTTCCTGCGTATAAAGATAGTCTATCCATTCCTATACCACGTTTTATATAGTTTCATGGGTATAAAGATGGTCTCTCTCTTATCTCTTACTATAACATGTTTATACAGTTTCCTCGGTATAAAAGATGGTCCATCTCAGTTTCCTGGGTATAAAGATGGTCTATCTCTCCATATAACAAGGTTTATATAGTTTCCTGCGTATAAAGATAGTCTATCCCTTCCTATAACAAGTTTTATATAGTTTCCTGTGTATAACAATGGTCTATCGTTTCCTATAACAAGGTTTATATAGTTTCCTGGGTATAAAAATGGTCTATCGTTTCCTATAACAAGTTTTATATAGTTTCCTGCGTATAAAGATGGTCTATCCCTTCCAATAACAAGGTTTATATAGTTTCCTGGGTATAAAGATAGTCTATCCCTTCCCATAACAAGGTTTATATAGTTTCCTGGGTATAAAGATAGTCTATCCCTTCCCATAACAAGGTTTATATAGTTTCCTGGGTATAAAGATAGTCTATCCCTTCCGATAACAAGGTTTATATAGTTTCCTGGGTACAAAGATAGTCTATCCCTTCCCATAACAAGGTTTATATAGTTTCCTGGGTATAAAGATAGTCTATCCCTTCCCATAACATGGTTTATATAGTTTCCTGGGTATAAAGATAGTCTATCCCTTCCGATAACAAGGTTTATATAGTTTCCTGGGTATAAAGATAGTCTATCCCTTCCTACAACAAGGTTTATATAGTTTCCTGGGTATAAAGATAGTCTATCCCTTCCCATAACAAGGTTTATATAGTTTCCTGCGTATAAAATAATAGATATGAATCGAAGACACCCGTCCGGGAACGCTCCTATTAATTAATATGGATTTTAGGGGTGGGGGTATTTTTCTATATTGAAAGATTGTGCCAAAAATGGGGTAGTTGTGGAAATGACAATTTATATCCAGAATGGTTTGGCACCATGGTTGTTGTTGACAACTTATGGCCGACGTAGACCTCTAAACGCCACATCATAAGTTTGGATCAGTACCGCAATGTATCGTGGGCATGGCTTAACCATAACACTGTCGCATATAGGAAATTTAGTTGTTGTAACCGATGGGGTATACATGCAATGAATCCACCTCCTTTCCTTGCAGGTGTGCGATGCTATCCGCAAAGGTGTCAATAACAAGGCAACAATGATTAACACAAGATGTAAGTTGTAAACGAGCATTTTCTGTATCAGTATATTAACTACAGTGTATAGTGTAGTGTACAACAGTTTTGAAATAGCGGAATGAGGCCCCCCGAGGGTCAATTTAGTGATGCTATCCCGCACCCTCTGTGGACCTCATTATACTTAGGCCTTATCTTCTGGGAAGTATTTATAGTCTGAAATTAACATTGTTTTAGTGACTCCCTTCTGTTCAGTTTCTATATCCCCATAATTTACAGAAGAATGCAAAATCGAGGTGACTAATGGGTGAATATCACCAATTCAACTATCACCTACATACCAGAGTCGTTATTTCGCTAAAAATCCGGATTCAGAATCCGAAGCCGATTACGGGGGCGGGGCTAATTCCCGATTCTATGTCAGATTTTGAAATCCACGTGGTCTCTGAAACTATGTTTAATGTTCTCCCAGCGTCAAACATGGCTCATGTATTTGACACAAGTATCATTTGTATCTTATATTTATAAAGTTCATGTTTGTTGTGAAAGTCATGCTTTTCTTCTATGTGTATATACACGGCACATAATTTGCTGCCAATCCGACTTAATCGCATCTTTTTTCAAGTTAAAGTGTTTTTATTGATGAGGGCAAGCTTTTCTAACAGCTCTGTGCCTCCTGAATCAAATTCCGAAGATGTTGTGAAGAACACACGAAACTTGTCAGTTGAACAGGAACGTGACGACAGGGGTTGGTTGGGTGTCTCGACCCCACCCCGAACTTTGGTACAATTTGCTTAGCTGTGCAGTTATTCATACGTGAGGAAAATCAGGATTATTTTTCACTAATTGTTCCAAATAATGATACGTACAAGCCAGCAAACGCAACAAACAAACCCGATTTTAAATAAATACATATACAAACTTATGACTAACTCGGGAGAGGGGGTGTCCAGTGATCTGTATATATGTTCAACTTGTTTTGGTAGTCATGTTGCTTTGCCATTACTAATTATTTATTTTTTCAGTGTAATAACTTATTGGCGAGGGGGTACCCTTAAGTGGGTCAGCACTTGTCCCCCAATTCCTTTGTATGTATAAACAAATGTATGTGTTATATATCATGTGTTATCTAAATTTGACATATATTTGAAATAAATATATCTAAACTAAAATTTGGTACATTCCAGCAGTCGGAAATTTCATGCATGACACAACATTGGTTGGACATTAATTTGACACCATATATAGGTTGGCATTGTTCTCATTGTTTTATTTTTTTCAACCAGTAAAGGTTGGTAATTTTCCAATCTTAGTGTTTGTCAGGTTGGATATTTCCAAGGGGAGCAAATGGAATTCTGCGAACCTGTGAGATTGATGTTTGGTTCAATCGGGGGGGGGGGGGGGGTGCAGTTGGCCGGAAATTTGAGGAAACTTCTAGCCACGTCCCTAGAACATGTGTCTGTTGTCTATACAGAGACTATTGTGCAAAACGACTGCATTTAACGAAACAAAACATTTTAAACATGAAATTGCTATAAGACTAGATGATAGTACATACGTGTATCTGATAATCCATCGATACCATATAATCCTTCTATTTCTTGAATAAGAAGAAACATTATAATAACGAACACAGCAGAAGACATATCCATGCAGGTTCATATGAATTCGGTCAATGGTGACGTATCCGCCGAATTCGAAATCGACATGCGTTCGGGCGGTATTTTATGGATGGAATTATGAAATGGACATATGAAAGTGACAATCAACAATGATTTGCAATTGCTTCGCCATCAACCGAAGTGCTCCCCCAGCGTTACTATCAATAGCGTTATTATTTGGCTAATTTCAGTAATATTCTCCCAGCTTACATTCAATAAAACAAATGTGTCTCCGCATTTAAAATTCTTTGATATATATCGTTTATATTCTGCCATAATTTGTACACAAGAGACGGATTCTTATGTTTTATTGTGTTTTTAAAGGGGTACTGTACCCAAGATGTTGTTGTTGGTTTCTATAATCCCCGAGTCGGAGAATAAGGTAACAACTTTTCCATTTTTTGAAAGTCTGTTGAGTACGAAGTATTGTTACGGATGGCAAATTTACCGGAATGCAAAAATACAAATTGTCGTTGTCGAGTAATTTTTGTAAAGTTTTCAACCAAATGAATCAAATAAACATTATATTATATGCTTAGTAGTCCCATATACTCATTTAAGTTAGTGTACCGTCGCTAGTCAATGAGTGGCTTGGGTTTTCTCCCCGTATAAGCATAATGTTTCAAACGATCGTGTGTGCAATTGTTTTCCTAATCCAGTATCCCTCAATTATAATTTGATTACGTTTTGTACACGGAAATTAGAATTTTAAGAGACGCCATTTTATGGCTGGAGCCATAAAATCAATTTATATTAAATTATTAACTTTTAAATTATTAAATTTTAAGATAGCCTATTAACCTGAGCGTTTACAGAATACATCTTCGACTCAAATTACTTATATTTCTATATAGTATCGATAATAGATCGTTGTTATCACCGGGAATTTATTGAAAATGGCGTACAGTACCCCTTTAAACTCCGAGGTGGCGAAATCTCGGTTTGTTTACATTACGAACATTTGAGACCGTAATCGGAATCCGAATCCAGATTCGGATTACCACGAAATTGAGATTACGGTCTGTTCGTTTACTGATTCTGTCAATTTCTGGTCTGTTCTTTTGCCGAACCAAGTCGTACTGGGTCCAATCTGTAATCTGAATCCAGATTCTGAATCAGGATTTTAGCGAAATAACGCCTCATGCACACTATTTCAATGCTTGAGTGTACACTGTTAAAAAATATCCGTAATTTTACGGCACAATGTGCTGGTAACTTTGCTGCCATCACATTTGCTGTAAAAATACGGAACTTCCTTCAAAATGATAAACTTCCCATTCCGTAAAATCACAGGATGTTAACCCATAATTAACGGAACTTCCGCAAAATTTTAATTGACACCTTCTGTAAAATTACGGAACTTCCTTCAAAATGATAAACTACCCACTCCGTAAAATCATAGGATGTTGACCTGAATTACGCAACATCGCTGCCAACATTTGACCGTTAAACATACGGTCAGGCCATAGCAAGTTCCACGGTATAAAACCATTAAAGTAACTGGCAGACCGTAACCAGTAACTGTCAGAATCAGAATCAGAATTTAATTACTCTCAAATCGTCGTACATGTTGACATAACAGAGATATATCTAGATGTGGACATGCATAATCATATTCATATTGATATTGCACATGCGTGCGTATATACTCATTAAGTTTTACACAAATTATGCTAAACTTATCAATAGCGCGGAAAGTCGAGTGCGACTATGTGGGGGGGGGGGGGGGGGGGTAGATCAAAGGGTCCTCAGATTGAGGATAGTATGTAGGGGAGTGTGAATCATATTGGATATATACATAGGGAAGTTGATTGCCGAGAATCATGTGTTTGGAGTATCATATATAGAGTGGACAATTTCCTTAACATGTGAGCGGTTTTGTTTGTGTGTGCGTGGGGGGGGGGGGGGGGTGGTATCATGTACCTACAAGTACGAGTAGCAATGGAAATAAATAAAGTTCCGAGTCATATATACTCGACACTGTATAAACATATATATATATAGATGGGATTGGAGTTGTGCCTCAGGGAGGTTCCATTCTCAGCTGGACTTCGTATATAAATTTCGTCAGATTCGTTATTATTCTGTTATTATTTGATGTGAAAAGGGCGTTCAGTTTGCAGATGTTCGGCCGAGTATAATAATAGCTTTTTAAATATTTTGTTTTTGGTTCGCTCAATATGGGGCACTTACGTATTACGTGGTATTCGTCACCAAGCTCCATTTTTGCATAACGTGCACTTTCTATCTGATCTGCTTTCATTTGTCCATGATCCGGTTTCTATGGGGAGGCGGTGGTTTTTAGTTCTGAATTTGGCGAGCCGCAATACTACACTTTGGTTTCTCAGTGAGAAGTATGTCTCCTTTTTAAAATCTAGTTTAATGATATTATAAAATGTCCCCTTATTCGATGATATAATGCTTCCTCGCCATTCTTGGAGGTAAGCATCCTTGATTCTGTTCTTGATTAATCGGTTGTACGTATTTATTTTCGGTACTGACTGGTAAATCCAGATGTTCGATATTCCTAGTTCATTCAGAGTTTTTTGTACGTATTCGAGCCATGTAGTTCTCTTTTGTGTTTCGTTTTGGGTTTTTAGCATTATGCGTTGACATGTCATATTCATTATTTTTCCCCAGTATGAGATCAACCTGATTTTAATCATTATATTTATTGGTAGGATCCCTGTTTCCCCATAAATGAATGCAGTTGGCGTATTTTTCCGTAGACGGAGGCTGAATTTAAGGAACCATCGTTCGAGTTTTTCGAAGCATGTTGTGTTTTCAAATCCCCAAATTTCGGAGCCATATATCATCAAGGGTGCAATGGATTTTTTTTGGTATATTTCAAGGATACAGTCAAATGAGAGGCTATATCTCCGATCTTTATTCAGGAGGGCATACATTGCTTTCTTTGCGTCTTTGCATCGCATGTTTCTGTCCTTACTGAAAGTGCCCTGTTTCGTGAACCAGGTGCCCAAATACCGGAAGTTATCAACAATTTCTATATCGTTGCGATTAATTTTAAAAGTGATTGGTTTTTTCGCTTTTGGTTTTCTTCCGAATATCATGACTTTTGTCTTCAGTATGTTTATATCTAATTTCCATATGTCACAGTAATTAGTAAAATAATCAAGCGCGTTTTGTAAACCTTGTGGTAAATTTGAGAACAGGACCGTGTCGTCAGCGTATATCAGTAGGAATAGCTTCAGAAATATTTCCGCGTCATTGTCATTTTCATTGCCAAATATCAGACCGTTACATTCGTGCCGTAAATTTAAGGTAGTCTTCTAGGTCGTTAACGTAGAGCGCAAAAAGTATCGGGGACAACCCATCTCCCTGTTTTAGTCCTGTTGAACATGGGAAGTATCCGGAAAAATCATCGGTTAACACGGTCATCTTAAGGTTTGTGTATAGGCGTTTGATAATATTCAGAATTGTTCCTGTGATTCCAATGCGCATGAGTTTTGACCATAGGCCGTCGCGTAGAGCCCGAAGCCGCCATCGCACGCCGCCGCCGCCAGCCATATTGGCCACAAGCCGCCGCCAGCCATATTTAAAAATCTCCGCCGCCGGAATTGTAAAATGGCTGAGCCGTGTGCATGGGCTTATATGTCAAGCACAACTGTACTGTGAATCGCAAAGAACTAAACCGCATTGCCTAATATTGGCATACTCGCATGGACACGGCATGGTTGTTATATTATCAGAACACCTGGCCCCTTAATGTGGAATAGACTATCCCAATGCATGATTTCATATAACTGAATGGGCGCATCCATTCGGTATTGAAACGGTTAAAATATAAATTGTTTATATCGACAACACCCAGTCTCAGACATCACTGACATTTGTCAATATATACACATAAGAATAGAAAATAGTTTGAAATATTATATATCATTACTATCGGGTTCATCATTCAATGATGCATGCATATATTGCAAGATGGCAGTGATGATAGCAGTCTGAAGTCGACAGAAGTCCCAATGTAACTATATTTATACGGATTAGATGGGAAACTACATAGTATATCCATGCCAGTCCTTCGTGAATTTTCTCCATAATGGAAAATCCCAACATCAAAAGATTACGTGTGGTCTGGAATTCTACGGGTTCACCACAAACGCTAAAAAAAACGGCGTCTATAACCGGTAACAGGGGATTAGGAACATTTCGGAAACGACAATACGCTGAATTATAACATCTCAGCCGGCTGAGCCGTCATATTTCATCAGCCACGAACGTCGTGACTGAGCCGGCTTAGCTAGCTAACCAGCCACGAAAATCGGTTGAGCCAGCCATGAAAACTATTTGTCGTGGCTTCGGGGTCTACCGTCGCGCCATACATACTCGAATGCTTTTGAGAAGTCGATAAAGGTGCAAAAGAGGTTTTTATTTTTCATCTTCATAATCTGGGTCAGGGCGTATAGAGAGAAGGTATAATCTATTGTTGAATATCCTTTGCGAAAGCCTGCCTGTGCCTCTGTTTGGATGGCGTTGGTAGTCAGAAAGTTGTTCAATCGGGTGTGGATAAGAAAGATCCGACTTATTCTGATAAATTGTGGTCAGGGGCACCTCCTACAAACTGATCACCTGTCGTTTCCAGAAACAATCTTAGAGTATGTGAAATGTAGTCTGATTAGCAAATACAGAGACAGTTGGCAACATGAATTAGACCTATCAAGTAGAGGTAAAATATATCGCATATTCAAGCATGAGATTAACTTTGAAGAATACTTGAATACATTGGACGACAGAAATAGAACCACATTGTGTAAATTTCGCACAAGCAATCATAGATTACCAATTGAAACAAGCCGGTGGTCATGCCACATTGGATGCGACGACATATGTACAATTTGCGATGATGGGAGGGTCGGTGACGAATTTCATTATTTGTTTGAATGCAAGAAATTTACTGAACAACGTACACGGTATTTGCCAAGAGAATGTCTGGGCCGACCAAATACAATAATCATGAATGATATTCTGAACATGACGGATGTAGCTTCCTTGCGAAGGTTGTGTGCTTTTATCCGTATTATTAACCAGGGGTTTTCTTAACGTGACATTGTTGTTATTGCTTTATTGTTTCTGTTTATTGTGTGTGTGTTCGCGATGAACTCGAAAACGGCCGACCCGATTTCGATGAAACTTCGTATGTGAGGACACTATCGGTCGGGAAGTGGCATAGGTATATTAATTTTCAGATCCGAGGTCAACTTTTCATGTGCCAAGGTCAAATCTGTTTTTACGCCGTTTTGCGCTAATATATTTCAGTTCGGTTCTCACAAATCGATTCGATATAGCGCGAATAATTGCCAGTCATATAATGTGCACGGTTAGAATATGTGGCGCTTCCTCTTTCCAATGATGTATCACACGCCTGTGTACGTTTAAAGTTTCTACCTTAATTATCGGGAAGAACACAGGACCATGCTTCGCTCATCGAAAAACATTCCGTAAATATATTACGCCGTCAACTGATCGTGACGTGATCGCGTTTAACTCTTAGTGCCACCGCAGACGCTACGATTAAAATCGTAAGTGGTGAAAATCGTAGGTGGAAACATCGTAGCTTGCCCGCAGACGCTACGGTGCTGTGATGTTCGCAGCTACGATTTTATCAACGTGATCGATCACATGATAGCAAAATGTTATCCCACATTCTCCGCAGTATGCAACTAAATACATATGGCATGTATCTCAATGTTCTAAACTAACAAGTTGATGTTGAAAGTTCAAGTGAAATTGAATATTTTTTAAATTTTGACATTTTTGTACCTGTCAACTCAACAGGCTCAGCTGCCCAATTGGATTTCAACAATTGCGGCAGCCCTCTACTCCTTGCCTGATATGTGGTATCGGCCTGCACTCCCTGTCGCGCCACATCTCCACCAATGTGGCCTCGTTTTTGTAAGTGCAAGAAGTTTGTAAACTTTGCGCCATTTTTGAATGTTTTCTTTTCGTGGTATTTACAACATGACCAGTGCGACAGTGGTCATGTGACAGCTACGATCGCGCGCGTTGCCAAGGTCACGCCACGATTTTCCTGGTAAAATCAAACAGTGCTTGATTGCTACGATTTGGCTACGATATTGTCGTGGGCATGCGCATTGGATGCTTCCTCCTGCGATTTTCCCCACTAAGTTAACTCATCACCGATCGAGGTATCCGCAAATGACATTGGGCAATATATATATCTCGGAAACGGGTGGAGCTATCGACTTGAAATTTGGTATGTGAATGTATCTTGCCACGGATACGAATTTTATCTGGTCGCCGAGCCCGTGCGACACCAGCTTCGCGCATGCGCAGACCAGATCTAGGAAACGGGTGGAGCTATCGACTTGAAATTTGTCGGGTCACCTTCTAGTCTCATATATTTTGAAGACCTCTGTTTGTCTGTGTGTTTGTCTGTATGTCTGTATGTCATTTATACAAATCTACGATTCTCGACCGATCGGGACGAAACTTGGTACGTGTGTGTAGTTTGACCAGGCGGTCGCCATTGTCGTATTATCGAGCCCGTGCGACGCCCGTGCAGCGCATGCGCAGACGAGATCTCGGAAACGGGTGGAGCTATCGACTTGAAAATTGGTATGTGAATGTATCTTGCCCCGGATACGAATTTTATCGGGTCGCCGAGCCCGTGCGATGCCAGCGTCGCGCATGCGCAGACGAGATATCGGAAACGGGTAGAGCTATCGACTTGAAATTTGGTATGTGAATGTATCTTGCCCCGGATACGAATTTTATCGGGTCGCCGAGCCCGTGCGATGCCAGCGTCGCGCATGCGCAGACGAGATATCGGAAACGGGTGGAGCTATCGACTTGAAATTTGGTATGTGAATGTATCTTGCCCCGGATACGAATTTTATCGGGTCGCCGAGCCCGTGCGACGCCAGCTTCGTGCATGCGCAGACCAGATCTCGGAAACGGGTAGAGCTATCGACTTGAAATTTGTTTTTTGAATAGCCCCTGGGTAGAGCTATCGACTTGAAATTTGGTTTTTGAATAGCCCGGACAACGTCGGGCTCACCGGCTAGTATATAATATAATTACTTACCGTCCTTCAAAGATTTGATAGCACAATGTGCTGTAGGAATACATATTTTTTCACAGTGTACATTCTTTGTTTTATGGTGCCCATAAGAATGAACAATGGGGGATGCCACAGTGTCATGGGCCCGCAAACAAGGTACCCTGCCTTAATTGCTCTCGGGTAGCTTATATTATGATAATGATGAACAGACACTCTGCCGTCAGAGCAGTTTTAGCATGTCCGAAATGAAAATAGTATAAATAAAATTGTAGAAAACCCTGAATCTCATGAATTGCTTACACCATGGAGTCCACTTACAAAGCACAACATGTGCAACTTTAAATTCCACACACAGTCGTGGCCAGGTTACTTTGTTTATATAATCATCCGAGGTAACTACAACGAGAGGTATCGGACCCCCCCCCCCCCCCGAGATCGCGACGACGCACGAATTACTATAATTTACAGATTCCCTACCCTATCAATAGTAGTTCATTATGCGAAAGGTGTCCCATAAATATACCGATTTTCCAATCTGGTTCTCGTCGAAGGAAACTTGGACTAATGGTGAGTTTGCAAAACCTCTCTATTGCATTTAATTTTAAATACCACACTTGTGTTTTTCAGTTAATCTGGAACTAGAGGATGTAGATTTTGGAGATGAATTCTTTATGCACGCCTCGAATATTACGATGGGCGCAGACTACATATATATAGTGAACCGGGTAAGTACTCCCAGATGGGCGCAGACTACATATATATAGTGAACCAGGTCAGTAGTCCAAGATGGGCGCAGACTACATATATATAGTGAACCGGGTAAGTAGTCCCAGATCAATCCTGAGTGTGTATGCCTGTCGTTTGCAGAATGAGGTCCCCAGAGGGCGAATTTAGTGGCGCTATCCCATATAGGGGGCTAGCATCACTAAATTCACCCTCTGGGGACCTCATTCTGCTTAGGACTCATCTTATCTGCAAAGTTTCTTTATTATCAAATGTCTATAGAAACATCTTCACATAGTTTCTATTTGTTTTACTTTAGTTTCTCTACATCCCCATATTGGCAGATCACACATTGCATACTCGAGGTTCCCAATGGGTGTACATCACAATATTCACCCTTTGGTAACTTCAATCTGAGTATACGTCTACCATAGCCGATGCATGAGGTCGTGCAGAGGGTGAATTTAGTGATGCTAACCTCATTCTGCTAAATGACGGGCACACTAAAAATTCAGAAAATAGTTTTAGTTATTTCAGTTGAATCGTATCTGATGTAATGCAACTTTCATGGCGGACATGCGCTGGTAGCGCATTAAGGATCATGTGCCAGTGCATTCTCTTATATATATGAGACTCCCATATATAAGATAATTCACCGACTTACAAGGTCAATGTAAATATTGTTAGGCCAATGCATTATCTTATATATGCGAGGCTCCCTACGGTAGACTCGTATATATGAGACTATATTGGCACAGGGTTTTGGAAAATTTCTAGTCGTGTGAACTCCATGGTTGATAAAATATACTGCCTAAGCTGTTAATTGTATTAACCATATTGAAGTCTATCATGATACCTTCGGCTATATACCATGATATACAGTACGTAAAGAGTGTGCGATAAGCAAAACACTCAACACTCTGGCCATTTTTTTTCTTTGAGAGAGTGATTCGCCGTGACTCAATCATCATCGAAAGCTAGAGTGGCTGATTAGCGAGTAATCAACATGGTGGTGTTGTAGTTTTATATCGCATCGCATCAAGGGGGGGGGGGGGTCAACAAAAAATTCAGGTACGTATGCCGATTTTTTCCTTTCGACCTTTGTTTGGACACACCCAACCCCGCGTCCAAATTTTTTTCCGTTTTCGGCAGTTTTTTTCCCGACCATTTTTGGACACCCACCCCCTTTTAACACTGAAACAGATATTTGCGGGGGTGATTCACTGTAAACAGCTGTATATGAATTTCTGTGCATACTATTTGTCATGGATGTTAACATTGACAGGTACGAACGAACGAACGAACGAATATTTTATTATAGTGACATGTGTATAGTGTATAAAAACATATGACATACTACATGTGATAACAATGTCGAGTAAACAAAATAAGAACACACCCGGCCAATAAGGCATATAAGTCACTTTAAACAAAATAATAAATTTAAATAGGAACGCGTCATTTTGGGGTCATTCGGCCAAAAAAAAAACATGGCTGCCAGCGGCCATCTTGGATTTCAAAATTCAATCCATTAGCATGGGCTACAGGCTATACTGTTTGTCTGTTCATCATGAAATTTTTCATTTATGTTAATATTGACATTCTAAGGTGTTTTAAGCCAAACTCATTGCAAAAACAGCCAAAAAGACTTGCAGGAAAAACATTTTTGATTTGCGGACAAAATTGTTTGTTGGTCCCATCGACCACCGTGCACCCACCCCGACATACGTGCCCGGAAATTTGTTTTCCCCCCTCTCTGATCGCATAGGTTTACAATTTCCATAAATTGTCATTTTCGAGGTCATTAAATTCTTGAACAAACCGAGACAAGATAATTATCAATATTTAGTTAATAGTGTTATTTAATAACTCGAAATGGCGTAAACCATTCTGAGTATACACGTTTGTTTTTTGCGGAGATTCTCAGTGATACGCGGTGATTCTATATCATAGAGCTGGTCAGTCTCCAGGATTTATATTGATTCATATTAATCCGCCCCATCCAAGTTAACCGTGCAACACCGCGAAATAAATCACAGTTAATCCTGCCCCCCCCCCCCCCCACCCCCAGTGTAGAGTGTTTTGCTTATCGTACACTCGTTATCTACTGTACCTTACTAGCGTATATAACAGCCCAAATTTTCCTAACTACCTGTTTTTATTTGTTGTTTTTTTTTGGTCTCGCATTAACTCAGGTAGTGGGCTCGTTCGATAGTTGTATCGATATTAAGTTTTATGGAATAAAGGTTGGTTGGTTAGTGTATCTGTTGACGTTCTTTTGAAGGAGACTTTCGCTCTGTTAGGTAGCTCCAATTATACCCTCAATGCTTTAATCCACTGTAGTACTGTACTCAGTTGCAGGAGTGTGTGACGTCAGATGGTGCTGTAAAATGAGCAGTTCCCATTATGTGATTGAAGCTTTGCTTCATTATAGTGAAATGTTTGTATCGAATAAACGGTTTAAGTGAGACTAAGAATTGGTATTATTAAAACAGTTGGTATTAGAAAAATTAATATCAGATCAGTGGGAGAAAAAGGGAGAATTGGATAGTAATGTTTCAGATAGAAGAGAATTTAAAGATATGTGGATAATCTGCTATATAATATAATATCCGGTCATATCGGTCGGTAAAGGGCTATCTATTTACACAACCCAGGTCTATGCCTTCTCACAAGATGACAGCAAACAGGTCGTGAGGTATCAACCGTATGTATTGGCGAAGATTCCCGAGACAAACAGCATGCTAACCATGGCAGTCGGCGAGGATATGTTCAGCACGGTGCTCCAACAACACACCAAGAAATTAACCGATCAGGTAATATGTCCATGCATAGAGTTACCCCACCTGGAACACGATCAGGTAATATGTCCATGCATAGAGTTGTCCCGCCTGGAACACGATCAGGTAATATGTCCATGCATAGAGTTATCCCGCCTGGAACACGATCAGGTAATATGTCCATGCATAGAGTTACCCCACCTAGAACACGATCAGGTAATATGTCCATGCATGTTTATTGACATAATTATGGAACCCATTCATAACTGTCGAATCCTGAAATTTGCCGAAAACCCTGTGCCATGCATTCCCTGATATATGCAAGTCTCCCTAATGGAGCCTCGCATATATGTACGAGAATGCATTGGCCTAACAATATTTACATTGAGCTTGTAAGCCAGTGCATTCTCTTATCTATTTGAGTATTCCTATTTGATACTCGAATATATAAGAGAATACACTGACACGGGATATTTAATGCTGCACCAGCGCAGCTCCCATCATGGAATAAAGTAAATAATATTGGATTTGATGCTATCACCAAATCACCCATACAGAATATATAAAATCAAGTACGAGTTGACTTCTTCCGTTTGGGTACGAGCTGGCGAGGGTACGAAATGAATTACTCTCGAAGATATTAGACAGATTATATAAGGATCATCCCTTGTCACGTGGTCCTGCTAATCTAACAACAAAGGGACCCACCGGCGGCACCTCGAAACAGTGCGCGGAACCGGGACTCCCCACATACCCCGTATTAAAGCTCGTGGGCCTTTTCCCCAGCAACCCAATTCAAATCAATCCAATTCAAGATATAACATTTAATTCAATTATATTCAACTTTTGCCGTGTTCAGACATGACGTTTTTCTGTGTGCTATATCTCCAACAACAACAAACCGTGGGGTGAAGGAGAAGTTCACTCGATCTTTTCGACCATCCCGGGCGCTTCGCGCCCATCTACTCACTTCTCTCCTGCTAATCTGCTATATACATGATGCTGGTGGGTCCTACTCAATTGATATGAAGCTGTTAGGCCAAACTGAAGAAGTACTGAAAAAGTACCGTTATTTTTCTAAAGTTGTCATTTTCGCGGTGTTAGGGATAATCTGAACACATCCAAGTGAAGCCATTATGTGTATAAACCATAAAAAAAACATATAATTTGCGAACTATTTTAATACTGACTTTATTAGATGTTGCAAATCGGCTAAAATATAGATGGCTGCTCGCGTCAATCACTGGCCATGTCGTATTTGTGACCATCTGGTCAAGTGGTCCCGCTATAAGAAATTAACTATTCTAACTGTTAGATATTGCAAGAAAAACATTTTCTTATATTTCTTGAAATTTGAGAATATTTTTCTAACTTTTGTCTAGAAAGTAAGAATGTGCCCTTCTTAACCCTTTAGCCAACAAACCGGCCAAAAACCGGCCAAAAACGGCAAAATAAAGCTGCAACAGACTAAATTATCTTGGGTCTGTCTCAATAAAACCATACAAATATGGATATCATTGGAACCGGCTCATTGACCACATTGTGATGGTTACAGTTATGCCCTGTGCCAATGCATTCTATTATATATGCGAGTCGACCATAGGTCGCCTCGCATATATAAGAGAATGCATTGGCCTAAAAAAAAACTTTTTACCATTTTGTCTTACATTCTTTAACAATTTTACCATTTTTAATATGTGTTAAGCCAATGCATTCTCTTATATATGCGAGGTGACCTATGGTCGACTCGCATATATATTAAGAGAATGCATTGGCCCAGGGCCGTTCTGTTGGGTAAAGGGTTAACGCATTAGAAATAAGTTCTAACTTTAAGAAATATATTTTCTTGATGTAGGAACAGTATACCAGTGAGTATGTATACTCCCAAATTTTCTAGTCTTTTCTAGTCTTGTGAGAAAATAATTTCTTGACATTTAAGAAATGATTTCTTACCTTTTTCTATATACTGAGAAAATGACTTTCTAGGATTTAACAAATTATTTTATGCTGAATTGCTATGATGATGGTTTGCATAGTTTTAGTAATTATTTCAGCCACCAGGTCACGTGGTACAAAGAGAAGGCATAGTATACTTACATAAACAAATTCACACCGTATACCGTGAGTGGAGGCTTTTAAGAAACTTGGTATTATTATCGACGCAACGTATGTATTATATAGCTAACTTAAAGCTACTCAATCCGATTCAATGGTCCCCATATAATCAGATTCCAAGTTAGAGTTATCCATCTTCATCCGCAATTTGGTCCGAGACCGTCGGCTTGTCGACTTTTTACTGGGCCACTATTAAGTCTCGATGGTAAAAAATAATAGATTTCAAATATCGATGTATAATAACTACGAGCTTTGATATAGGTGTCTTGACTCGAATCAAATATTGTTTACCCCCGAATCCAAATAAATAGTAATTGACGGGCCCTTAATCGGATTATGCATCCTTAACTCAACAACATCAGCGCTGGGTATATATTTTGACAAATATGTTTAAAGCCAAAACAATGCATTGCTGTTAAGAAATAAATATATATATACCGTTGGGATAAATAACACGTCATATTGCTATATCCTCTGTTTGTTCTTTTTACAGTTCCATAATGTGGTGGGCGACTATTTATCAATAAATATGGTGCACGGATATTTTCCCGAGGTGAGTGAAAAAACTTTGCACATAAATAGCTCCGTAAGAAATAGGGTTTATGCCCAGTATCGTTGGAGAGGTCTCACTCACCAAAAAAAAGTTCTGAAGGGTACACATGTTTTGAAAATGTGCTGAAGGGTATACATGTTTTGCCAGAGAGGGGCGTGGCCAGAGGGTCTCTGCTGGGGGTCTCCACCTTGGAATTTCCAACTGCGCCCCCTTGAAATAGACCAAATTACTCACACGTTTCATGCATAATTCCATTTGCACCCCCTCCCCTGGTTTTGATTTTCCCAACTGTTATGCGGAAAATATGGATATGTTGGTCTAAAAATAACAAATTACCAACTAGACACCCCCCAAACACCCCCGTCGTCACGGCCCTGGCGACAGACTATCAGGAATACAGTTGAAGTAACTGCGTTAGAGCCGATATCAAACAATGTGTACCCTTCATCACTTTTTCAAAACCCGTATACCCTTCGGCACTTTTTGAGATGAGAGTAACCCCGTCCCACCCCTTTGCAATGCATTGGATGCGGCATAACTCTATATTGTACGAATTTCATGCGGGTTTAAAAAAAACAGAATCACGTTTCGACCTCTGGGAAACACGCTCGAGCTAAGTTTTATTCCACAACTGTTGGTGTGGAACCGGGCATATGTTTTCAACTGAATCACAATCAGTAAACACATACTGTTGTATACCACATCGTCAACATGCTGAATGCATAGATAGAATGAGACCAGTGCGGGGACATGTTAACGTTATTGCAAGAGTTTGTTGTGACCCGATCCGACACGACAAGCGGCACGACAAGCGATTGCAATAATGTGTGCTTTATGTAGACTATACCTCATAATTTAGTGAAATGATATGAAAACACATTTTAAATAGCGTTCATCTGGTAAGTCGCGAGTCACTGTCGTTTTCAGTTCGTTGTGTACTCGTTTTATGGTTTATGCCATTATGGCAAAGGGGATGTCAAGGCCTAGTAACTACAAACTGGGTGGACAGCACCACACCGGCCCACCGGACTAGCAGGAAAATACTAGTATGAAAGGTCGACTGGTAACCGAGAGGGATCCCTCGACTATCTACAGGTCAACAAAGGATACAGGATAGTATAACGGCCGATCATTCTGTCGTCATATATGTAAATCTTTCACGTGATATGTGTATAAAACAAATGTATGCATACCATGACGGAAAAGGAACATAGCATTAAGACTTATTAAAGATATGGGGATATCTTATTGTTATGCTGCCCAAATTGTAGTACAGGTACATGTTACCCCGTACACCGTGATATGAAATTTACGAGGCATGATTCGGGAAGTGATTTAGTCAACGCTCTTCATTTAGCATCATACTATGGTATTGTGTTATTAGTAGCTGTGTAGCTTAAAAATTATAATTTCTTATCTGATCCACTAAGCTATAACATTTTATAGTGTATATAGGCCCTGAGTTTTCGCTAATGAGGGGAGTGGCTATACTAACATAGGGTGATAACAGTCAATGATATTTAGTAGTCAACAATAGGTACATATACATATATGGTTTATTGTTTAAATAAAAGTATAATTACAGTGATTCTGATCTGTGAATGTCGCTAAGCATTTTGAGAGCGCACAGTGAAATGTTTCAGAGAAAGAATTACTACGACCAGGCCGAAATATGTCACTATTACAAAGTTGGGTATGCCAGAAAATAAAAGTGGACTACGGTGGTCATCGGAAGCGCACGTGAGTTATATAATGGAGAAATGAGTCCATTATTATATGAGACGGTTTCGACGAGTAAGCGCCTGACCCTAGGTCCTCGTGCCTCGTCACGAAAAGGTGATTACGACAAGTCACCTTCCCGTCCACCAAGCCCAAAAACAGGCCAAAATCAACTCTATGCTGAGGACAACCAGATCAGAATATTAAGAAAAACGCGCGCGATATCAGTGCACTGCACGCAATGTAGACGGATGCGCGATACAAAAACAAAAGTAATACAAATACATAAATATAATTAAATAAAGTGAAGTCAGTGAAGTAGAGATATTTTTACATGTAGTCATTGTGCCATCATGGGCGAAGATATGGGTGGGCAATATGTCTGTGACAGGGCCATTATTAGAGTGGTGGTAATCAAGTAACGACATATGTCGTAACACGTGGTTATTGTATGAAAATCTGAACGGGGGGGAAGGGCAGTCAACCAAATAATTTGTTATATTTTGAAGCCAGTGGTGTACATGTAAACAATTAACTGTAACAGTAATGTCGATGGCATGACCATTATTAGAGTGGTGGTAACGAAGTAAGGATATATGTCGGAAACGTGGCTATACACTGTCGCGGTAATGTTGTGAAATCCTGAATGGGGTGGGGGGGGGGGGTTGTAGCCAACCAGATACCTAATTCTAAGTTACCTTATGTGAATGCATGCCATAGTATTATATAGACAATGCAGATTCCGTCATCCCTGTCATTCGAATTATTGCTGTGTATCTATCTTATATACATATGCACAATATTCAGAAATCAACGATCACACGCAGCACAACTCCGCGGATCCATGGCAGCAAATGATGACTCAATGATTTCAAACGATACTTGTTAACGTACGTAATGACGTAGTTGAACGTAAAGCAAGTCGCGCGATTGAATGATGTCATAGTCAACAGGTGCTTGGCATGGCAGGGTTGTATAAATATGCCTGTAGGGAGGGGGAATCATAGGGAATTCAGCAAGGATATATATCCATGATTGATATAAATTATTGTGTCAACAGTAATATTATGCATGCATGGTACCATGACTGTACTGTCGTGGTAAGAGTTATGAAACGGGAGGGGGTAGCTAAAATCTCTTTATAATCTGAAGGTATCATGACGTTTAGATCATGATTGATATAAAATATTATCGTTTCAACAGTAATATTATGCATGCATGGCATTGCATGCATGGTACCATGACTATACAGTCGTGGTAAGAGTTATGAAACAGGAGGGGGTAGCTAAAATTTCCACACCAGTCCTGACTTAAATACCAAACCAAGGAATAGTATTTGATGTCACGATGAGTAGACACGTAAATCAGCAAAGAAATGTTTATAATTTGAACATGTCATGTGCCGTGAATATATCATAGAAAGCTTTTTTAAAGTATATGAAACGCGGACAGTGGGTAATACCCGGGTGGGGTGGGGTGGTTGTGGATATAGTATCGTTAATTAGATAATCATAGTCAACAGTTTCTTATTGGAACAGGGTAATATATAGATATTTGAAATAGGCAATATATAGAGTAATGAAACAATTTTTTTAAATGTATTTATAAAATAGGTTGTCGTTTGTTGGAGTCCCCCCCCCCCGACCGGTGGTCCAGACGGTAGATTGCTGGGCAAGTTTGTGAGTTACTGTCCGGGGATCGGCGGCCCCCATACGCAGCGGGACTATATCTCGGCGAAATCAAGCCCCCGCGCGGTCTTTCCTCCACCCTTAAAATTGATAATGTCGCGCGTGGCCCAGTGGCCAGAACGAATGTGAACCATAATAAAGCAAACACAACGTTGTTTGCGAATAGGTATTAATAGGTTATCGTTAACAAAACAACTTTTTCAATTTATATATAGAATAGGTTGTCGTTTGCAAATAGGAATTAATATATTGTTAATATAACGTGTTGCAAACAAAATTATTTCTTTATAATCTGATAGGTATCATGACATTTAGATCATGATTGATATACATTATTGTGTCAACAGTAATATTATGCATGCATGGCATAGCATGCATGGTACCATGACTGTACTGTCGTGGTAAGAGTTATGAAATGGGAGGGGGGTACTAAGATTTCCACACCAGTCCTGGCTTAAATACCAAACCAAGGAATAGTATTTGATGTCACGATGAGTAGACACGTAAATCAGCAAAGAAATGTTTATAATTTGAACGTCTCATGTGCCGCGAATATATCATAGGAAGCTTTTTTAAAGTATATGAAACGCGGACAGTGGGTAATACCCGGGTGGGGTGGGGTGGCTGTGGATATACTATCGTTAATTAGATAATCATAGTCAACAGTTTCTTATTGGAACGGGGTAATATATATATATTTTTAAATAGGCAATATATAGAGTAATGAAACAATTTTTTTAAATGTATATATAAAATAGGTTGTCGTATGTCAGAGTCCCCCCTCCCCGGTGGTCCAGTCGGTAGATTGCTGGGCAAGTTTGTGAGTTACTTTCCGGGGATCGGCGGCCCCCATACGCAGCGGGACGATATCTCTGCGAAATCAAGCCCCCGTGCGGTCTTTCCTCCACCCTTAAAATTGACAATGTCGCACGTGGCCCAGTGGCCAGAACGACTATGAACCCTAATAAAGCAAACACAATGTTGTTTGTGAATAGGTATTAATAGGTTATCGTTAACAAAACAACTTTTTCAATGTATATATAGAATAGGTTGTCGTTTGTAAATAGCCATTAATATATTGTTAATATAATGTGTTGCAAACACAATTATTTCTTTATAATCTGATAGGTATCATGACGTTTAGATATATAGACCTGGACTCCATAGTTTTGAACTTATGATCTTAGACCTGTCAGTAAAGTTAGTTTATGTTCACAATTGTTTCTGATCCTGCTATATGTGCCGAAAAGGATAAACATGGCAACCGTTTAGGAAGTCATGAATCAAGCGCTAGCAACTGATGACGCTTCCGGTGTTATTTCAACCTTTCCAAAATATGGGAACTCTTTGCTAACGTTCAAAATTATCTATTTTGGCTATTCAACTTTACTTTGGTATGTACGTTCCAAATCTTTTCCAAATTTCTGTAAACCGCTCCTGGGTCATGCCTCGCAAATCTTGTATCATGATGGACGGGGAAACCTGTATCTGTACAAATTGGGCAACAGAACCATAAACCACCCCCATATCTTTAATATGCTTTGCAGCTACGTTCCTTTTCCATCATGATATGCACACACCCGTTTTATGCACATATCACATGAAAAATTATATTTATAGCGACAGAATTATAAGTCATTTTAGTATTATATATCCTTTGTTGACTTATAGATAGCCGAGGGTTCGCCCTCGGTTACCAGTCGATCCTTCATACTAGTATTTTCCTGCTAGTCCGTGGGGTCGGTGTGGCGCTATCCACCCAGTTTGTAGTTACTAGGTATTGACATCCCCTTTGCCATTTGGCATAAACCATAAAACATAATTTAGTGAAATGATATGAAACACTCCGGTAGGGTGACCAAATATAAGTGGAGAATAATCTTGTTCAAAGTAGTCATTTTTACAAATATTATATCCAAATTGACAATCTTATATATTAATTAAATGCAGTGACGCTCGATGGCGGACTCATTTTCGTTAGTTTATCGCCGATAGATGCGTCCCGAATCGAGTAGTAAATGTTTATATTTGAGCGTAATTCAGACGATGTCTTCTACTAAGTGGTACGGTCGATTTGCTTCAGATTTTCGGCGATGTTAGTAGAATGGTACTTTCCTCCAGCGCATTGATACTAACTTATCGGTTTCACGCACCCGAACAAGCACATAATATGTCTTTAAAGGCCCACTTAATTTTCGAACTCCCAATTTATGACATATTATATACCATTTATAAGAGGAAGCTCCAAAAGATTGTATTTTCAACTTATTCGATGTAATAAACTGTGAACATGTTGCTTTCGTTGAGTTACCGACGTGTTTATGTGCTTACATTTTATCTGAATTGTAGTGCAAATTGTATTATTTTGAATGGAGGGGGAACAACTCTATAACTTAAAGACAGAGTTATTCCCCTTCCATTGCAAATACATTGTTAGTTTGAATTCTGTTGCATTCTCGGAGCCATATCGGGGGAAATCTTTCTATGATTTCAGCATATTTCTGAGACACAGAAGTTTCATATGGTGATGAATTATAGTATTTTTATCATATTTTATGGCATATATTGTTATTAAAACGTATATCAAGGCACTATAAAAAAAATAATCGGTGATTCGAAAATTAAGTGGGCCATTAAATTTGACGACGTGCATAGTCCAAATGTTGGATTAAATCGGACGAATGGGTGAATGTTCTATAAACGCCCAAAAATATTTACGTGTTTACAGAGAGACGTTTGAGTTTTTTACTGACTGAGATATAGATCATGCCATGAATCTCTACGCTATAGCTTATGCCCGTAGAGATCATATACCACCAGTACAAAACCTGGGAACTTTGACATGGAACTGTATAACATCGAACAAACAGGACAGGGAATACTTGTTCCTCAATAATTTGCTTTGTAGTAGGGAGTGGTCGCATCTCGATATTGCATGATTTGTTTACTTTTGTGAACATTGAATTAATTACCGGGGGAAATTGCCACGATTGCAACCGATGCACAGCAAAGTCGCTCATAAAGTCAACTAAACCATGTAATTTCAAGTTGGGACCTTCAACTACAGTGAAATACATTATTAAGGAACAAATAATTACTGAGAAATATATTACCTGCACTATTCTATCAATATTATAAACTTCCCTATATATCACAACATCAAAAAGTTTCCAGATTTTATCATGTTGGATAGATCATGCCATGAATCTCTACTCTGGCTAACGCCCGTAGAGATCATATTCCACCAGTACAAAACCTGGGAACTTTTTGAAGTTTTGGCAATCGAAAACATAACGCGGGGAATATATTTTTCAGTTATTATTTATTCCTTAATAATGCACTTCATTATAGATAAAGGTCGACCCCAGCTCGAAATTTCAAGATTTAAGTGACTTTATGAACGATTTTGCTTTGCGTGGCTAACAATTGTCGAATTTCTCCTGGGCAAATTAAGTCAATGTTTATAGCGATATCGTCTCACAAAAGTCACAGAAAGGCATGCAAGTTCGAGTTGGGAACTTCATCGACAGTGAAGTACATTATTAAGGAACAGATAATAACTAAGAAATATATTCCCCGCGTTATGTTTTCGACTTTATAAGGTATAACCTGTCAAAACTTCAAAACGTTGCCAGGCTTTGTACTGGTCGATTACGATCTATATATATATATACGCGTTAGCCAGAGTAGAGATCCATGGCATGATCTACATGTTGGAGTGTGATCTTTATGGGTGTAACCTCGACTAGAGATTCATGGCACGATCTAACAGAGATGTAGATACATTTTATGTCTGTCGTAATACGACATTTGTAGTCCAAGATACTCTATCCCAATGCGACGGTGGACTTCAACTTTACAGAGCCGAACGTCCGTGTAAAGATCCGTCCAGAGATGATGTCAATACAGTTCACCATGACGATGGATCTACTGGCTAAAACCGTGTGCAAAAACCGAAACACAACCGACCTCTTCTTTACCATGGATCTGGTAAGTTATGTCCACATTTTAAACTCTGCATCATAATTGTCGATCTTCACTTCGTGTGAGATCCACCCCCGGTAACCGGGGGTGATACGGGGGTTACCGGAGGTGATACGGGGGTTACCGGGGGTGATACGGGGGTTACCGGGTGTGATACGGGGGTTACCGGGGGTGATAGCGGAGGACCGGGTGATGGCAGAGGAGCCCAAATATGTCGTTCTTTGGTATACCATAGAATTAAGATGAGAGGAAATGATCTACTGAGATTTGGAGATGCCACTGAAACGCGTCAGCCATTCTCGAGTATAATGCTCGTTGTTTATTCTGGACTACAAAATCACACAAAATGTGTAAAAAAACTGTCGGTTCTGCGTTGCAAAAAAAAAATGTCATTTGAATATTATATGTACCAGCGTTGCACTGAATCTCGAAATATCACAATGGAAGATTCGTGTGTCGCGAGGGAAACAAAATGGATGTCTGGCCTATTTATTTCTCCATTGTTTATGTCGTCTTACCTTTACTAAATAATGGCGATTTGTATGAGAAATTGCAACACCACAATAGATCAACTCTGGTGAAATATAAGTCAAATTCTTCTATTGGGTCAAAATCACTTCAAATATCTCCGTTATTTCGTCAAAACACTTCTTCTCATACAAATCGCCGTTATTTAGTAAAGGTACATTCTTTATAGAGTTATTACCCTTAAGATTAAATATGAAGCTAACATGCAGGATTATCGTGATTTAGTGGACAATCCCAACATCGCGTGCCACGCGTGGTCGGATTGACCATTAATTAATGAAAATTTAGGTACGGATTGTCCATTTATAAATGGCCAATCCTTTAAAGAATTGCCTTTGTGGGTGAAGTTCTGTTTGAATTATTTTGTATTTACGTGATCGCCAGATCGCCCGTTGTGCAGCAACTTCAAACTCGTAGGTCTCCCATAGCAATTGGGGCCTAAGCAGAATGAGGTCCACAGGGGGTAAATTCACCCTCTTGCACCTCATTCTACAAATGACAGACAAACTATTTGAAGGCTCGCCGTCAAATGATTTTGTGTTTTCTAAAATTTCAGAATGCTGATATTCCCATTCAGATGTTGCACAATGACACGCATGGCAAGATTAATCTGATGTCAGTGAAGTAAGTATGTGGCCACCAGAAGGGGGTGAAGACACAATTCAGTTATAACAGTACATGTATGTGGCCACCATAAAGGTTGTGCAGACCCAATGCAATTATTTAAAGTATAACGTTATTGACCTGCATCTGACAGTACATGGCCACCAGAAAGTGGGTGTAGACCAATTCAGTTATTTAAAGAATAACGTTGTTGACCCGCACCTAACAGGACATGTATGTTGCCACCAGAAAAGGGCGTGCGGACCCCAATTCAATTATATAAGACCTATATACCCCTAACAGTAAATTCGCCGTTTATATTACATGCGGTTTCTAAAGATGTTTTAAAGGGGCACTGTATTCAAATGTTGTTGTTTTCTGTACTGTCTGCTTCGTGTAGAATAAGGTAACACTATGTCCATTATTTGAGTGTCTGCTGACTACGAAGTAATGTTACAGATGACAGATAAGCCGGAATGCAAAAACCAAACGCTCGTTATCAAGATATTTTTATACAGTTTTCAGGCAAATTTATCAAATAAATGTTATATTATATATATATAATAGTTCCAGATACTCATTAATGGTATTGTATAGTCATTGAGTGGCTTAAGATTACGCCTGTTGCCCGATCCACTATCTGTCATTTAATTTTATTATACTTGTACATGAAAATTCGTTAGTTTATGGCTGGAGCAGGGTTGGCGCTGGACCCAAATTTTCTCTTGCCAAAATTTTTGCCAAATGAATTTTTTTTTTGCCAAATGAAATTTTTTTTTGCCAAATTAAATCGAAGGTCAAAAACGTAAATAGATACAGGTAAAATGACAACAAATCAATATTAAATGTTAATAGAAGACACAATACATTTAGACAAGCAATTGTCAAATACTAGTAAACATAAACCTATAGTATGGTAATGCACATTAATATTAAACATGAACAATTCTACGAGACTTAACATCAACCCACTTCAAAAATGCAGCAGCAAAATCAAACTCAGACACAGATGGTCCTTCGATAGAAATTTTCATTAGAGCATTGAGATAACGAACAGACAATCGATTGCGCGATTTTGTTTTAACAATGTTTTGAATGGAGAAGGCTCGCTCGCAGTCGACTGTTGATACGGGAACACAAGACTAGCCGTTCGGCAAACTGACCAACAATCGTGAACAGTTCCTTGTGTTTCAGGGCGCACTGGCATCCATCATCGACGTCGTTGATGCTTTTCTTTGCTTTGATGAAGGATCGGAATGAGTTAATCTCGTCGATTATATCGTCGTCAGTAGTTGATGAGCTAGAAGTATTTTTATATATATATATATTTTTTTTAAACATTATAAAATAATTTCCACGAGCAGTCCTGCTTTCTATGATATACTTTTGCCACGTTCTCTGGTGTTAATTCGTTTACAATCTTTGTGGCTCAATTGCCGTTAATTAATCTTGGATTATTTCATTTCAACATGAGACAATATATATATCAGAGCAGCTAATATTTATATTAAATCATTTTTGAACCATTACATTTAAAATAGTATCAGATAATGAGTTTTTCCATTCGAATATTAATCCACCTCGAATTTATAGAGTTATTGTTCTTGTTGCAGAACGTACATAATACGTTTCGTCGATTACCGCGAAATTCATAATTGTTTTCTTCTTCATAAAACGACAAATAGCCATAAAATATATGCGGCATATGCCTGATTCACATTTGGCTGATTAACCTATTGTCTTACACTTGGTGCTCATAAACCTTGACCGTCATAAATACAATGTCATCATAAATACGCATTGTGCAGTAGCCCCGTGAGTGACCAGACAAACAATGGGTGGGATTAGAGGATTAAATGTAAAATAATTACCTTTTGCTGTTTCGTGCAGAGTGACGTAATCTTTCTTCAGATTAAAACAGCCTGCTACGAACAAATTGCTTATATATACTGCGTCGGTGCACACTTTACAAAACATACCTTTCTTCACATTGTCATAAATCAACCACGGTCGGTTTAATTTCCACGCGTCTTTGAAGGTCCGTTTTGTCAGTAATGTCGGTCTGTTAGTCAATTTCGAAGGCGTCGTCGGAGTCTGGTTACTAATGTCTGTCCGTCTATGTAAATCAATCACACGTTCGTCTGTTACATCGTCAACAACAGTTACATCTGCAGGTCGTACGTCGTCTTTTTGTATGTCAGTCAATACACAGTCAGACGTAGGTAACGTAGGCAAAACTGTTTTGCGTCCAAAGAAGTCCGTCAGTTTTTTACCTTTCGTCACGGTATCGTCGCACTCGGAACGTTTTCGTTTGAGACTCATTTTAGAAATGATTTGACGTTTGGTATCGCAGTCACTATTTAAGCAATCTAAAATAAACACAGTTTCTGTAACAACACCACCTGACACGCGAGCATTAATGAACTCCCATCAGTGAGTTTGATTATGTATGAAATAAGGTGTTACCGTCTTGTGAAAACTAAAGACGATTGCATCTCACTTTGTGATCGCTTGGTTAATAGTTGTCGACCGGGTTTCCCTTTGTAGTGTCCGCGATGTGGTTTCCCTTTGTACAGTCGGCGATATATTCCCACCTTCGATGTTTCCGGACTAGATATTTCACATCACAGAATTGAAAACCCACTTGCCAAAATTTTTGCCAACTGAGATTTTTTTTTGCCAAATGAGATTTTTTTTTGCCATTGGCAAATTTGGCAAGCGGCAGCGCGAACCCTGGGCTGGAGCCATACATTAAATTGATATTAAATTTTTTAATTAGATTTTAAAGTAACCTGTTAATCTGAACGTTTTGTTTTTAACCAAAGCGAGGCATATATTCTTCCACATTAACCAAAGGGAGGCATATATTCCTCCACGCGTTCCACATCAGAAATATCACATAACATTAAGTTTAACTTTGCCCTATAAGTCATTTAACTTTTTGTTATAAGTACGTTGAAAAATGGTCGTATTATGTAATCAATCCGACGTCGTCCGGGAAAAAGTGTCCATTATACAAATTGGATACACGCCCATCCAGCTAAGTATAAGAAGGGTGTCCCATCTGGAGAGTTACCACAACAAATCCGAATATATAAAATAACTTGACATTTATTAGCAATTATTGTTATATTTTTCAATAAAAATAACATTCGTCATGTAGAATAAATACAACAATTTGTGACCTTCGAGTGTAATCAGCTGCATGTTCTATGTACTTGTCTCTGAGACATGCCGAGCGTTGCCTTGTTCACATGCCTGTGACTATATAACGGACAAGGCGCCGATTTTTAGAAGCTGCCTTGCGTCAAGCAGCCACCGAAGCGACAAAAACAAAGGAAGCTCCAATGGCCGCTGTACACCGACGTCGCACTGGTTTTAGGACAATATATTCACATTTTAAGGTCTCTCTATATTAGGTATAGGTAGAATTTTGACACAGCTGCATGTTATATGTACTTGTCTCCTAGACATGCCGATCGTTAAAATAATATTATTGTTATCTTTCGTCTTTTTTTCAGTGGCACCATAACGATAAAGAATTCAACAATTGGATCAGCTAAGGTGAGGGTTAGTTGGTGATGTGAAGTTGGATTTATTTTGTTTATTGTGAATTGCGGGTAGGAATGGTGATTATGTGGGCATATAGCGACAGCTTGTGCCACTAAATACTCAAACCACAGGTATTAGGCACAATTTGTTTTTAATTTATTAAAAATCTCGGAAAGGTATCTATCTCATTTTTGATAGAGGTCAGCATTTTTCTCTACAAAACCAACATTTTATTTTTTATTGATCTGTAATTGCAGCACTATGTGACCAAATAATCATAGTTTTCAAAAAAGTTTGGTTCGCCGTCGTATTTGAGATTAGTGAACATAGAAAAACATTTAAAGTTGATAAATCAAATTTATTTGGTTGGTACCCGAAACGTCCGTCCAATGAAAAATAAACAAATCAAACAATCCAACCCCTAAATCACCGAAATCTATTCTCTAATCATCAAACTAAATAGCCCTATTGTCAAACAGACGTTGTTTCACGAAGAACAGCTAATTTGGGTGTGGTACTCAACATGCATCGAGTTTAATAACGATTTTTGTCTTCTTTTTTTCGTCAGTTTTACAGATTTATTTTCGCGGGAGGCCATTTTGAAAGTGCGAAACAAACTCGAGAAACGCTGCAGTAAATGACTCCAAAATAAAATAATTTTACATCGATAAAAAAAAATGTTTTTATCTAATTCCTTATCTAGTGCTACGGTAATACGGTATATATGTTTTGTGAATGTTGTTGTTTCAAGTTCAACTTGCTGTTGTTTTTGTCATGTCGGTGGTGGTTGTCTTGTGTTTTTTTTTTTAATTATAGTTTATTTCTATTTTTTTCATTCTGCGAATATTTAAAACAAAAAGTCAAATAACGTAATGTCAATCAAACATAAATTTAAATTGTTTTTTAAAAATCATGCAGACGATATTTATATAGGCCTATAGTTTGACTTTGAACAGACACAAAACAGTCAGTTACGGTGGTGTAGAACGCCACCAGACGTTACGAAAATGACTTTAAAAAAATGAAATAAGCGCACAAAATAAATAAATTACTTTTTAATAATAATTAAGTGGCGAAATAATAGAAGTATAGACTACTATAAAAATAACATCAATTCCAGCAGCCTATGCTCGTGTTCACAGCGCTATCGATAGCTAACCATTGATACAGTGCTTAAATGGGTACACATTTCACGTTTCGACTTGACTGTGGTGTTTGTTCCTACAATACGGCGAAATGTAGTTATGAAACTTGGCATGTATGGATTAGAGTTATGTCCCGTAGCTCGGTATGTTACCAATCGGAGATCTGTTCGGAGTATGTGCAGAATACACCCAAAAGTCAACACGAATAATGCCGAATATCTTTCGGTGGGAATCGGGGATCTTCAAAATCGAAGATCAGATAAATTGCGTTTGATAGAGTTGTCGATCGGGTTTCCCTTTGTACTGTCCGCGATCGGGTTTCCTTTTGTCGAGTCGGCGATATATTCCCACTTTCGGTGTTTTCGGACTAGATCGTTCACATCACAGAATTGAAAACCAACTTTGGCAAAAATTTTGCCAAATGAGATTTTTTGTTGCCATTGGCAAATTTGGCAAGTGGCAGCGCGAACCTTGTCTGTATATTATGTTAGATTTAGAAATAAAAATATGTTTACACTAAATGTTAGAGCTTACCTTTTGCTGTTAAGGAACGATATCTCATAAGTACGAAAATAATGAAATACATTCGTCACCTAACTTCGTCTTGAATGTCGATCTATTGAGCGCTATTATTAATTAGCTTTCTGACTCCATTCTTTCACAGTCTCCATTTGGGGTAAAAAAAAAGTTTAGCTAAAATTTTAGCCAATGAAATTTGTATTAGCCAAATTCGAAAAAGATTAGCCATTGGCTTATTTAGCAAACGACAGCGCGAACACTGTCTAGTGGGTATTATATATCCACCGCATGATTTTTGTCATTAAGAATGCCGGATATCAATTAAAAGAGAGATATTAAAATTAATTTAATAAAGTTCAAGTTAGTTTCGCTTTTAGTTTTCCAAACTGGCCTCCCGCGAAAAGAATTATGTAAAACTGACGTATATTAAACTTGATCTATGTTGAGTACCACCCCCAAATTAGCTGTACTTCATGAAACAACGTCTGTTTGACAATAGGGCTATTTAGTTTGATGATAATAGTATAGATTTCGGTGATTTAGGGTTGGATTATTTGATTTGAGAAAACGGGCAATGTGCCCCAACGACCACAGCGCCGTCTCCTCTAATAACACAGACACTAACTACATTCATTAACGACCACAGCGCCGTATCCCACAACAACACACACCACTACATTCATTAACGACCACAGCGCCGTATCCGACAATAACACACACCCACTACATTCATTAACGACCACAGCCCCGCATCCTCTAATAACACACACCCACTACATTCATTAACGACCACAGCGCCATATCCTCTAATAACACACACCCACTACATTCATTAACGACCACAGCGCCGTATCCTCTAATAACACACACCCACTACATTCATTAACGACCACAGCGCCGTATCCTCTAATAACACACACCCACTAGCGCCGTATCCTCTAATAACACACACCCACTACATTCATTAACGACCACAGCGCCGTATCCTCTAATAACACACACCCACTAGCGCCGTATCCTCTAATAACACACACCCACTACATTCATTAACGACCACAGCGCCGCATCCTCTAATAACACACACCCACTACATTCATTAACGACCACAGCGCCGTATCCTCTAATAACACACACCCACTAGCGCCGTATCCTCTAATAACACACACCCACTAGCGCCGTATCCTCTAATAACACACACCCACTACATTCATTAACGACCACAGCGCCGTATCCTCTAATAACACACACCCACTACATTCATTAACGACCACAGCGCAGTATCCTCTAATAACACACACCCACTAGCGCCGTATCCTCTAATAACACACACCCACTACATTCATTAACGACCACAGCGCCGCATCCTCTAATAACACACACCCACTACATTCATTAACGACCACAGCGCCGTATCCTCTAATAACACACACCCACTACATTCATTAACGACCACAGCGCGCCGTATCCTCTAATAACACACACCCACTACATTCATTAACGACCACAGCGCCGTATCCTCTAATAACACACACCCACTACATTCATTAACGACCACAGCGCCGTATCTTCTAATGACACACATCCACTACATTCATTAACGACCACAGCGCCGTATCTTCTAATGACACACATCCACTACATTCATTAACGACCACAGCGCCGTATCCTCTAATAACACACACCCACTACATTCATTAACGACCACAGCGCCGTATCCTCTAATAACACACACCCACTACATTCATTAACGACCACAGCGCCGTATCTTCTAATGACACACATCCACTACATTCATTAACGACCACAGTGTCGTGTCCTCTAATAACACACACCCACTACATTCATTAACGACCACAGCGCCGTATCCTCTAATAACACACACCCACTACATTCATTAACGACCACAGCGCCGTATCCTCTAATAACACACACCCACTACATTCATTAACGACCACAGCGCCGTATCTTCTAATGACACACATCCACTACATTCATTAACGACCACAGCGCCGTATCCTCTAATAACACACACCCACTACATTCATTAACGACCACAGCGCCGTATCCTCTAATAACACACACCCACTACATTCATTAACGACCACAGCGCCGTATCTTCTAATGACACACATCCACTACATTCATTAACGACCACAGTGTCGTGTCCTCTAATGACACACACCCACTACATTCATTAACGACCACAGCTCCGTATCCTCTAATAACACACACCCACTACATTCATTAACGACCACAGCGCCGTATCCTTTAATGACACACACCCACTACATTCATTAACGACCACAGCTCCGTATCCTCTAATAACACACACCCACTACATTCATTAACGACCACAGCGCCGTATCCTCTAATAACACACACCCACTACATTCATTAACGACCACAGCGCCGTATCCTCTAATAACACACACCCACTACATTCATTAACGACCACAGCGCCGTATCTTCTAATGACACACATCCACTACATTCATTAACGACCACAGTGTCGTGTCCTCTAATGACACACACCCAATACATTCATTAACGACCACAGCTCCGTATCCTCTAATAACACACACCCACTACATTCATTAACGACCACAGCGCCGTATCCTTTAATGACACACACCCACTACATTCATTAACGACCACAGCGCCGTATCCTCTAATAACACACACCCACTACATTCATTAACGACCACAGCGCCGTATCTTCTAATGACACACATCCACTACATTCATTAACGACCACAGTGTCGTGTCCTCTAATAACACACACCCACTACATTCATTAACGACCACAGCGCCGTATCCTCTAATAACACACACCCACTACATTCATTAACGACCACAGCGCCGTATCCTCTAATAACACACACCCACTACATTCATTAACGACCACAGCGCCGTATCCCCTAATAACACACACCTATTACATTCATTAACGACCACAGCGCCGTATCTTCTAATGACACACATCCACTACATTCATTAACGACCACAGTGTCGTGTCCTCTAATGACACACACCCAATACATTCATTAACGACCACAGCTCCGTATCCTCTAATAACACACACCCACTACATTCATTAACGACCACAGCGCCGTATCCTTTAATGACACACACCCACTACATTCATTAACGACCACAGCGCCGTATCCTCTAATAACACACACCCACTACATTCATTAACGACCACAGCGCCGTATCATCTAATAACACACACGCACTAGCGCCGTATCCTCTAATAACACACACCCACTACATGCATTAACGACCACAGCGCCGCATCCTCTAATAACACACACCCACTACATTCATTAACGACCACAGTGCCGTATCATCTAATAACACACACCCACTAGCGCCGTATCCTCTAATAACACACACCCACTACATGCATTAACGACCACAGCGCCGCATCCTCTAATAACACACACCCACTACATTCATTAACGACCACAGTGCCGTATCCTCTAATAACACACACCCACTACATGCATTAACGACCACAGCGCCGTATCCTCTAATAACACACACCCACTACATGCATTAACGACCACAGCGCCGTATCCTCTAATAACACACACCCACTACATTCATTAACGACCACAGTGCCGTATCCTTTAATGACACACACCCACTACATTCATTAACGACCACAGCGCCGTATCCTCTAATAACACACACCCACTACATTCATTAACGACCACAGCGCCGTATCATCTAATAACACACACGCACTAGCGCCGTATCCTCTAATAACACACACCCACTACATGCATTAACGACCACAGCGCCGCATCCTCTAATAACACACACCCACTACATTCATTAACGACCACAGTGCCGTATCATCTAATAACACACACCCACTAGCGCCGTATCCTCTAATAACACACACCCACTACATGCATTAACGACCACAGCGCCGCATCCTCTAATAACACACACCCACTACATTCATTAACGACCACAGTGCCGTATCCTCTAATAACACACACCCACTACATGCATTAACGACCACAGCGCCGTATCCTCTAATAACACACACCCACTACATGCATTAACGACCACAGCGCCGTATCCTCTAATAACACACACCCACTACATTCATTAACGACCACAGTGCCGTATCCTCTAATAACACACACCCACTACATGCATTAACGACCACAGCGCCGTATCCTCTAATAACACACACCCACTACATTCATTAACGACCACAGCGCCGTATTCTCTAATAACACACACCCACTACATTAATTTCTTAAATACACTTCTCACTTTGCAGAGCAACGATTTTATAATGATGATGGCAATTGGACCCAAGATTTTGTACGGAAAGATGTTCAAGAAAATTAATAGTAAGTTAATCCAGAAACTGCGCCGTCATATATATATGCTTATTAGTTGTCGTAAAATCGGAAGAGGCCAACCCAATTCGGTCGACGTGCAACCTCTCATCAGATGCAACCATCATCTCCTCAACCCCATCCACATGTACCCTAATTAAAGGTACACAATCCGATTCGACGAGCGCCGTCTCATCAGATTCCAACAACAGCAACAGCAACAACAACAACAACAACAACCATCAACCACAACCATCATCGGCACAACCCCATCTACATGTATCCCTATTAAAGGTACACAATCCGATTCGATGGACCCCGTATCATCAGATTCCAACAACAACAACAACAACCACAACCATCATCGCCACGAGATGCCTCACAGCCACAACACGATTTACATCTACTTCAATTATTCCTTATTCGATAAATAAAGAGCGTTGTATGGTGGCCACCAAGACACCATTTACATACGCCCCCACACCCCATTTCCGACCCAACATGGCCGCCGTCCAGATAGATGCAAATAATGGATCCATGCCATTTATCGTTCGGGCACTTGGCATATTTAGGTCAAACAAAGTGTGTTGTATGGTGGTCGCCACGACTCTCTAAACATACACTCCACCCGATCCAAAATGGCCACCGTCCAGATGGTTGCAAATATGGGACCCATACATGTTATCTTTCTTTCCTATTTTGCAATTTTAAGACCATTAGCATTATTAGAAACTAAATAAAATTCGATAGTTTTACTCGTAAGATCGTTGGAACTATCACGTTTAGCATAATCCTCGACGATGCCATATTCGATGCGCAACCGAGTAGGATATGTCTGTCCGTCTGTCTGTTCGATTTTCTTTCTCCCAGACCCCTACACCGATTTCAACCAAATTTGGTGTGGAGACTCGGGGTACCCTGCCGGAGCTAGCTAGAGTAAATCGGCGTTAGTTTTTATTAAATTTTGATTAAAAACATTTTATTAAAAAATTAATTAATTAATTATTTTTTTAAAAGGAGGAGCTCAGTTTAAAAAAAACAAAAACATTTTTTTTTAAAATAAATTTTATTTAATAATCGAACTGTCTAAAAGATCGAAATGTGCGCAAGCCGCCTCCGTCTAAGGCCCCTAGCGCACAAAGGGACCACAGACCCCTCTAACGCTGAATAAAGGGAGCCTGTTATATATTCCACCAGGACACATAACAGCTGCTGCCTCTATAGGAGTGTCCACAAAGTGATAGAGATTCTCAGATTCACCCTAAGACTTCCCCCTCATTGACCCAAAATGCATAAAAATTCAAAACTAGGAGATAGAGTTCTTCCCTTCCATTGATAATAATAGACTGACCTAAAATCTAGACCGTGTAAAAACATACCGCTCAGAACACACGTCGGTACCTCGACAAAAACACAGTGTTCACAGTTTATTCGATCGGATAAGTTGATAATACAATGTTTTGGAGCTTCCGCCCCTTTCAAACCTATATTATATAGAATATATAATATATAACGTGCTCTGTGGATTCAAACATAAAGTGGGCATTTAATTGAAATATATACATGTACAAATTTTATACGTTTTCCTTTCAGGACTTATGAAACTCATTCCACTGAGGCCATTGTCCCACATGCCAGAAACGCTAGTCAGCAGAAACACAAGCATAATATATATTGAGGTGAGATCTACACCTGATAGATATTGGATACCTTTCCCATAATGAACTACTACTGATGAGAATTACGAATTGCTAAATTTTTAGGACTGTCCAAAAAAAAAAATATTTTCGCAGAATTGACAACTACGAGTCTGTTTGTGCAAAAATAGTGGCGGTCAAATTTATTTCCTCTCGCGGTAAGGTGATACGATTCTCTTTGCCGTGACTATGTTATACTTAGTTATGTTGTTATCTTGTCATAGTTAGTGGCTTGCTCGATGATTGTCTGAAGCGACGGTTTATAAATTACATTAGTGGCGTAGGTTCCTGTCTCTGAACGTCCGAAGCGATGGATTAGAGATTACATTAGTGACGTAGGTTCCTGTATCTGAACGTCCGAAGCGACGGTTTAGAGATTACATTAGTGACGTAGGTTCCTGTCTCTGAATGTCTGAAGCGATGGTTTAGAGATTAAATTGTGACGTAGATTCTTGTCCCTGAACGTCTGAAGCAATGGTTTAGAGATTACATTAGTGACGTAGCTTCCTGGCCCTGAACGTCTGAGGTGACGGTTTAGAGATTACATTAGTACGGTAGGTTCCTGAATGTCTCAAGACGGCTTAGATATTACATTAGTGACGTAGATTCCTGTCCCTGAACGTCTGAAGCGATTATTTAGATATTCCATTAGTGACGTAGTTTCATGCCCCTTAACGTCTGAAGCGACGGTTTAGAGATTACATTAGTGACGTAGATTCCTGTCTCTGAACGTCCGAAGCGATGGTTTTAGAGATTACATTAGTGACATAGATTATTGTCTCTGAAAGTCTGACGCGATATTTTAGAGATTACATTAGTGACGTAGGTTCCTGGCCCCGAACGTCTGAAGCGATTATTTAGAGATTACACTAGTGACGTAGTTTCGTGTCCCTTAACGTCTGAAGCGACGGTTTAGAGATTACATTAGTGACGTAGGTTCCTGGCGCTGAACGTTTGAAGCGATGGTTTTAGAGATTACATTAGTGACGCAGGTTCCTGACCTGAGCGTCTGAAGCGACGGTTTAGAGATTACATTAGTGACGTACGGTAGGTTCCTGAATGTCTGAAGCGACGGCTTAGAGATTACATTAGTGATGTAGATTCCTGTCCCTGAACTCTGAAGCGATGGTTTATAGATTACAGTAGTGATGTAGAGTCCTGTCCCTGAACGTCTGAAGCGATGGTTTATAGATTAGAGTAGTGATGTAGATTCCTGTCCCTGAACGTCTGAAGCGATGGTTTAGAGATTACATTAGTGACGTAGGTTCCTGGCCCTGAACGTCTCAGGTGACGGTTTAGAGATTACATTAGTACGGTAGGTTCCCGAATGTCTCAAGCGACGGTTTAGATATTACATTAGTGACGTATATACGATAGGTTCCTGGATGTCTGAACCGACGGTTTAGAGATTACATAAGTGAAGTCAGATGTAAGTTCCTGGTCCTGAACGTCTGAAGCGACGGTTTAGAGAAAAACATTCCTGCCCCTGATGGATGTGATAAAATGATAGGTTAAAACTATCTACTTGTTGTTCCAGTGAATCTTTATTTGTTCTGTATGGTGATTTATGGAACCGGGGACCATCGTTTTGCACTTATATTATTGTTGAACTTATTATCTGAACATTATCAATCCAATGAATCCTACGTCATGCACCAATGAATATGAATCCTTATGCACTTGTCTTGTCATTTTACCTATCCATCGTCTGCTTATTTTCCTGAAAACCCATCCGAATGGTTTATATAACATTACAATGTACACTTTCATGTCTGAGTGGGAGAATCCATTAAATATGGAAAGAGTTAAAGGTACTCATTCCGTAAAGAGGGTCCCCATCTCAACAGATTCCAACAACAACAATCCGATCAGAGGGTCCTATATTACTATTTCTTTGGCTTTGGGGGTAAAAAATATTTGATTCGAGTCGAGGAACCCATCAAACAAAGCTCAGAGTTATTAGTCTGCTTATTATCCTGAAAACCCACCCGAATGGTTTATATAACACTAGCCGATGAGCCCGACGTTGTCCGGGCTATTCAAAAACCAAATTTCAAGTCGATAGCTCAACCCGTTTCCGAGATCTGGTCTGCGCATGCGCGAAGCTGGCGTCGCACGGGCTCGGCGACCCGATAAAATTCGTATCGGGGCAAGATACATTCACATACCAAATTTCAAGTCGATAGCTCCACCCGTTTCCGTGATCTCGTCTGCGCATGCGCGAAGCTGGCGTCGCACGGGCTCGGCGACCCGATAAAATTCGTATCCGGGGCAAGATACATTCACATACCAAATTTCAAGTCGATAGCTCCACCCGTTTCCGTGATCTCGTCTGCGCATGCGCGAAGCTGGCGTCGCACGGGCTCGGCGACCCGATAAAATTCGTATCCGGGGCAAGATACATTCACATAGCAAATTTCAAGTCGATAGCTCCACCCATTTCCGAGATCTGGTCTGCGCATGCGCTGCACGGGCGTCGCACGGGCTCGCCAATACGACAACGACGACCGCCTGGTCAAACTACACACACATACCAAGTTTCGTCCCGATCGGTCGAGAATCGTAGATTTGTATTAATGACAAACAGACAGACAGAGGTCTTCAAAATATATATGAGACTAGCCGATGAGCCCGACGTTGTCCGGGCTATTCATCCGGGCTATTCAAAAACAAAATTTCAAGTCGATAGCTCTACCCGTTTCCGAGATCTGGTCTGCGCATGCGCGAAGCTGGCGTCGCACGGGCTCGGCGACCCGATAAAATTCGTATCCGGGGCAAGATACATTCACATACCAAATTTCAAGTCGATAGCTCCACCCATTTCCGAGATCTGGTCTGCGCATGCGCGAAGCTTGCGTCGCACGGGATCGGCGACCAGATAAAATTCGTATCCGGGGCAAGATACATTCACATAGCAAATTTCAAGTCGATAGCTCCACCCGTTTCCGAGATCTCATCTGCGCATGCACGAAGCTGGCGTCGCACGGGCTCGGCGACCCGATAAAATTCGTATCCGGGGCAAGATACATTCACATAGCAAATTTCAAGTCGATAGCTCCACCCGTTTCCGAGATCTCGTCTGCGCATGCGCGAAGCGGGCGCCGCACGGGCTCGTCAATACGACAACGTTCACCGCCTGGTCAAACTACACACACGTACCAAGTTTCGTCCCGATCGGTCGAGAATCGTAGATTTGTATAAATGACAGACAAACACACAAACAAAGATACATACAGACAGAGGTCTTCAAAATATATATGAGACTAGCCGATGAGCCCGACGTTGTCCGGGCTATTGAAAAACAAAATTTCAAGTCGATAGCTCTACCCGTTTCCGAGATCTGGTCTGCGCATGCGCGAAGCTGGCGTCGCACGGGCTCGGCGACCCGATAAAATTCGTATCCGGGGCAAGATACATTCACATAGCAAATTTCAAGTCGATAGCTCCACCCGTTTCCGAGATCTCGTCTGCGCATGCGCGAAGCTGGTGTCGCACGGGCTCGGCGACCCGATATAATTCGTATCCGGGGCAAGATACATTCACATAGCAAATTTCAAGTCGATAGCTCCACCCGTTTCCGAGATCTCGTCTGCGCATGCGCGAAGCGGCGCCGCACGGGCTCGCCAATACGACAACGTTCACCGCCTGGTCAAACTACACTCACGTACCAAGTTTCGTCCCGATCGGTCGAGAATCGTAGATTTGTATTAATGACAGACAGACAGGCAGACAAAGATACAGACAGAGGTCTTCAAAATATATAAGAGACTAGCCGATGAGCCCGACGTTGTCCGGGCTATTCAAAAACAAAATTTCAAGTCGATAGCTCTACCCGTTTCCGAGATCTGGTCTGCGCATGCGCGAAGCTGGCGTCGCACGGACTCGGCGACCCGATAAAATTCGTATCCGGGGCAAGATACATTCACATAGCAACTTTCAAGTCGATAGCTCCACACCGTCGATGGTCCGGGCTATTCAAAAACCAAATTTCAAGTCGATAGCTCTACCCGTTTCCGAGATCTGGTCTGCGCATGCGCGAAACTGGCGTCGCACGGGCTCGGCGACCCGATAAAATTCGTATCCGGGGCAAGATACATTCACATATCAAATTTCAAGTCGATAGCTCCACCCGTTTCCGAGATCTCGTCTGCGCATGCGCGAAGCTGGCGTCGCACGGGCTCGGCGACCCGATAAAATTCGTATCCGGGGCAAGATACATTCACATAGCAAATTTCAAGTCGATAGCTCCACCCGTTTCCGAGATCTCGTCTGCGCGTGCGCGAAGCTGGCGTCGCACGGGCTCGGCGACCCGATAAAATTCTTATCCGGGGCAAGATACATTCACATACCAAATTTCAAGTCGATAGCTCCACCCGTTTCCGAGATCTCGTCTGCGCATGCGCGAAGCTGACGTCGCACGGGCTCGGTGACCAGATAAAATTCTTATCCGGGGCAAGATACATTCACATACCAAATTTCAAGTCGATAGCTCCACCCGTTTCCGAGATCTCGTCTGCGCATGCGCGAAGCTGACGTCGCACGGGCTCGGTGACCCGATAAAATTCGTATCCGGAGCAAGATACATTCACATACCAAATTTCAAGTAGATAGCTCCACCCGTTTCCGAGATCTCGTCTGCGCATGCGCGAAGCGGGCGCCGCACGGGCTCGCCAATACGACAACGTTCACCGCCTGGTCAAACTACACTCACGTACCAAGTTTCGTCCCGATCGGTCGAGAATCGTAGATTTGTATTAATGACAGACAGACAGACAGACAGACAGACAAACAAACAAACAAACAGAGGTCTTCAAAATATATATGAGACTAGCCGATGAGCCCGACGTTGTCCGGGCTATTCAAAAACCAAATTTCAAGTCGATAGCTCTACCCGTTTCCGAGATCTGGTCTGCGCATGCGCGAAGCTGGCGTCGCACGGGCTCGGCGACCCGATAAAATTCGTATCCGGGGCAAGATACATTCACATACCAAATTTCAAGTCGATAACTCCACCCGTTTCCGAGATCTCGTCTGCGCATGCGCGAAGCTGGTGTCGCACGGGCTCGGCGACCCGATAAAATTCGCATCCGGGGCAAGATACATTCACATAGCAAATTTGAAGTCGATAGCTCCACCCGTTTCCGAGATCTCGTCTGCGCATGCGCTGCACGGGCGCCGCACGGGCTCGCCAATACGACAACGTTCACCGCCCGGTCAAACTACACACACGTACCAAGTTTCGTCCCGATCGGTCGAGAATCGTAGATTTGTATCAATGACAGACAGACAGACAAACAAACAAACAAACAAACAAACAGAGGTCTTCAAAATATATATGAGACTAGCAGGTTAGCCCGCCACCGGCGGCTTGTCCGAAACATGACATTTTTATATATATTTTTTTAATTTTTAGCTCCACGCGTTTCAATAAGAAAAATTTGTACCCGGTAGCTCCATCAGTTTCCGAGATCTGGTCTGCGCATGAAAATTTGTACCCGGCGCAATATACATTCACATGCCAAATTTCAAGTCGATAGCTCCACCCGTTTCCGATATCTCGTCTGCGCATGCGCTGCACGGGCGTCGCACGGGCTCGGCGACCCGATAAAATTTGTACCCGGCGCAAGATACATTCACATAGCAAATTTCAAGTCGATAACTCCACCCGTTTCCGAGATCTCGTCTGCGCATGCGCTGCACGGGCGTCGCACGGGCTCGGCTACCCGATAAAATTTGTACCCGGCGCAAGATACATTCACATAGCACGCCAATACGACAACGACCACCGCCTGGTCAAACTACACACACGTACCAAGTTTCGTCCCGATCGGTCGAGAATCGTAGATTTGTATGAAGTACAACACACACACAAACATAAATATATAAGAGAGATATGTAAATTAGATAGATTGTATCAAAATATATAGGAGAGATATGTAAATGATCTACACACCATTACTGGTGTTTGTCAAAGTTTAGTGGGGTATATCAATACTCATTCACGATCATATCATTGAGGTCCGGAGGGTGTGGGCTATCTCTCGAATACAAGGAGTTCTCAAAATATATAGAAGAGATTACAATGTACACTTTCATGTCTGAGTGGGAGAATCCATTAAATATGGAAAGAGTTAAGCAAAGTTGTCTGTTATCGAATGCTATCGCTGTAAACTTTTTGGTCAACTTTGCACAGATATTGACCGCTATACCAGGGGGGGGGGGGTGAAAATATTTCTTCCGGCACGTATGCCGGGGTGGGTGGGTGGTCAAAGCCACCAACAAGCAATTTTTTCCGCAACTAAAAAAAAAAATTCCTGCTTGTTTTTAGTGTTTTGGCAATGAGTTGGGCTTCAAAACCACTTTGAATCAGTTTGAATGAGAGAAATAATGTAATTCTAACTGGTAAACTGACTGCAGGCAGTTATCGTGTTGTATTTTGTTGCAAATTTTAAAATCCAAGATGGCCGCTGGCAGCCATGTTTTTTTGGCCGAATGACCTCAAAATTACTCATTCCTATTTACATGTCCATGTTAACATCCATGATAAATAGTATGCACAGAAATTCATATACAGCTGTTTACATTGAATTTCCCCCCGCAAATCTCTGTTTTAGTGTTAAAAGGGGGGTGGGTGTCAAAAAATGGTTGGAAAAAACTGCCGAAAACGGAAAAAAAAATTGGCGGTGGGGGTGGGTGGGTACAAAAAATGATCGAAAGGGAAAAAATGCCATACGTGCCTGAAAGTTTTTTCCGACCCCCCCCCCCCCCTGGCTATACGAAGATTATAAGGTGGCTGTCATTTGCAGAATGAGGTCCCCAAAGGGTTAGTTTAGTGACACTATCCCACATAGCGGGCTAGCATAACTAAATTCACCCTCTGGAGACCTCAATACCTCATCTTCTCAGTAAAGTTTCTTTATTATCAATTTGCTACAGAAACTTCTTCACATAGATTCTATTTCTGTTTTAGTTTAGTTTCTCTATACATGTATCCCCAAATTGGCAGACGACACATTGCATAATCGAGGTTCCCAATGCGTGTACATCACAATATTCACCACTTGAGAACTTCAATCTGAGTCTAGATCTCCCATAGCAGATGAGGCCATGCAGAATGATGTCCACAGAGGGTGAATTTGGTGATGCTAGCCCGCTTTGTGGGGTAGCGTCACTAAATTCACCCTCTGGCGACCTCATTCTGCAAATGACAGGCACACTAAACTCAGGCTTGACTGTGGATAACAGCGAAACAATCACGGTGAATCCTGGTACGTGATCCACAGTGTTCTCAGTGGGTCCCCCACCCCGGGTGTTGAGTGTTTTGCTTATCGTACAGTGTTCTCAGTGGGTCCCCCACCCCGGGTGTTGAGTGTTTTGCTTATCGTACAGTGATCTCAGTGGGTCCCCCACCCCGGGTGTTGAGTGTTTTGCTTATCGTACAGTGTTCTCAGTGGGTCCCCCACCCCGGGTGTTGAGTGTTTTGCTTATCGTACAGTGTTCTCAGTGGGTCCCCCACCCCGGGTGTTGAGTGTTTTGCTTATCGTACAGTGTTCTCAGTGGGTCCCCCACCCCGGGTGTTGAGTGTTTTGCTTATCGTACAGTGATCTCAGTGGGTCCCCCACCCCGGGTGTTGAGTGTTTTGCTTATCGTACAGTGTTCTCAGTGGGTCCCCCACCCCGGGTGTTGAGTGTTTTGCTTATCGTACAGTGTTCTCAGTGGGTCTCCCACCCCGGGTGTTGAGTGTTTTGCTTATCGTACAGTGTTCTCAGTGGGTCCCCCACCCGGGTGTTGAGTGTTTTGCTTATCGTACAGTGTTCTCAGTGGGTCCCCCACCCCGGGTGTTGAGTGTTTTGCTTATCGTACAGTGATCTCAGTGGGTCCCCCACCCCGGGTGTTGAGTGTTTTGCTTATCGTACAGTGATCTCAGTGGGTCCCCCACCCCGGGTGTTGAGTGTTTTGCTTATCGTACAGTGTTCTCAGTGGGTCCCCCACCCCGGGTGTTGAGTGTTTTGCTTATCGTACAGTGTTCTCAGTGGGTCCCCCACCCCGGGTGTTGAGTGTTTTGCTTATCGTACAGTGTTCTCAGTGGGTCCCCCACCCCGGGTGTTGAGTGTTTTGCTTATCGTACAGTGTTCTCAGTGGGTCCCCCACCCCGGGTGTTGAGTGTTTTGCTTATCGTACAGTGATCTCAGTGGGTCCCCCACCCCGGGTGTTGAGTGTTTTGCTTATCGTACAGTGTTCTCAGTGGGTCCCCCACCCCGGGTGTTGAGTGTTTTGCTTATCGTACAGTGTTCTCAGTGTGTCCCCCACCCCGGGTGTTGAGTGTTTTGCTTATCGTACAGTGTTCTCAGTGGGTCCCCCACCCCCGGTGTTGAGTGTTTTGCTTATCGTACAGTGTTCTCAGTGGGTCCCCCACCCCGGGTGTTGAGTGTTTTGCTTATCGTACAGTGTTCTCAGTGGGTCCCCCACCCCCGGTGTTGAGTGTTTTGCTTATCGTACAGTGATCTCAGTGGGTCCCCCACCCCGGGTGTTGAGTGTTTTGCTTATCGTACAGTGTTCTCAGTGGGTCCCCCACCCCGGGTGTTGAGTGTTTTGCTTATCGTACAGTGTTATCAGTGTGTCCCCCACCCCGGGTGTTGAGTGTTTTGCTTATCGTACAGTGTTCTCAGTGGGTCCCCCACCCCCGGTGTTGAGTGTTTTGCTTATCGTACAGTGTTCTCAGTGGGTCCCCCACCCCGGGTGTTGAGTGTTTTGCTTATCGTACAGTGTTCTCAGTGGGTCCCCCACCCCCGGTGTTGAGTGTTTTGCTTATCGTACAGTGTTCTCAGTGGGTCCCCCACCCCCGGTGTTGAGTGTTTTGCTTATCGTACAGTGTTCTCAGTGGGTCCCCCACCCCCGGTGTTGAGTGTTTTGCTTATCGTACAATGTTCTCAGTGGGTCCCCCACCCCGGGTGTTGAGTGTTTTGCTTATCGTACAGTGATCTCAGTGGGTCCCCCACCCCGGGTGTTGAGTGTTTTGCTTATCGTACAGTGTTCTCAGTGGGTCCCCCACCCCGGGTGTTGAGTATTTTGCTTATCATGCAGTGTTCTCAGTGGGTCCCTCACCCCGGGTGTTGAGTGTTTTGCTTATCGTACAGTGTTCTCAGTGGGTCCCCCACCCCGGGTGTTGAGTATTTTGCTTATCGTACAGTGTTCTCAGTGGGTCCCCCACCCCGGGTGTTGAGTGTTTTGCTTATCATGCAGTGTTCTCAGTGGGTCCCCCACCCCGGGTGTTGAGTGTTTTGCTTATCGTACAGTGTTCTCAGTGGGTCCCCCACCCCGGGTGTTGAGTATTTTGCTTATCGTACAGTGTTCTCAGTGGGTCCCCCACCCCGGATGTTGAGTGTTTTGCTTATCGCACATGCACTCTTTATTTACGCTGAATTGACCATTGTCGCATGGTTTCATGCAATAATACACACAGAATCTCCTAAACGTGCAAAAAGACACCCGGAATCTCCGATCAAAACAAATACTTATAATAATAATAATTAGCAGACAGCTAATCTAAAATCGTGTTTTTTTTATGAGATATCGATATGCTGGGTGACTTTTTTTCACATTTGGAGATCCTGGGTGTCTTTTTGCACGTTGAGAGATCCTGTGTGTATTTTTACACGTTTGAGAGATCTTGGGTGTCTTTTTACACGTTTGAGAGATCACGGGTGTCTTTTTACACGTTTGAGAGAGCATGGGTGTCTTTTTACACGTTTGAGATATCATGGGTGTCTTTTTACATATTTAAGAGATCATGGGTGTATTTTTACACGTTTGAGAGATCATGGGTGTCTTTTTACACGTTTGAAAGATCATGGGTGTATGTTTACACGTTTGAGAGATCATGGGTGTCTTTTTACACGTTTGAGAGATCTTGGGTGTCTTTTTACACTTTTGAGAGATCACGGGTTTATTTTTACACGTTTGAGAGATTATGGGTGTCTTTTTACACGTTTGAGAGATCTTGGGTGTCTTTTTACACTTTTGAGAGATCACGGGTTTATTTTTACACGTTTGAGAGATTATGGGTGTCTTTTTACACGTTTGAGAGATCTTGGGTGTCTTTTTACACTTTTGAGATATCACGGGTTTATTTTTACACGTGTGAGATATTATGGGTGTATGTTTACATGTTTGAGAGATCTCGGGTGTCTTTGTGCACGTTGAGAGATCATGGGTGTCTTGTTGCATGTTTGAAAGATCATGTTTGTCTGTTTGCACGTTTGTGAGATCCTGTGTGGTTTTTTGCATGTTGAGAGATCCTGGGTGTCATTTTGCATGATACCATGCGACAATGACCAAATTCAGCTTTATTTACTGCCTGCATATGATTGAGGGTCCCTTATGTATATTGTATGTTTGCTTTCAGGGAATGATGGTGGTGACTGGATCCATCGAGGAAATTCCTGGTTATGTACAGAACAAAATTCAACCACTGAAGACTTATGGCCAAGTGTACGACATCCGGGACAGTGGCTTTCGCGTCATAGATCACCATAGAAACAACGCTACAAAGCGACCTGATGTTGTTGCGTGTTCCATTAATGGCTCGCCTGGAATCGTGATGTCGGTTGTTATCATGTTGATTTGCCTCCCATTCACAATCTCAATGCCATAGAGACGAGTTCGGCATCAAACCTGCAAAGAGTGTGATATATTATTGCAGAATGAGGTCTCCTATGGTGAATTTAGTGACGCTAACCCGCTATGGAACCCCATTCTGATTAGGCCTCAACTTCTATGGGAGACCTTATAGGATCAGATTGAAGTTCCCCAGTTGAAGTTGGTGATGTTCACCCATGTGTCACCTCGATTATCATTTTATCTTCTGCAAATTAAGGGGTACAAAATTTCCCAGAAAGGAAAAAGTAACCAAAAACTTGAGACTATATATACGTCCCAGAAGATGAGGCCTAAGCAGATTGAGGTCCACAGAGGGTGAATTTGGTGATGCGAGCCCGCTTTGCGCGATATCATAATTAAATTCACCCTTTGGGGACCTCATTCTGCACATGACAGACACACTATTTGCAGGCTTGTTCGGCATGCGTCATAAGATTCATCTGGTGTTTCTGGAAACAGAATATTATATTGATATTATATCGACCCATAATAGTATTGGCCCCATTATTGCAGATATGATCAGGTTACTACGAATCGGACATCTTTTTTGATTGGGACAAGGACCAGGTTACTATGGTTACTACGAATCAGACATCTTGTTCGATTGGGGCAAGGACCAGTCTAAATGGCAAATTACAGTCCAAGCTTCTACGTCATTTTAATAACAGATATTGGTCTCAAAGTTGATAAAATTGCTTTGGAAATGAAAATTGCTATCTAACTGTGATATGTCATTGTTTCCCTGACTAGCATGTCTATTTATTTGCGCGCACTCAATGTCTGTTGTTTTATAGACTGGTCCCTGGTCAAAAACTACGAAAATATGAAAACATAGCAACCTGATCCTCCAGCCCCACTATTGCCCCCCCCCCGCAGTATCCTAAACTGCATGGTTACACGTGCATTACAAAAAGGAGGTCATATATGCTTCAAAGGTTGTTTGGTTGCCATATCAACCATTTAAAAAAACTTATTTCAATGTATATACTACAAGTTCATGTGGGGGGGGGGGGGGCAATGGCAATGCCAGTATTACAATCACAAACATGCCAGAACCGAACAGAGTGTTCATATCTTTGAAGAATGATAATTCTCCAAGCACTTTCACTACTCTGATATATTATTATTATTCTGATATATCAGATTATGGATGGACCAATCGAGATTAATGTATACTGGTGAAGGCTTGCCATTGGTCAGTCAAACATCGTCATATACACTTTCAGCTCAATCAAGTTGACAATGGCGAACGTTTGCAATGTTTCTATAACTTGAATCTCTAATTATACTCAGTTTTGCTCCGCTTAAGCTCCAAATAGAGAGGCTTCGGTGATATTCGCACAGCTTGGGTCTCCTGCATCACTCATCCCTTTGAGAAAAATATTTCTTATACTTTTCTATATATTTGGAAAAAGACTTTCTAGGATGTAAGAAAATAGTTCTTATCTTTTCAAGATATTGAGAAAAAGACTTTCTAGGATTTAAGAAATTATTTCTTACTTTAAGAAAATATAAGAAGAATAATTAATAAATTAATTAATTTTCCAAATATTATAAAATTTGGTGTAAAACAATTTCTAGGTATAATACTAAGATAATATTTCTTGTTTTAAGTTTTTTTTCTTCCCAAAATAAGAAAATCCTCTTTTTTTGGTAGTGTACCTGCTGCTCGTCGAATACAGTATCGATTCCCATAAAATTGCAAAATATAATTTTTTTCGAATATTTAAAGATGGTCTATCTCTTCTCGGAAAGATTTATATTAATTCCAGGGTATGAAATAATAGATATTGATCGAGGACACCCAGAAAGATTTATATTAATTCCAGGGTATGAAATAATAGATATGGATCGAGGACACCCAGAAAGATTTATATTAATTCCAGGGTATGAAATAATAGATATGGATCGAGGATACCTGTCCCGAAAAGGTTCTAACTTAATATCAATTTTATTTAGAATTCTTATGACATTCGTGGGACAGTTTTATTGGCTATTTTTAGAATAGATTTTCAGATCAGCTAACATATTTATCGCGAATTACGATAGAAATAAACCACTTTAGTATGCCTTTATATAGACAAATAATACACCACATATTCAGTTTTATCTGTATTTTATTTACAAAATAGCTATTTGTAGGCTTGAAATCGTATTTATAAAAAGATATGCTGTTGTACGAAGAAGAAGAAGAAGAAGAAGAAGAAGAGATAGACCATCTTTAATTATATTGGTGAATTATGTAAATTTGGTGTGAAACGATGTCGCATAACCAGCCAATACGCCAAGGATTACATATCAAACAATATCTAATCGGGGTTTACGATTAGATAGCGATTGGTATTAAATCTGAGTAATTTAAAACCCATTCGCAGTTTTTCTTATGCGATTGACTGCTTCAGCTTGAGCGTATTTTGCCGCCCAAGCAATAATATATGAGTGTGTTGAATGAGTGCCTTTCGTGTGGGTTATGTGTTTTGTATAAATGGGTGTTTTGTATGAGTGTGATTTTGGTAAGTGTGCATTTACATGTAGATGAATATTTTTTATACATATTTTATATTTATATATAAATAGTATACCGCTGTTTCATTATTTGCGTTTGTGATTTAAAGTAAAGGTTATGTGATTTAATGTAAAGGCTATGTGATTTAAAGTAAAGGCTATGTGATTTAAAGTAAAGGCTATGTGATTTAATGTAAAGGCTATGTGATTTAATGTAAAGGCTATGTGATTTAAAGTAAAGGCTATGTGATTTAAAGTAAAGGCTATGTGATTTAATGTAAAGGCTGTGTGATTTAAAGTAAAGGCTATGTGATTTAAAGTAAAGGGTATGTGATTTAAATAAAGGCTATGTGATTTAAAGTAAAGGCTATGTGATTTAATGTAAAGGCTATGTGATTTAAAGTAAAGGCTATGTGATTTAAAGTAAAGGCTATGTGATTTAATGTAAAGGCTATGTGATTTAAAGTAAAGGCTATGTGATTTAAAGTAAAGCCTATGTGATTTAAAGTAAAGGCTGTGTGATTTAAAGTAAAGGCTATGTGATTTAAAGTAAAGGCTATGTGATTTAATGTAAAGGCTATGTGATTTAAAGTAAAGGCTATGTGATGTAATGTAAAGGCTATGTGATTTAATGTAAAGGCTATGTGATTTAATGTAAAGGCTATGTGATTTAATGTAAAGGCTATGTGATTTAATGTGAAGGCTATGTGATTTAAAGTAAAGGCTATGTGATTTAATGTAAAGGCTATGTGATTTAATGTAAAGGCTATGTGATTTAAAGTAAAGGCTATGTGATTTAAAGCAAAGGCTATGTGATTTAAAGTAAAGGCTATGTGATTTAAAGTAAAGGCTATGTGATTTAAAGTAAAGGCTATGTGATTTAAAGTAAAGGCTATGTGATTTAATGTAAAGGCTATACTTTCAATGTGGTGAAAGTATCACCGATATTTAAAGGCCCACTTTATGTTCGAATCCCAAGATCGCTTTATGTACAACATGTTCCATATTATATATCATTTAAAAGAGAAAGCTCCATAACATTGCATTATGTACAACATGTTCTATATTATATATCATTTAAAAGAGAAAGCTCCATAACATCACATTATGTACAACATGTTCTATATTATATATCATTTTAAAGAGAAAGCTCCATATAATATCACATTATGTACAAGATGTTCTATGTTATATATCATTTAAAAGAGAAAGCTCCATATAATATCACATTATGTACAAGATGTTCTATATTATATATCATTTAAAAGAGAAAGCTCCATAACATCACATTATATACAACATGTTCTATATTATATATCATTTAACAGAGAAAGCTCCATAACATCACATTATATACAACATGTTCTATATTATATATCATTTAAAAGAGAAAGCTCCATAACATTGCATTATGTACAACATGTTCTATATTATATATCATTTAAAAGAGAAAGCTCCATAACATTGCATTATGAACTTATCCGGTTGAATAAACAGTGGGCGTGTTATTTTCTCGATATACCGACGTGTGTTCTCGGTGATTCTGGGCTATGTGATGTAATGTAAAGGCTATGTGATTTAATGTAAAGGCTATGTGATTTAATGTAAAGGCTATGTGATTTAATGTAAAGGCTATGTGATTTAATGTGAAGGCTATGTGATTTAAAGTAAAGGCTATGCGATTTAATGTAAAGGCTATGTGATTTAATGTAAAGGCTATGTGATTTAAAGTAAAGGCTATGTGATTTAAAGCAAAGGCTATGTGATTTAAAGTAAAGGCTATGTGATTTAAAGTAAAGGCTATGTGATTTAAAGTAAAGGCTATGTGATTTAAAGTAAAGGCCTTGTGATTTAATGTAAAGGCTATACTTTCAATGTGATGAAAGTATCACCGATATTTAAAGGCCCACTTTATGTTCGAATCCCAAGATCGCTTTATGTACAACATGTTCTATATCTTTTAAAAGAGAAAGCTCCATATAACATCACATTATGTACAACATGTTCTATATTATATATCATTTAAAAGAGAAAGCTCCATATAACATCACATTATGTACAGGATGTTCTATATTATATATCATTTAAAAGAGAAAGCTCCATAACATCACATTATGTACAACATGTTCTATATCATATATCATTTAAAAGAGAAAGCTCCATAACATCACATTATGTACAACATGTTCTATATTATATATCATTTAAAGAGAAAGCTCCATATAACATCACATTATGTACAAGATGTTCTATATTATATATCATTTAAAAGAGAAAGCTCCATAACATCACATTATGTACAACATGTTCTATATTATATATCATTTAAAAGAGACAGCTCCATAACATCATATTATGTACACCATGTTCTATATTATATATCATTTAAAAGAGAAAGCTCCATAACATCACATTATGTACAACATGTTCTATATTATATATCATTTAAAAGAGAAAGCTCCATAACATCACATTATGTACACCATGTTCTATATTATATATCATTTAAAAGAGAAAGCTCCATAACATCACATTATGTACAACATGTTCTATATTATATATCATTTTAAAGAGAAAGCTCCATATAACATCACATTATGTACAAGATGTTCTATATTATATATCATTTAAAAGAGAAAGCTCCATAACATCACATTATATACAACATGTTCTATATTATATATCATTTAAAAGAGAAAGCTCCATAACATCACATTATATACAACATGTTCTATATTATATATCATTTAAAAGAGAAAGCTCCATAACATTGCATTATGTACAACATGTTCTATATTATATATCATTTAAAAGAGAAAGCTCCATAACATCACATTATGTACAACATGTTCTATATTATATATCATTTAAAAGAGAAAGCTCCATAACATCACATTATGTACAACATGTTCTATATTATATATCATTTAAAAGAGACAGCTCCATAACATCACATTATGTACACCATGTTCTATATTATATATCATTTAAAAGAGAAAGCTCCATAACATCACATTATGTACAACATGTTCTATATTATATATCATTTAAAAGAGACAGCTCCATAACATCACATTATGTACACCATGTTCTATATTATATATCATTTAAAAGAGAAAGCTCCATAACATCACATTATGTACAACATGTTCTATATTATATATCATTTAAAAGAGAAAGCTCCATAACATCACATTATGTACACCATGTTCTATATTATATATCATTTAAAAGAGACAGCTCCATAACATCACATTATGTACACCATGTTCTATATTATATATCATTTAAAAGAGAAAGCTCCATATAACATCACATTATGTACACCATGTTCTATATTATATATCATTTTAAAGAGAAAGCTCCATATAACATCACATTATGTACAAGATGTTCTATATTATATATCATTTAAAAGAGAAAGCTCCATAACATCACATTATGTACAACATGTTCTATATTATATATCATTTAAAAGAGAAAGCTCCATAACATCACATTATGTACACCATGTTCTATATTATATATCTTTTAAAAGAGAAAGCTCCATAACATCACATTATGTACACCATGTTCTATATTATATATCATTTAAAAGGGACAGCTCCATAACATCACATTATGTACACCATGTTCTATATTATATATCATTTAAAAGAGAAAGCTCCATATAACATCACATTATGTACACCATGTTCTATATTATATATCATTTTAAAGAGAAAGCTCCATATAACATCACATTATGTACAACATGTTCTATATTATATATCATTTAAAAGAGAAAGCTCCATAACATCACATTATGTACAACATGTTCTATATTATATATCATTTAAAAGAGACAGCTCCATAACATCACATTATGTACACCATGTTCTATATTATATATCATTTAAAAGAGAAAGCTCCATAACATCACATTATGTACAACATGTTCTATATTATATATCATTTAAAAGAGAAAGCTCCATAACATCACATTATGTACACCATGTTCTATATTATATATCATTTAAAAGAGAAAGCTCCATAACATCACATTATGTACAACATGTTCTATATTATATATCATTTTAAAGAGAAAGCTCCATATAACATCACATTATGTACAAGATGTTCTATATTATATATCATTTAAAAGAGAAAGCTCCATAACATCACATTATATACAACATGTTCTATATTATATATCATTTAAAAGAGAAAGCTCCATAACATCACATTATATACAACATGTTCTATATTATATATCATTTAAAAGAGAAAGCTCCATAACATTGCATTATGTACAACATGTTCTATATTATATATCATTTAAAAGAGAAAGCTCCATAACATCACATTATGTACAACATGTTCTATATTATATATCATTTTAAAGAGAAAGCTCCATAACATCACATTATGTACAACATGTTCTATGTTATATATCATTTAAAAGAGAAAGCTCCATAACATCACATTATGTACAACATGTTCTATATTATATATCATTTAAAAGAGAAAGCTCCATAACATCACATTATGTACAACATGTTCTATATTATATATCATTTAAAAGAGACAGCTCCATAACATCACAATATATACAACATGTTCTATATTATATATCATTTAAAAGAGAAAGCTCCATAACATCACATTATATACAACATGTTCTATATTATATATCATTTAAAAGAGAAAGCTCCATAACATTGCATTATGTACAACGTGTTCTATATTATATATCATTTTAAAGAGAAAGCTCCATATAACATCACATTATGTACAAGATGTTCTATATTATATATCATTTAAAAGAGAAAGCTCCATAACATTGCATTATGTACAACGTGTTCTATATTATATATCATTTAAAAGAGAAAGCTCCATAACATTGCATTATGTACAACATGTTCTATATTATATATCATTTAAAAGAGACAGCTCCATAACATCACATTATGTACACCATGTTCTATATTATATATCATTTAAAAGAGAAAGCTCCATAACATCACATTATGTACAACATGTTCTATATTATATATCATTTTAAAGAGAAAGCTCCATATAACATCACATTATGTACAAGATGTTCTATGTTATATATCATTTAAAAGAGAAAGCTCCATAACATCACATTATATACAACATGTTCTATATTATATATCATTTAACAGAGAAAGCTCCATACCATCACATTATATACAACATGTTCTATATTATATATCATTTAAAAGAGAAAGCTACATAACATAGCATTATGTACAACATGTTATATATTATATATCATTTAAAAGAGAAAGCTCCATAACATTGCATTATGAACTTATCCGGTTGAATAAACAGTGGGCGTGTTATTTTGTCGATATACCGACGTGTGTTCTCAGTGATTCTGTGCTTTATTTTGATCTGCTCTGTACTGCCAGTCTACTATTCTTGGTGGACGGGAAATAACTCTAAATCCTAATTTTGATTTCTTTATTCATTTTGGTTAAATTAAGGGGGAGTCTTGGGGTGAATCTGAGAATGTCTTAACACTTGGACTTGGTTACACTCCTATAGGCCACAGTTTTTCTGTATCCCGGTGGAACATATATATATATTTTTTGGTTTTATTACATGCCAAAAATAGTCAATAACACTGACTCTGTATATAAATAATCGGGAACTCAAACATTAAGTGGACCTTTAATAACACAGACTCTGTATGCGAATAATCGGGGACTCAAACATTAAGTGGGCCTTTAATGAACGTGTAGCACCTTCCTAGACCGTGCTATGAATCTATACTCGTATAGCATACACTAGAGACATTTCGCAAAATCATGATTACGATTACGTTTATGGACAATATCCTGCCAGTGTGAGGCCGAAAATTCGATCTTTGCGCACGGGGGTTCTTATGTGAGACGAAAATACAGTTTAATTATGTGCAGATCTGTCAAGGACGTGTCCCCGGTCCTGCTTGTTTACCCGTTTACTCTAACATTATCCGTGTAGTGTGTAACACACGGATAAGAACATGGCATCTGAAAGAGACACACATTACTTTTCCCATCAACTATGTGTAACTGAATATAGTGGGGCATATATATCTTTATTTAATTGTGTATACATTCGACACAATATGTATTACATTTTATCTTATATAAAATTGTGTAGAAATGACACAGGACATAATAATATATGTGTCGGTGGAATTTCCTCAACATTGAGTTAATATGTGAGTATCCCATAGTTATTAGATGAGATGTGTTCTATTGTAGGCACAAAACTCGCAAAGGCTACCACAGAACACACATTTGGAGCAGCATTAAAATGCGTTACAGACTGTGTTTGTGGCAAAATTTGTCATGTCCTGTGTCTCAAATAGAACATATCTCATCTACTAATTTTAATATATTCACATGTACACTCATATTCATTAATATATTCACATGTACACTCATATTCATTAATATATTCACATGTACACTCATATTCATTAATATATTCACATGTACACTCATATTCATTAATATATTCACATGTACACTCATATTCATTAATATATTCACATGTACACTCATATTCATTAATATATTCACATGTACACTCATATTCAATGTTGAGAAAATTCGATCAGAATCGATTAATTGCAACAAAATAATGGTAACCGCTGTCAACGATGGCATAAAATTTCCCAAAACGTGTTTTGTATCAACATTTTGTAATCACTTGAGTGTCATGAAATTTGGCCGTATTACAATTGATTTTAGAGTTATCCATCTTCATCGGCACTTTGTCCCAGACCGTTCATTTGACCGACTTTTTTCTGGGCCACACATAAGTGCACATCTCGAGAAATAACAAACTTCAAAAATCGATATCTGATTACTCTGAGCTTTGATGGGTGGGTTCCTCGACTCAAATCAAATATTTGTTTTTACCCTCAAAGCCAAAGAGATGGTAATTTGGGAGCGTTGATTCGGATTATTCATCTTTAAATTACCGTCTTCTTTACTCTGTATATGTCTGTATCTAGACACTGGGGATAACATTTCCAGAGGTAAGTTTTTTTTTTAATAAAGGACATTATTAGTTATCTTCGGCAACATCGGGGGTACATGGAGATTTAATACCTGGATGTCGATTTTGAACCCCGAGGCGGAGCCGATGGGTTCAAACAGAGACATCCAGGTATTAAATATCCATATACCCCCGATGTTGCCGAAGATAACGATTTTGTCCCCACAACAATAACCATGTCTCCTTAATTTAAGTGTGTTTTTCATAGGTTATCCGATTAATTCACACCAATAAGAATAAGTCAGTAGCTGACGTCAGGTGACGTCAAATTCGGCGTGCGAGACTAATAGTGTGGTCGTGGTACGCAAAAAAAGGGGTCAACCCAGAAGAAATTGGTATACAAGCGATCTCGGTGTCATTCAACGCGGGAGAATCTCTGCTACAACATATCCAAAATCCGCTAAAATCCGCTTTGGGCAAAATCCAGGATCCAAGATGGCGTCCAACATGGCCGCCTTTAGTCAAAAGAGATTCTGACTGAGATTAATTCGACATAATGAGAACAAATGTTGCCATATTAATACAAATGTATACATTTTTGCGAAGGTAAAGTATTATGCCACATATCTATAGAAAAAATGGAACCCCTCGCCCCAGATGGCTGCCAAAATGGTGGCCTAAACTCGAAAATTTGAAATTTTTGCCTAATATCTTAAAGATCAATTCCTGTTGTTTGATAATGGTTCAGACTGGCGACACTGATTAGTCATATTCATGTTAATTCATCATCGGAGCAATGAAAGATACCATAAATGGGGTCCCAGTCTCATATACACCCTCAAAAATTTGATTTTACAGAACGCGGTATAAAATTCCATAAAAATCGCCATTGGGATTCCAGTCGTATATCAACAAGAAATGGACAGAACTGTACAATGTAAGTTGGGCATACCATTATCTATAATTACTCCAATTCAATTAAACCCAAATTGGCGCTTTGTCTTAAAATGGCTGCCAAAATGGCGGTCAAAATATGGAAAATGGCAGATATTTAGAATGGTCGTCAGAGGATTAGACCCAGAAGAAATTGGTAAAGAAACGGTTTTGTTGTCATTCGACGCGGGAGAATCTCGTGTATAACATATCCAAAATCCGATAAAATCCGCTTTGGGGAAAATACAGAATTCAAGATGTTGTCCAACATGGTCGCCAATAATAATGAAAATGGCAAATATGTAGTTATTCACGAAAACCCATTCGACAAAACGCCAATTCGGCACCAATACACATCATTGATTGAAATCAATGTTTTTTGTGGGTATGAGTAGCCAATCACGATTCAAAATGCTAAGATGGCTACCAAAATGGCCACCGAAATTTAAGTTCTGCTCAGAGGAAAGCCGAAACAACACTTCGGTTGTGAGCTAACGATGACAGACCTATTAAACATGTTGCCAATAATCTACTACCACAATCAGTTCAGCCCGAAATGTTCCAACTAAGCAGTATCTACTGCAGGATCCAACACGATGTCCACTTATTACGAGGGACTATCTGGAAATTAATTAAAAAGAAATTAAATTGCTACGAATCTGGATTATTTGAAAACACAGTGTCAACATTTCTACTTATAACGACTATTCGGAACATCAAATATATGGGCATCGGTGGTAGTCCGGAAGCATCAGGCTATAATAGGTTTTCCAGTGCTGGCGAATGTGAAAAGGACAGGAGGGAAAAGCGAATAATCTGGGGTTTATTTAATTGGTGGGCAAGTTGGTTATCGGAGCTGGGGAGTTTCAAAGTAAAATTATTTTCTTCAATATCAAGAGGAAAAATGAAAATTCGCACGTACATTGTATACCCTTCACACTTTATGTGACAATTCCGTGTCATGCGATTGTGGGTATATACATGTGGATAGAAACATTCTAGTACATATATAGACGCACCTATATCTTCTACACATTTAGTGAATTTCATCAATGATATGTAGACACAATGTGCGTCACGGCTGGATCTGACCCGTAGGCGTAAAGATATCAACCATTTAGCTTGATTAACTGGCATTTCAAGGTTGTCATTGGATAGAAATGCCACATAACATGGTGATTAACAACATGTTTGTCTAAGAAATGTGAACAATGAACATGTTATTTTCCGGATGTTAGACAATCAAACTGCCACATAAGGCGTTCATCCATGCTCATCAGAGCACGAAATATGTGCAAATTAATGACACGAAAACTATTTCATGCGAACGACGTACTCTAGACCTACATCCAACGTCATTTCCTATTAACTTTTATTGTTTGTACGGACGGTTTCGACGTTTGAAATTCCCGCTTGTCCAAGAAAACCTCCACATACTTACGGAGTCGATGTGTAAACAATGTATGGGGATAGTTTCTTCATACATATATGTATTTGGCACACGTATTTTCTAGAACATAAGAGATCACCATTTACCGGAGAGTTGATATCTGGGAAGAGATCAGAGTAAAACTACTTTTCTTACATGTCGAATGGGGAATCCATGGGCTACATTTAGTTCCAGCTTGAAACTTGAAAATGATGGCCGAGCCCGAATAGTTAATATTTCGTCGCATCGGTGCTATAATGTAACCCACATTTTCAACTTTCCGAAAAAAATGAAGGTTGAAGTTTTTAGACAACATTTCTCCTAATGTTGACAAAGCATGACGTATTGTTGTATTTATCCCAATGAAAACTGACATTAGCTGTTCATTGAACCACATATTGTTTTCTGTTTATTCCCTCGTTTTCTTTTAAAAAGCAATAGCTTGTTTGGAGATATGACATGCCAGCGACGATTCGTTTCCGTGCTATAATGAAGTTGTGCTAATAAATGCAGATTAAGCTAAATATGGTGGCAATCGCATGTGTCTATGAACTAAAAAGTGCCTATTCTACACTATGAAAATTCACCCATGTGCATCATCATACAGAAATGTGTGGAACAATCACAAAATTTAAATCACCAAATGATCACGTGACTAACATGGAGATACTGCCATATAGCACACATTTTAGAATTCACAAACACAAAACAGAAGTCACGTGGACAACCTGAAGCGTCCGATTGGCTGTTGGACATACGACCTCATAGTACGAATAATTGTAAAGATCGCTGGAGATACGACATTTGCTTCACTGGTTTGTGCGAATATTTGTCATCCAATGCAAGGACAGTTTGGCCCATCGGATTGGATTTTTTCTCACGATTCGAATGGTATCAAATACTCATTTCCCGCCAAAATGGATATACGACATTATAGCACTGATGAGTCGAGATTTTGTCAACCCGCGGGAAGCCACCAAAAGATTGAAAATAAATAGTTTTGATGTATATGAGCCACATACATGTATATGAGCCAACTATCAACTGCATCCACCACTCACAACTTCCATTATGTGATAAGCTGGGCAGAGTCTACCATTTTCGTTTTGGAACCATATTAGATAAAATTTATTGTTTCTTTTTGTCTATTTGGTCTATTTGATCAATTATTTTGTAGACAAGATCTGTTCATCCCTAAATATCAAATGTGACCAGAACCCCAAAGTCGATTTTGGTTAAATTTCATACCACATTCGTTATAACTTATTAGTGAAGGACCAGAGTAAACTATGATCTAATCTATTAGAAATGTCATTGCTGTAATGATCAGTTGACATGATCATAGAAAGAATATACCCATTGTTTCCCAGTTCAGAGAGCAACAAGTGATAAACAGAAGTGACAGAAAATAGTATTTTTCACATCGGGTGGCCATTTTGGCAGCCATTTTTGGTACTGATTTTTAAGTTTTTACATAGAGCTAGCATAATGGCATCATAAAGAGGTATACATTCGTATTTATTTAGTAAATTTTATTCATCAACCACTACTTATAATGGATTGAATGACACTGTGATCAATATCCGCCATTTTCCATATTTTGACCGCCATTTTGGCAGCCATTTTGAGACAAAGCGCCAATTTGGGTTTAATTGAATTGGAGTATTTATAGATATTGGTATGCCCAACTTACAGTGTACAGTTCTGTCCATTTCTTGTTGATATATGACTGTAATCACAATGGAGAGTTTTGTGGAATTTTATACCGCGTTCTGTAAAATCGAATTTTTTAGGGTGTAGATGAGTCTGGGACCCCATTTATGGTATCTTTCATTGCTCCAATGATGAATTAACATGAATATGACTAATCAATGTCGCCAGTCTGAACCATTATCAAACAACAGGAATTGATCTTTAAGATATTAGGCAAAAACTTCAAATGTTCTAGTTTAGGCCGCCATTTTGGCGGCCATCTGGGACGATGGGTTCCATTTTTGCCATAAACAGGTGGCACAACATTTTACCTTTGCAAAAATGTATACATTTGTATACATATGACAACATTTGTTCTCACTGTTATCGAATTAATCTCAGTCAGAGTATCTTTTGACTAACGGCAGCCATGTTGGACGCCATGTTGGATCCTGAATTTTGCCCAAAGCGGATTTTAGCGGATTTTGGATATGTTATACACGAGATTCTCCCGCGTCGAATGACACCAAAACCGCTTCTATACCAATTTCTTCCGGGTAGAACCCTCTGACGACCACACTATAACGTCAGAGCTCTAGTATATTTTATTAAAGGGACATCTCCTGCACAAATATATACCATTTCCATGGTCATAGAAGAGGAATTAGGGGTTACTGGGGGCTTGCTTCCCTCGTGGTGTACTTATTGAATAGAAATAGGGGGAAAACATATTTTCATATTATCAGCATCCCTGTCCCTAAGAATTTGTGTCTCCATCCCAGAGATCTAGTACATTTTATAAAAGAGACATATCCTGTACAGATCTATACCATTTCCATGGTCATAAAAGGTATCTAGGGATCACTGGGGATTGCTTCCCTCATATGATGGGCCTATATAAACTTGAGTACAAGCCTGCAAATAGCATGTCTGTCATTTGCAGAATGAGGTCCCCAGAGGGTGAATTTAGTTACGCTACCACGCAGGCTAGCATCACTAAATTCACCCTCTGGGGACCTCATTCTGCTTAGGCCCTCAACTGCTATGGCAGACCTATGGCAGTTTCCACCAATCGTGACGTTAGCAGACCTAGGATCAGATTGAAGTTCCCCAGTTGAAGTTGGTGATGTTCACCCATTGGGAGCCTCGATTATGGATGTTATCTTCTGCAAATTAGGCGATATAGAAACTTCCCAGATGGGAAAACTTAACTAATAACAATGTTAATTTGATTCCATAGTTACTTCACAGAGATGAGGCCTAAGCAGAATGAGGTCCCCAGAGGGTGAATTTAGTTATGCTAGCCCGCTATGCAGGGTAGCATCACTAAATTCACCCATTGGGGACCTCATTCTGCAAATTACAGACACGCTATTTGCAGGCATGCTTGATTGATGCCATTTAAAATTAATTCAGGGAGATCAATGCATTAATTTCTATTTGCACTTAAGCGCAAATGATTTGTGATTAAACGTAAATTATTTGCACTTAACCGCAAAAATTCATAAGTAATTGTATGTCATAATTTGCAAAGTTCTGTCAAATTCTTGTTAAAATATGGCTAGATTCATAACGGTGATATTGGTTAAATTTCATACCGAGTTATGTATAATCGAATTATTGAGGGATCGGGAGGGACTTGGATCATACGAATGACATATATTCATTGCTCCAATTATTTTTTAACATGAGCAATACAAAATGAAGTCACATTTCCAAACCAGTTCCATACAGCAAAACCTGATCTAGAAGATATTAGCGAAAAAAACGTCAAATTCCCTCTTTCAGCTGTCATTTTGACGACCATCTTGGGCGGGGAGTTCCAATTTCACCCTAAAAATGTGGCATTGTATCTCTGAGAGTCATACGTACTGAATATGCCTAATTTTAAATCGTCTATTTCATCATGGTAAGATTAATTGCGACATTTAGTAAATTATATAACCACGAAACACTCTTTAAATTTGGAAGAAAAAAAACTTAAAAGAGGGGTTAAAGTGAAATTCCAGCGTGGCTCCATATCTAATACCAATACGTATGTAAATATGTACATATGTGAAAAGTTTCATGCTTTAGTCAGACAATTTTAATAATTGTCTTGAAATTGTTATTTAATCTACTCCACTGTGTTATAAGTGGACCATAGTGGATATTTATCGTCGTTTGATTTGCACCGAGTGAACTATATACTGCAAATCGTCACACGACATGACATTGGGAATTCCCATGTTTATTTATATATTTCTGACGTCACATGAATAAAGTTTCTTCAAACATCGCCATCAGAGATCCCTAGCGTTATTTCACGTTTTAATCATTGATTTCGAATTCCTAATCATTGGTTTGACCGTAAATAGTAGATTGCGCAATTAGATATTGGTTGGAATACGGAACCTATTGCATTGAAAGAACGTCATTAATTTTGCATTGGTGATAATTTATATCTTTTAAATATAAGAATGACAATAAGGTCTATTAGTTTTATAACGATATTCATTGCTCGTGAGAAATCGTCTATTGGTTTGAAATTTCTTTATTGATTAAGAAAATATGGCTATTGGAACGGAGTGTACGTTTATTGAATATGCGCGAATCTTACTAATAGTGTGTTATTAGATATTAGTTGAACAGTGAATACTATTAAATTAAAATATAACATTAATTTTGCATCGGTCAATATTGATTACGAATCTATATCTATTAAAACGGAACTGTCTCTTATTGAATCCAAGAACGATTATTGGTTTGGAAATGGAGTCTATTGGTTTGAAATAGATGGCCATTGATTAAGAAAATATGGCTATTGAAACGGAACTGTCTCTTATTGAATCCAAGAACGACTATTAGTTTGAAAATAGACTATTGTTTTCACAAACCACCATTAACTTTTATTTCATGTAATTTCCGACCGAATGGCCGCCCATACATACACACCGCCATCAATCATCTTCTTTTTGCCGATGACCTTATCTTATTATCTGACTCACAGGACGGCTTACAAAGCTGCCTGAATAATTTACAAGTATATGTAAATAACAACAACATGGCAATTAATACTGAAAAAAGTAAATGCATGGTATTTCGAAAAAGAAAAACTCCCTCGTTCAAGATTGGCAATCTTCCCATTGCACTTGTTGATGAGTACACATATTTAGGCATTAGATTCTGTGCTAATGGGTCATTGAGAAAAGCACAAAATGAAGTAAGCAACAAGGGCATGAAGGCACTCTATTCGCTTGTTAGGTCACTACAACAACACGATATATTCTCAATTAATTTGTGGAACAAACTGTATGATAAACTCATTAAACCCATTACACTATATGGTTGCGAAATATGGGCCTCTGATATCAACCTCAACAATATAGACACTGTGCCATGTGAATCGTCTCATCTCAATTTTTGCAAACGAGCACTTGGAGTAAACAGGAAAGCATCAAATCACGCGGTACGTGCTGAGCTTGGTAGATACCCCGTTGTTTTAATATGAAGCATTATCTCGTGCTGCTAAATATGCGTTAAAAATATCGACTGCAGACAAACATTCCCTCGTTCATAAATCAGCCACAATGTCCGATGACCGCATAATCCCAAATAAGTGGTCCTTTAACTTTGACATTCCAAAACTCACGGAAATTATTGATAAAACTGATCAGTATTTGAAGAAAAATCAACACACTATTTGTGATAGTTTCAAGGTTGACCATGTGTCGTGTTTCAGAAGAGATATATATAACGATGAAAAACCATCAGGTAAGAACAAATTAAGGGTGTATAGAGAAATAATAAGTGATTACCGATTGGAGCCATATTTGGACATAGTAAAAAATATCGAAGTAAGAAAAATCTTCAGCAAATTGCGGATTAGCAATCATATTCTAGAAATTGAAAAAGGGCGCCATAAACAACCGAAGATTCCTGTAGACAAGAGAATATGCAGAAAGTGTGGATTGGAAACGGAAACTGAGGAACATTTTATTTTAAAATGTCCTATTTACAAAAGCATTCGTCTCCGTTTCTTTGACGAAATAAATAAAGTAAATCACAAGTTTATTAATATGACTGATGCCCAAAAATTCATTTTCATACTGCGAAATGACAAAACAGAAACGTGCAATATCATCTGTAACATGGTCCGTCTCTTTTTCCACAAAAGGTCTGAAACACCAGATTTTCAACAACAAACATGAATTTTTTTTCCATTTTAATTCTGATTACAATTGTGTATACTTATTGTATCATATATATATTTATTGTTATTTATGTTGTGACATCGGCCCCGTGTGGGTGTAATTGTCAATAAACTTATCTTATCTTATCTTATCTTATCAGGCGTTATGCCAACCTGGGGAATGTAGCATTCTACTAAGATCGCCGAAAATTTCAAAGAAATCGACCGTACAACTCCATAGAAATCGACCGTACAACTCCATAGAAATCGACCGTACAACTCCATAGAAATCGACCGTACAACTCCATAGAAATCGACCGTACAACTCCATAGAAATCGACCGTACAACTCCATAGAAAATAAGACTATCTCCAAAATAGAGAACAGCGTGTGTTAGTGTCAAATAATTACTCTAGTTTTCAAACTCTTGCCTCGGGAGTGCCCCAGGGCTCAATTTTAGGCCCTTTCTTGTTTTTAATATATATCAATGACTTGTCTGACACAATTGATTCCTTTACTCGAATGTATGCAGATGACACTTGCTTCATCAGCACCGGAATCTCTATCGATGAATGTACACATAAACTTGATCTTGATCTTATGCGTATCTCTCAATGGTCTAAGCAATGGCTAGTAACTTTTAATGCCAGCAAGACAAAGAGTGTGAATTTTTCTTTAGTCTCAAGTGACAACACATTGGACTTAACCCTCGATGAGGACCAGATAGATATGATTAATTGCCATAAACATCTAGGATTTAATATACAATCAAATTTAAAATGGAATAGTCATATAAATGAAATATGCAATAGAGTTTCTAGTCGTATTTCCCAATTAAGAAAACTCAAATTTACACTAAATAGGAAAACCCTTGAAATTATGTACAAAACCTATGTCCTTCCATTAATGGACTATGGTGATGTTGTTTGGAACAATGCTAGTGATACACTCAAAAGGAAACTTGATCGCTTACATATGGATGGGGCCAGAGTTGTGTCAGGCTTAACTAGGTCTGTATCTGATACTAGACTCCTTACTGAAGTTGGGTGGCCATCATTAGAAAACAGACGAAAATATCACAAAATACGTATATGGCATAAAATTATGTCCGACTCACACGAGGTCCCCAGTTTTCTCACAGATATAGTTCCACCTTTTATTAATGAGAGTACAAACTATGCATTCCGCAACAAGATGCTAATTCGCACATTCAAACATAACACAGCTCATTTTGAAGGTACCTTCTTTCCTGAAATGGCTATCTCCTGGAATTCTCTTTCGTCTAAAATAAAAAAACCGACTAAAAACAAGGTCCTTGAAAGTATGTACAAGTCCACACCCATGAAAGCAATTCCACCTCCACTGTATTACTATGCCGGCCGCCGAAAATCTAATATTAATCATTGCATGCTTCGAAATAACTGCAGCGATCTTAATTTTGACAAATTTAAAAATCATATTTCAGTATCTATGTATTGTCAATGTGGTCACCCCTGTGAAGATGCTGTACATTACTTCTTCCAATGCCCCCTATATCTAACAGATAGACATGTTTTATTTCAGAAGTTAAATAGAGCCAATATCAGAATTGCAAATATCAAAGATCTGCTTTTCGGCCTAACTGATCTTGATTATGACAAAAATGAATATTTATTTTAAATGATACAATGCTATTTAGATTCAACAGGCAGATTTGGATAAGCAGAGATAAATGCCAAAATAATAAAACAAATAATATTATCCACTGGCACGATTAATTTTGCAGCACGATTAACTGATTATTGATTGATGATGACCGAATGATTTTTTTGTTTGTTGATTTTTCTATGTTTTTCTTCCATTCTTATCCTTTTTATCCTTTGTTTAGATAGCCAGTCAACTTGTCCTATTACCAACTTGATAACTCAACTAAAGCCAATTCTTGTTTTATTTCTAGTGAAGAATATAGGCAGTGAACCACACCAAACTAAATTAAATTTAACCGACTAAGAGCTCCATTTAAGAATTACATTTAAGAATTTCATCCCCCTACCTTTGGAATTATTTTATTGATACTACATACATATAAAACAAACAAAAACATAGTAATGATAATGAAATTTCTTCAGCTTTTTGATCATTATGTCTACACAACTCATCTTGAGACCAAAATGTAATGAAACAGTATTCTCCGTTCATATAAGGGATAGGAGCTTCTTTAAGTTCTGTAACTTGTGCTCCGATCCCTTTATCGCCTCTCATCCTTATTCACCAACTATATTTTCTTTATTTGTATTTTGTTTATTGATTGAGGGATAATAAAATATGTTTAAATCATAGAAAATAACGTCTGAACTACTCTCAATTGTCAATATTTACATCTCGATTCGGGACGCAACTATCGACGATAAACACACACAAATGATTTCGCCATCGAGAGTCATTGCATTTAATTAATATCTCAGAATGACGGTGTGTGTTGTCAATTTGGATTAATATTCGAAAAAAATAACTACTCTGAGAAAGATTATTCTTCATTTCTATTTGATCACCCTACCGGGGTGTTTCACATCACTTTAATTTCGCCATTTTAGAAATAAACTAAAAAAAATCGCTTGATGTATCTGTCGCTCCCTTCTTTTCTGCCCGACTCACGCATGTTTTCTTGTCCCAAGTTTTGTTCGGTGAACGAAGCACTGATATGTTCGGAGTAATTCTATCGACCATGAATAGTCGTAGTCGGGATTTACACTGCTGGTCAATAGGTGTGTTTTGGAATACAAAGCTGCAAGTATATATAACTAGAAGGTGACCCGACTTCGTCCGGACTTTGACCTTGAATTGACCATTTTGAAGGTCAAGGTCAGGTGGGGTCTCGATTTGACCCGCCCAAAACACTCCCTGGAAAAAATTACCACTAAGTATCAAATTTCGTCAAAATCCGTCTGGCAGTTGTCCAACACCAACACCCCAAAAATGGTGGAAATCGGCCCAGCGGATACCGGGAAATCGGCCCAGCGGATACCGAGATACCCTATGTATCAAATTTCGTCCGTAAAAATCCGCCAGTTTTACCCCATTTGATTTCCACTCAAGTATATAAACGCGCCTCATATACACACGCTCATTAATTATCAAGCTTCAACGTAAAGATAAATTAGCATTGTGTGTCGATGTTGTTGGCATTTACGGCTTGGGGGCCACCGGTATATTCGTACACGGAAGCCATCTCAGCTAAATGGTTTCTTGGATGAGATTCCAGACCATAAATATGATAATAATTTAGCGAAATTTTACCCCCGGGGTAACTGTAAACGACTTGAGCCTATGCGTGGTGTGAATATACAAAAAATAATATATCGACAATAGACCTAAGAATATCAGCTGTAACAAAATTTATATATCAGAAATTGTAAATTATATATTTTGGGATAGATACACGATTCTTAATTGCCTGCAAATTGACAATATATATTGTAAATGTTATAATTTTGGGATAAATACACGATGCGTAATTGCCTGCAAATTGCTTACGTTCGTCGAAGTATGAATATAGAGTTATCCTCCCTGCATCGGGTGACAATCACGCCGGGTCCGGATATATGAGTTTTGAATGTCAATGTCGCGTCGCACGGGTAAATTAATATGCCTATGCCAGTTCCCGGCCGAAAGTAACCCCACATACCAAGTTTCATCGAAATCGGGTCGGCCGTTTTCGAGTTCATCGCGATCACACACACACACACCCTCTCTCACACACACACACACACACACACACACACCCTCTCCCTCCCACCCCCACACACACACACCCTCCCACTCCCCCACACACATACACACACTGCGCTAACGCTATAGTGATGCTAATTACCTAACCGGACCTATACCTGGGGTAGACTCGGGTTAGGATTTTCTATGGGGCTGTAGCGTAATGCGCCATCATCACTGTCGAGTAACAGCTTTTCATTTCAATCCGGAATACCATTTACAAATGCATACTCCGATTAAGCACCCCTCAATTACTATTTATTTTGATTCGGGGGCAAAAAATATTTGATTCGAGTCGAGGAACCCACCTATCAAAGCTCAGAATTATTGGATATCGATTTTAGAAAAATATTATTTTTCACCATCGAGAATAATTAGTGGCCCAGTAAACAGTCGATGAGCCGACGTTTTTGGACCAAATTGCGGATGAAGTTTGATAACTCTAAAATTTCGTCGAATATGTTGTTAAATAACACGTTTCGGGCAATTTTGTACTATACAGTTGACAGTGGTTAGCATTATAGTTTTGAGTAATTAATCTATCGGTATTCATACAAATGTTGTTGTTGTTGTTGTTGTTGTTGTTGTTGGAATCTGACTATATGCTGGGGACCATCGAATCGGATTAATTGAGTTCCTTTAAGGCGTGGTTATGAATCCTGAAAAAGGCGGCTGGGGAAAGAATCCCGAGCACCACCTGGAAATGGCCCGAATCGCGCGTACCAAAGAGGGGGGGGGGGGTGGCATATAATATACGATTGGAGCTCCGTATTCCGTTAAACAGCCCCTTAATTGAGCAGGTGGCAATTAGAGGCGAATAACAAGATATAAAGAGAGCAAGCCTGCAAATAGTATGTCTGTCATTTGAAGAATGGGGCCCCCAGAGGGTGGATTTAGTGATGCTATCCCGCACAGCGCGCTATCATCACCAAATTCATCGTATGTGGCCCTCATTCTGCTTAGGCCTCTCTTCTGGGAAGTACATATAGTCTCAAATTAACATTGTTTTTAGTTACTTTTCCCCTTCTGATAAAATGCATTATCGAGATGACAATGGGTGAACATCACCAACTTCAACTATTTGAACTGGGGAACCTCAATCTGATCCTAGGTCTCCCATAGAATACAGTTGAGGCCTAAGCAGAATGAGGTCCCCAGAGGATGAATTTTGTGATGCTTTTGCCCGTCGTGTGGGATAGCGTCACTAAATTGACCCTCTGGGGACCTCATTCTGCTAATTCCAGACACACTATTAGCAGGCATGAGGGCGAGCAATTGTTCCCGACAATAACTGTATTCATGGTCGACAGAATTACCGCGTACATATCAATCTTCGTTCAACGAACAAAACTTACAGCGTACGTATCAATCTTCGTTCACCGAACAAAACTTACGACAAGAAAACACACCTGAGGCGGCGAGAAAAGTACAGAGCGGTGGATTTATCTGCGTATTATTGGATTGTATTGATCAATAACGCGTTCCGGTTCAGTGCCCATCTATGTTAGCGAATTCCGTTTAATAAAGAGGGGATTTTTATAAATAAACATTGCGGCGTGCGATAGACGCGTGTTTTGCTATGGCAGTAATGCTTGGAATTGACTACTGATGCTAGTTAACGCCCGAGAGGTTTATTCTGTTGCAGACGTAAGGTGGTTGTTTTGGCCAACATCAGATATAGGAGAACTTTATACAGATTTGTGATTTAGTTGACGTTACGGTGACATTAGTGTTGGATGCACACCTGTTAATTATTTTTGGATATATCGCACCTTTAATTAATGAGAGATCCTGGATATTTCAATATGTATTCACTTGTTATATTAGCATTCTGTGTGGTTTCTGTTGTTCGTGCTGATAACTATGGAATTCAAGTCAAATTCAGCGAAACAGGTTTCCAAAAAGGTACACATTATGTTGATTTACGAAATTTTCGAATTTCACCCATACAGAGCCGCAGACAAACATGAGCAGACGACACTCTTCTATATGCTTCTATATATGTGTGGGGCTCCCTGCAGGGTAATGGATGTTTTTTTTATTTTATGTCCTAAAAATTGTAAGAAACATTTATTTAAAAAAAATGATAAAAAATTGTTAGGCCAATGCATTCTCTTATATATGCGAGGCGACCTATGGTCGATTTGCATATATAAGAGAATGCATTGGCACAGGGTAAAAAAATCAATTGCCAGAAGTTTCTGGCTGATTTCTGAGTCCATGTCACATACGACATCCCCATTTACACACCTGATAAACCCTTCCATGACTGGAACTACTGAAATAAAACCAAATTATACATTGGCCTAACAATATGTACCTTCATCTTAAAGCCACGGCAATGCATTATCTTATATATATATGCATGTGTGGCTCCATATGGGAGACTCGCATATATAAGAGAATGCACCGACACATGATATTTAATGCTGCACCCGCGCTGCTACCGTCATGAAATAGTTAAGGGGTCCTGTTGTTATGTTGGTGTGTCCTGCTTAGCTAAATTAAATAATTATTACGTTGGTGGACCAATACTATGATAGATAACTTTTAGATAATTTATTGACAATTTACACCCACTATATAGAGGCAGATGCCATACATACTAACAAGTAATATACAATCAACATCAATGTATAGTAAATTATATATGAATCGAGGACCTTAAACTGGATCCTCGATTCAATGTCCTGTTTAACCCTTCCATGACTGAAGCTTCCTAAAATTTTGCGAAAACCCTGTGCCAATGCATTCTTTTGTATATGCGAGTCTCCCATAGGGAGCCTCGCATATATAAGATAATACATTGGCCTAACAATATTTACATTGACCCTGTAGGCCAGTGCATTATCTTATATATGCTAGGCTCCCTATGGGAGACTCACATACATGGAAATAATAAGAGAATGCACTGACACACGATCTTTAATGTTGCACCGCCGGCGGATTCCGGAGGGTAAATAAGAGGGTGATATCCTCCTATATGTGTATATTAACATCACCATAATAGTAATTCAACAAGACTCACAAACATCATAGCAAAGTAGCAGGACCAAAAGGTTTATAAGGTGGCCGAAATTCCGACCATCATTAGGCAGAGCATGCAACATCCTTGTAATTTGTATATCCTTTTGGGTTTGGATTAACTCTTTCTATACTTAATAGATTTTCCCACTCGGTAAATAAAAGTATACAATGGAATGGTCTATTATTCATTTGGAGGGGTGTTCAGGAAAAATGAGCAGACGACAGGCGTACGAAAAAATAATACAATTATTGCAGAAGAATTCCAAAGCATTAATTGAGTGTTCAGCTAATACTTTCAGCTGACGACCTATATATATGATAAATTGTTGAACTTATTATCTTAACATTTCCTGGAACTTCTCGTCAATGAGTACTTAGTATAAAAAGGGTTAAAGATGCATAATCCTAATTAACGTTCGCAAATTACTATTTCCTTGGCTTCGGGGGTAAAAAAAATATTTGATTCGAGTCAGTCGAGGAACCCACCCATTAAAGATCAGAGTGATCAGATATCGATGTTTGAAATGTATTATTTTTCACCACCGATAATTTTAGGTGGCCCAGTAAACAGTCGACGAGAAGACTGTCTCCGACCAAATTGCGGATGAAGATGGATAACTATAAAATCAAGTGACTTTTTTGTGTCAGATATTTGACAAACCGGCAAAATTTCGTTGAACAAAATGTTGATAAATAACAGGTTTTGGACAATTTTATACTATAGTTGCTGTGGTTAGGATTATTTTGGGGCAATTAATCGATTCTGATAACTGAAGCGGCATTTCAAAAAAAAAATTGGTTGTTGTTAGAATCTGATGATATGGGGACCATCGAATCGGATTGAGTACCTATAACATGGTCATGACCTGTGTGATGTTGGGAACTTGGGCTAGCTTTAGTCCACATCGCTCGTGGTACGGACACTGATATATATAGTACTGGGTGATATTTAATCTCCAGCCCTTTCTTTACTAAAAACTCATTGGCGAGTAGTTGCCTTATGAAATGTTCAGATACTAAGTTCAACAAACGGCAATATATATAGCCTTATTTCCCCGAACATTTCCCACCAACGAATATAAATTATTCTGTCTATCGTCTGCTTATATTTCCTGAACATCCCTCCAGGTGAATAATAGACCATTCCTATATATACTTTTATAACTGAGCGAGAGAATACATTTCGTAAACAAAGGGTTAAGTTAAATGTGTTCTCCCATTCAGACTTTACTAAATGCATGGATTCTCCCATCCAGTTGTAAAGGTATATATATATACAATGGAATGAGCATTCTACTATTATGCAAACGTCCAGATAATATGCAAATGTCACATATAGAGCAGAGAAACTATTTAACGATCCATTTGTGTACGAAGGCAGGTCTGAGTTTAGTGTCTCTGTCATTTGCAGAATGGGGTCCACAGAGGGCAGAATGAGGTCCCCAGAGGTTGATATGTGAATGAATGCCTGACACGGACGGACTGGTGCCAAGCCTGAGTTTAGTCTGCCTGTCACTTGCAGAATGAGGTCCCCATAGGGTGAAATTAGTGACGCTATACCGCATAGCGGGCTAGCATCACTAAAATTCACCCTCTGGGGACCTCATTCTGCTTAGGCCTCATCTTTTCTGGAAAGTTTCTTTATTATAAAATGTCTATAGAAACTTCTTCACATAGATTCTATTTCTTTTTTAGTTTAATTACTCTATATATCCCAAAATTGGCAGACGACACACTGCATAATAGAGGTTCCAAATGGGTGTACATGACAATTTTCACCATTTGGGAACTTCAATCTGAGTCTATGTCTACCATAGCAGATGAGGTAATGCAGAATGAGGTCCCCATAGGGTGAATTTGATGATGCTAACCCGCTATGCGGGATAGCGTCACCAAATTAACCCTCTGGGGACATCATTCTGCAAATGACAGGCACACTAATCTCAGGCCTGTATGCAGCAATGTTCAGCTAATACGTCGGACGAGCATCATAACTGTTGGATGTGTCAGCTGGATAGTCCTATCTAAATAAATAATTAGCAATAAAGTGGCTGTTCGTCAGTGAATAGTCACTTAACCCTGTCTATGCTAAATGGATTCTCCCACTTCTATATCTATATTTGTGAATGTCTGTCTGTCTGTCTGTCTGTCTGTCTGTCTGTGTTCTATAGAAATTCACAGGGGACCATCAAGATGATGCCAAAGGGGTCTACTAGGAGTAACTTTTTACGAGAAAGATAATGGTCGGGGTTAAAATTTTCTAAAGTGACGCCATTGTTGTCAGGGGCAGAAAATGGGGAGGGGCAGAAAAAAAAATTGTCGGCGATTGCCACGAAACTTATATATAATCATCCCCATAATATGAGGAATCTAATGGTGTGTTTTAAATATGGCAAAAGTCGCGCCATTCGCGTCAGGGGTACCCGGAAGGGGGAGAGGGGGGGGCAGATTTTTTTCTGTCGCCGATTGCCACGAAACTTACATATAATCATCCCCATGATATGAAGAATCCAACGGTGTGGTTTAAATATGTCAAAAGTGGCGTCGTTCGAGTCAGATTTTCACGAAAGGGGAGAGGGGCACCAAAATTGATAAAACTAATTTTAGAGCCGATTTACACCAAATTGATATATATTCTTCTTCATGATACAAGGAATCTAATTGTGCGATTTAACAACGCCAAATTGTTGTCGTTTGGATGAGAGATTGGGAGGGGGTGGGCACTAAATTTGATAATAATTGGTTTAGTCGCCGATTGCCACCACACTTATACAAAAGCATCCCCATGGTATGAGGAGTCTAATGGTGTGGCTTATATCTGTCAAGTGTGGCCTCATTCGAGTCAGGGGTGTATTGAAAGGGACAGGGGCACCAAAATTGATGCACAATATTTTTGGCGCCAATTTCCACCAAATTGATACACTTTCTTATCCGAGGAATCTGATCGTGTGCTTTAAAGACGCCATAGTGGTGCTGTTTGTGTGAGAGATGGGGAGGGAGGGATTGGCACCAAATTTGATAATAAAAAAACATTGTTTAGTCGCCGATTATCACCAAACTTATAAACAATCATCTCCGTGATATCAGGAGTGTAATTGTGTGGTTTAAGGATGTCACAAGTGGAGCCATTCGAGTCAGTGGTGTATAGATATGAGAGGGACATTATATCTATATGTTTAGTGCCGATTTCCACCAGATTGATACATATTATTCTCCGTGATACGAGGAATCTTATCGTGTGGTTTAGACACAAAAAATTGGTGCCCTATGGGTGAGAGATATGGGGATCTTCAATTTGATACGAATTTGTATATACTCGCCAATTTTCACCAATTTCATATCTATGCATCTCTAATCTCTAATGAGTCTTAGTGTGTGCAGCTTGAGTCCGAAATAGGGACGGGGGGTCGCCAAAAACTGATACAAAATATTTTTAGTACCAATTACCATCAAATTCAGACACGTTCTTCTCAAATGATACAAGAAATAAAAGTGTGCTGTCTGTCTGTCTTTCTGTCTGTCTGTGTGTTCTATATATAACTTCACGCGGTACAATCGAAGAGGCAAAAGATGATACAAATATATTTGGCACTAATTTCCAACAAATTCATACATGTTTTTATCTAATGATATACCATGAATTAAATCGCATTTGGTGTCGTTTGCGTCACGGATGGCGAGCGGATATGCACTATCATAGATAAGATTGCTATTCGCCGATATCCACATATAAGTTATATATAGTCACCCAGGCCATCTCCATATCATTTTAAGGAGATTTGGGCGTTCACATTTCACAATCCCGACAAATGGTAACCCACTTATAAGTCACTTGAACAACTATATCTTCTTAATTGTCATATTTATATGGGGATGGCAATCAGGACATTCACACAATGAGCTATAGCAAAAAGAGATACATAGATTATTTGAGAGATGGGGAGGGAGGGATTGGCACCAAATTTGATAAAAAAAACATTGTTTAGTCACCGATTATCACCAAACTTATAAACAATCATTTCCATGATATCAGGAGTGTAATTGTGTGGTTTAAGGATGTCATAAGTGGGGCCATTCGAGTCAGTGGTGCATAGAGATGAGAGGGACATTATATCTATATGTGTAGTGCCGATATCCACCAGATTGATACATATTATTCTCCGTGATACGAGGAATCTTATCGTGTGGTTTAGACACAAAAAATTGGTGCCCTATGGGTGAGAGATATGGGGACCTTCAATTTGTATACTCGCCAATTTTCACCAATTTCATATATATGCATCTCTAATCTATAATGAGTCTTAGTGTGTGCAGCTTGAGTCCGAAATAGGGACGGGAGGGTCGCCAAAAACTGATACAAAATATGTTTAGTACCAATTACCATCAAATTCAGACACGTTCTTCTCAAATGATACAATAAATCAATCTGTGCTGTCTGTCTGTCTGTCTGTCTGTCTGTCTGTCTGTGTGTTCTATATATAACTTCACGTGGTACAGTCGAAGAGGCAAAAGCTGATACTAATATATTTGGCACTAATTTCCAACAAATTCATACATGTTTTTATCTAATGATATACCATGAATTAAATCACATTTGGTGTCGTTTGTGTCACGGATGGCGAACGGATATGCACTATCATAGATAAGATTGCTATACGCCGTTATCCATATATAAGTTATATATAGTCACCCAGGCCATCTCCATATCATTTTAAGGAGAGTTGAGCGTTCACATTTCACAATCCCGACAAATGGTAACCCACTTATAAGTCACTTGAACAATTATATCTTCTTAATTGTCATATTTATATGGGGATGGCAATCAGGACATTAACACAATGAGCTAGCAAAAAGAGATACATAGAAGAAGCATTAAACGTATATTTATCATTCTATTGAAGAGATTCATATATTCGTGCAAACTGAGAGACCTCGAACCGTCAGAGGATTGCATATATATTATAAAAAAATTGAGTCTGTTCCATTCAATACAGTTTCCACAAAAAAAGTTACAATTTGTCAGGATATATGGAAGGCCTGTTCAAAAATAGTGGTCACAGTGTGCAGTCATATATAGTTTCTTCTGATATACAATACAATGCAGTTAGTAGCACATGACTTTTCAGGATCCTCCCAATACTGACACCTGACAAGGGGTTTAGAACAGACTCATCGAATGACATAAACAACTCAAAATCTCGCTCTGTGTCTGGCAAATGTAGCTGATATGCCCGCGCAGCAACATTTCGTTGAAACTGAGAATATTTAGCCAATATATAGCACCATGAACAGACGAGCACCTGGACATTTCTTTGAAACATCTGTATTTTCATGGAGATATGATAGCCAGGTATCCTCGAGATCTTAGTCCAACCCACTAGATTGATTGATACATCTCAATATGTAAAACCCAATTGTCATCTTTTATTTATGCGAACTAATGTCTTTATGATTTACATGTATCATATTATAACGTCTGACGTATACGCAGTTGTAAATAAATAAATACTTCATTATTGGTGGAACGGATTAATCGCGATAAACAGAATGACAATTGACAAGGTGGGCCACTACTTATATTCCATGACTGTAATAATCATGTTGTGTGATGCTATTTGAATATACAATTTATGAGAAAACGTATAACACTTTGAACAAGAGCGTTCTCTATTCCCAACAAATATCCACAGCATACAGATGGTTTTACATCGCATTAACCTGGGCAACGCCGGGTAACCCTGCTAGTACTATATAAAAGCATAAATTGGAATGGTCTATCATTCATTTTGGAGGTGTGTTCAGGTAATAAAAGCAGACGACATACAGGCGAAAATACAATGCAAGTGCTTAAATGTTCAGATAATAAGTTCAACAAACGACCTTTGGAACTACTCGTTCATTAGTATTTAGCAATTATTAATCAAGGGTTATGTTGGTTGTGGGTGAAGGAACACACATGGCCGGGAACCTATATTGACATCATAATGTTCTCCAAAATGGCGACAAGATGTCTGCTGTGGCATTGAATTAATCGATTTCTTCGTATATTTGTATATAAACTAGCTGCAACAGGGTCCTTTCTGGAGACTTTATTCGGCGTCGGATGGGCATACATGGCCCCTTTGTTTGCTAGGAGCCTGCGGCCGCTTTGTGGGCTTCGCGCTCATTTATATCTTAGACATTACATCGGCTTCCGTGTGATTCGCACACATTTATATCTTAGACATTACATCGGCTTCCGTGTGATTCGCACACATTTATATCTTAGACATTACATCGGCTTCCGTGTGATTCGCGCACATTTATATCTTAGACATTACATCGGCTTCTGTGTGATTCACACAGTGCACATTTATATCTTAGACATTACATCGGCTTCCGTGTGATTCGCGCACATTTATATCTTAGACATTGCATCGGCTTCCGTGTGATTCGCGCACATTTATATCTTAGACATTACATCGGCTTCCGTGTGATTCGCACACATTTATATCTTAGACATTACATCGGCTTCCGTGTGATTCGCGCACATTTATATCTTAGACATTACATCGGCTTCCGTGTGATTCGCACACATTTATATCTTAGACATTACATCGGCTTCCGTGTGATTCACACACATTTATATCTTAGACATTACATCGGCTTCCGTGTGATTCGCGCACATTTATATCTTAGACATTACATCGGCTTCCGTGTGATTCGCACACATTTATATCTTAGACATTACATCCGCTTCCGTGTGATTCGCACACATTTATATCTTAGACATTACATCGGCTTCCGTGTGATTCGCGCACATTTATATCTTAGACATTACATCGGCTTCCGTGTGATTCACACACATTTATATCTTAGACATTACATCGGCTTCCGTGTGATTCGCGCACATTTATATCTTAGACATTACATCGGCTTCCGTGTGATTCGCACACATTTATATCTTAGACATTACATCGGCTTCCGTGTGATTCGCACACATTTATATCTTAGACATTACATCGGCTTCCGTGTGATTCGCGCACATTTATATCTTAGACATTACATCGGCTTCCGTGTGATTCGCACACATTTATATCTTAGACATTACATCGGCTTCCGTGTGATTCACACACATTTATATCTTAGACATTACATCGGCTTCCGTGTGATTCGCGCACATTTATATCTTAGACATTACATCGGCTTCCGTGTGATTCGCACACATTTATATCTTAGACATTACATCCGCTTCCGTGTGATTCGCACACATTTATATCTTAGACATTACATCGGCTTCCGTGTGATTCGCGCACATTTATATCTTAGACATTACATCGGCTTCCGTGTGATTCGCGCACATTTATATCTTAGACATTACATCGGCTTCCGTGTGATTCGCACACATTTATATCTTAGACATTACATCCGCTTCCGTGTGATTCGCACACATTTATATCTTAGACATTACATCGGCTTCCGTGTGATTCGCGCACATTTATATCTTAGACATTACATCGGCTTCCGTGTGATTCGCGCACATTTATATCTTAGACATAACATCGGCTTCCGTGTGATTCACACACATTTATATCTTAGACATTACATCGGCTACCGTGTGATTCGCACACATTTATATCTTAGACATTGCATCGGCTTCCGTGTGATTCGCGCACATTTATATCTTAGACATTACATCGGCTTCCGTGTGATTCGCACACATTTATATCTTAGACATTACATCGGCTTCCGTGTGATTCGCACACATTTATATCTTAGACATTACATCGGCTTCCGTGTGATTCGCACACATTTATATCTTAGACATTACATCGGCTTCCGTGTGATTCGCACACATTTATATCTTAGACATTACATCGGCTTCCGTGTGATTCGCACACATTTATATCTTAGACATTACATCGGCTTCCGTGTGATTCGCACACATTTATATCTTAGACATTACATCGGCTTCCGTGTGATTCGCACACATTTATATCTTAGACATTACATCGGCTTCCGTGTGATTCGCTCACATTTATATCTTAGACATTACATCGGCTTCCGTGTGATTCGCACACATTTATATCTTAGACATTACATCGGCTTCCGTGTGATTCGCACACATTTATATCTTAGACATTACATCGGCTTCCGTGTGATTCACACACATTTATATCTTAGACATTACATCGGCTTCCGTGTGATTCGCGCACATTTATATCTTAGACATTACATCGGCTTCCGTGTGATTCGCACACATTTATATCTTAGACATTACATCGGCTTCCGTGTGATTCGCACACATTTATATCTTAGACATTACATCGGCTTCCGTGTGATTCGCGCACATTTATATCATAGACATTACATCGGCTTCCGTGTGATTCGCACACATTTATATCTTAGACATTACATCGGCTTCCGTGTGATTCACACACATTTATATCTTAGACATTACATCGGCTTCCGTGTGATTCGCGCACATTTATATCTTAGACATTACATCGGCTTCCGTGTGATTCGCACACATTTATATCTTAGACATTACATCCGCTTCCGTGTGATTCGCACACATTTATATCTTAGACATTACATCGGCTTCCGTGTGATTCGCGCACATTTATATCTTAGACATTACATCGGCTTCCGTGTGATTCGCGCACATTTATATCTTAGACATTACATCGGCTTCCGTGTGATTCGCACACATTTATATCTTAGACATTACATCCGCTTCCGTGTGATTCGCACACATTTATATCTTAGACATTACATCCGCTTCCGTGTGATTCGCGCACATTTATATCTTAGACATTACATCGGCTTCCGTGTGATTCGCGCACATTTATATCTTAGACATTACATCGGCTTCCGTGTGATTCGCGCACATTTATATCTTAGACATAACATCGGCTTCCGTGTGATTCACACACATTTATATCTTAGACATTACATCGGCTTCCGTGTGATTCGCACACGTTTATATCTTAGACATTGCATCGGCTTCCGTGTGATTCGCGCACATTTATATCTTAGACATTACATCGGCTTCCGTGTGATTCGCACACATTTATATCTTAGACATTACATCGGCTTCCGTGTGATTCGCACACATTTATATCTTAGACATTACATCGGCTTCCGTGTGATTCGCACACATTTATATCTTAGACATTACATCGGCTTCCGTGTGATTCGCACACATTTATATCTTAGACATTACATCGGCTTCCGTGTGATTCGCACACATTTATATCTTAGACATTACATCGGCTTCCGTGTGATTCGCACACATTTATATCTTAGACATTACATCGGCTTCCGTGTGATTCGCTCACATTTATATCTTAGACATTACATCGGCTTCCGTGTGATTCGCACACATTTATATCTTAGACATTACATCGGCTTCCGTGTGATTCGCACACATTTATATCTTAGACATTACATCGGCTTCCGTGTGATTCGCACACATTTATATCTTAGACATTACATCGGCTTCCGTGTGATTCGCACACATTTATATCTTAGACATTACATCGGCTTCCGTGTGATTCGCACACATTTATATCTTAGACATTACATCGGCTTCCGTGTGATTCGCGCACATTTATATCTGAGACATTACATCGGCTTCCGTGTGATTCACACACATTGTGATCGTTTAAACATTTTGATTAAAAACAACATATTTAATTTTAAAAAAAAATTATCCTTGCTCAATTAACAACAATTTGTGTTTAAATCATAATTTGGAAACTATCGCCGTTATATAACACCGAGTTATACCACACTGAGAAAAATAGGTTGGCCAATATGACCAACTCAGTGTAGTCAACAGCATGTCCTGGAGATGACTACCTTTTGGTAGTCAAAATGAATACCTGGAAAAGTTAGTCATCATGACCAGGTCAGTAGTAGTCAACATGACCAACATATGCATAGTCAACATAACTAACATTGAGCCATATTGACTACTATTGCATTAGTCACAATGACCACTATGATTTGAGTCATAATGACCAGTATCGGGTCATAATGACTAATTCTATTTGAGTCAAAATGACTAAGATAAGTTTAGTCAGCATGACTAGAACTGAGTCATACTGACTATCGTTATGCTAGTCACAATGACTGGGGTTGTGTCACAATGACTGGGTTGAGTCACTATGCACATGGTTGCATGGTTGAGGATGATCAAACTCAAAGATGAAATAAGATAATTTTAATTAACAAACTAACAATAAATGAGAATGATACTCAAAATTAATATGCATGACCTGTCACACTCACGGTGACTTTGGAGTCGGACATTCATGATTCAACATTGCACTGTGTGTAGTAAAATTTACAGAAAAACACATGATAAATGGGCCATATTTATGATTTAAGATGACATTTAAAGACTCTTTTTGTTGACCGTGTAATCTGGTTACAAAATATTCTAATAATCGGAGAGATAAATAACCTTAATTTGGCTAAAACAAGAGAAGTTTACACGAACAACAAACCCACGTGGGTCATACACCGGAAGCACAATTTTTTCGATTTTTCATACTATAAACCTCGTACCATAAGTGCCGGGCTAAAATATGCCGCTTGAATGATAACGTTATAGTTTCTGTGACACTTTAAATACGATAAGCTAAATATCTACTTATAATTTTTGTTTTTCATTGTCAAGTTGACTACCTCAGGGTTAGTCATGATGACTCGTGGGACGGCACTGATATAGTCAAAATGACTCCTAATACCCATGACCGGTTCAAAGGTTGTCATATTGACCAGTTATTTTTCTCAGTGCACACCAAATGTTGTTGAAATCGCTCCAGGGGTCTGAGAGAAAAATCGTGAACAGACAGACATACAGACTACTCTTTTATACACATAGATAACAACCAAAATGACAGCGAGTGAGCTATGTATCTGCTAGATCAGTATGAATCCCTTCCCCATTCAAACATGACTGTTGAGAAGTGGATGTTCAAGTGCATGACTTCGGTCACCATTTTTTAGGTCGTAAAATATGAAGATAAAAATTTCCTTAAAAACAAGATGTGTATGTATACTTGAAGATTGCATCTTCGCTGTATAACATACTCGGCGTAAACAGTTAAATCGTGACAACCGCGACCGATTCTCAAACAGCCCATATGCCCATCGGTATATAAGTATGCCTCATTAAACATGACTTTAATGCGTTAAAATGTACAGTCAAACGTATCTTCGAGCGACTATGGTATCTCCACAATCAAACTATATATACACCAATTAAAGTGTTTATATATAGTTTACATCATGATGTAGTTTAGTCAGGGACGTGATTTGATCTCGATTGTCTTCGTTTAGGGGGTGGATGTCGAACCCTCCCCATCTTGAACTAAACCAAACTCACAATTGAAGGCAAATCTCAATTTAACGAAATTCAATTTGAATCTCCTCGCATGGGTTGGAAGTTTCAACTGATACCTCAAGCTTTCCAACTGTTTGTTTCCATCTGTATGAGCAGGCTTTTCCACAGAACTGATATAAACATTTGGGCTGAGATGAGTTTTAGGTCGTACACTCTAAGAAAAACTGCTCCAAGTTGTGTTCCCGGAGAAACAAATACCGACATAGAACCAAACAGTATAGGTTCCACACTGCTTTGTTTCCACCTGCAATCCTGCATGGAACCCACCGAATTCAAGGTTTGTGCGGAAACACGGCCTAGCTTAAATATCCTGGTCTATAATTTAACAATATGTCCGCGCGTTTAGGGTTAATGTGATATGGGGAAGACTAGCTCAAGCGAGATTCCTTTGAAATACCAATTGCATACATTCGTATATAGGCTGTTTCAGTAATATTTAAACTTTGATCATTGGATTGTTGACGGAGGATAACTCTATATATTGCTCATATCACAATATGGGAAAAAGTATGGAACAAAAACGTTATAAATATAATTCGATATTTCCGCCAGACATCAGAACATATACGATATTTAGGTATGAAAAAAAATGGCTGGGCTACTATTGAAGATTTTATTGCGGGAACACAATGCATAATATAACAGCTAACTTTGCTGATGAAGTATGTCTTAGTTTGAATGAGAATAAATGTCGTTTTGCGAAGTATCGGGTGTGTAGTTAATCCGATTAGTAGATTTTTGGTCCGCATTTAGAGGCTATCTGGTGATTGCATGATAAACCTGCAGTGATATTAGCGGAGTTGTTGTAATCATTTGAAGGATTAGTTGTTTTAACGTAATTCTGAGGTGGTGCATTCATGAAACCAATATATGTTATATTATAATTTATATATATGTCTAATAATATGATCTTGAGGGTATTACCATTTCTGACTATGGTTTTCTTGTTATTAGTGTGGCCTATTTCCAGTTTATTGGTCCCTGCTTAAAGGTCCTCAATCCGATCAGACGGACAAAATAATGCTAACCACTGTCAAATAAGGTATACAATTTCCCAAAACGTGTTATTTATCAACATTTTATTCAACCAAATAAAGCCGTATTATCACGAAATTTGGCCGTATTATCACTTGATTTTAGAGATATCCGCCTTCATCCGCAATTTTGTCCGAGACCGTCCGTTTTCAACGTTGTTTTTTCTGGGCCACACATAATTGCACATCTCGAGAAATAACAAACTTCAAAAATCGATATCTGATCACTCTGAGCTTAGACGGGTGGGTTCCTCTACTCGAATCAAATATTTTTTACCCCAGAAGCCAAAGAAATAGTAATTCAGGAGCGTTAATTTGAATAATGCATCTTTACGTGGACAAGCCTGCATGCCAACATTTGTATTCATTGCTGGTTCCAATCTTCCAGCACACAAGTATAACATTTTGTTGACATTCTTGAAGTAGTAGTCCGGGAGCTAATAGGGGTACCCATGCACCCACTCATTATGTTCCTTAATATGTCCTTCAACTTTTAAGCAATGTTAACAAGAAACAAAAGTGGCCGTGCAGACTCAAGACAAGATGGCGTCCAAGTCAGTTTTATGCAAATTATAGCGGGCAAATCTTGTAAAATGTATACAAATGTATATATTTTCATGAAGCTAAGACATAATGACACTTTTTTGGGCCAAAATTGAAACTCACCATCCAAGATGGCCACCAAAATGGCCGCTTGAAGTTGAAAATATGACGTTTTTTTCACAGATCTTCTAGATCAGTTCATGCTGTTTGGAACTGGTTGAGTAATGTGACTTTATTTTGTGTTTTTTTTATATTAACTGATCATTGGAGCAATTAAATATGCAATTATTGGGGTCCTAGCCACTTCCGATCCCTCATAAATTCGATTTAACAGAAAGCAGTATAAAATTTCACACAAAAAATCACAATTGGGATTCTAGTCATATTTCAACAAGAAATGAACAGAACTTTGTAATGTAAATGAGGCATATCATTGCCTATGAATACTCCAACTCACTAGAACCAAAATTCTTACTTTGGCTCAAAATGGCTGCCAAAATGGACGCCAAAATATTGAAAATGGTAAATATTACCCCAGCGTGTCCTGCAGTCGCTTACAAGTAGTGGTTGATGTATAAAATATGCTATTCTGCCTTCTATACATTGAATATTAACATATTTGATGCACCATAGTTAAGTTTTACTATTGTCACCACTGACATCACCAAAAATATTGGATTATTCTCTCACAAACTTGACATAAATATCGGCAAAAATAAACTTTTCAGGTTTGGACCAAATGTGTCACACTACGGTATTTATAGACCAAATCGCTCAAGATGTCTTCCAAAATGGCAACCAAATTTGTGAAAAGTTATTTTTTTACATATATCCCGAACATTATTCTCGAAAGAAACTGTACGAAATGATGCGTTTTATCGAAATTATGGTGTCTATGATGAATATATAATTTACCTACCATGGAGCACATCAGTCTTGTTCAGGGTAGTGTTGTATGTGGAAATTTTTCAAACAAGGAATTTCGAGTCGACCTGGGGAAGGGGGCAAATCCGAGTAAAACATAGCCCTATAATGGTATGTGAACAACTGTTATTATAAACATGCAGCCACCTGCTTTCTTTATTTCGTTAATCACCTCGGTCATATTATTAAGAGAATAACTGTACCAGCCAGCTATATGTGTGTATGACGCCGACATGGACGTGACGACGGGGTTTGGGGAGCGGGTCACAAAATGTTTAACAGTTGGAAATTCCATGGACGTCCGACACAACATCAGTTGGAAAATTCAAAATAAATTGTTCTGTTTCTTTTTTTTTATATCGCACAGAATTTCGGCCTGTCGACATGATGTTCGTGGATCAACTAATACCAGAAAAATGTCACCTCATTCACATAATCACTTCCAGTTAGGTTCGTTATTAAGACACCCGCACGTATTCTCGGGATATTCTACAGATATACCCAAAATGAAATCAATTGATTGTGTCAACAATATCCCCGCGATACAAGAGAACAGCATCTTGTGGTTGGACTGGAGACGACATGCGCACCCAACCTTAAACAGGTCACATATACCACTTAAGGTTGAATTCTTAATCATATTAATTAGTGTAATTTAACACAATATTGAACACTTTGTCATCCATTATATTTGTGTCATCCATTATATTTGCAAGCGGTTAGATAATAGTAAGCCTTGATAGTTGGGGAATCATCATCAACGAATGAAATGGCTACCCCAGATGAGAAAGAAGCAATTTAATTCAGTCGCGGTGGTTGTGGCGTTCGACCTTAAAATCTCCGCGACATGTCGTCCACACCACCGCTGATTGGAACAGACCTTCAGCTTACTATTCAAAGTCCATTGGCATCGCCAATCAATTACACACCTCGCGATAACCACGGGTAACTTTCCCTTCATTGAATAAACCAACAGGCAATCATTGTGGTCCGTTATAGAGACACATTATTGGCATTTGTTAGAGACCTTAAATGACATATTTTAAGGTCGAATTCTTAATCACATTTTGCTTACTCTGATTTGATCCGATATTGAGCACTTTGTGTTGAAATAGAGTTGTCATTTGCTACATAATTATTAGAAATAGTGGACAAACGAAAGGAATTGATAACACCCGCTGAGATAGACCAAGTCTACGCGACCCACAACAACCTTGGATATCAGTTGGGTTCATGCTGTTTTGGACCGAGTCCCATCCCGCTACTCTTCTGTTACGGACTTTACGCCCAGAAATCACGGGCGGGTGTTATCTTGCTTTTATGTCCTCGGATTGGGTCAAATTGAAGCTGTGTGTGCATGGACATAATATAGCGACCAGCCTTGCTCAAGCATGACGGTATCAAACAAACATATATCAGAAGTCCGTTAGGCCTAAATGTCAAAGCAACGAGATTTATAAGTAAACAAAGCCTTGTTTTCCAGCGAATTTCGATTTGTTGCGCTATCAGAAATTTCTGGTAAACAAATCATTAAACAATCGTATCATCACTATAATATTTTCTATCACGGTAAATGATATATCATTTTGAAGGCAGATTAATCGCGGACATGTCAGATGATTAATCACATTCAGGGGTTTACGTGAATGCCCGGGGTCCACGTGTACACGCGGTATGTCATTTGAATGAACGTCCGTTATATAAGAGCAACGGACATGACTTGGACCAAAACAGCATCATCCCAATCGATATCCCAAGCTGCATGCTGTGGACCGAGAAGACTTGCTCTGCGAGGAAACCAACGTGTTGATAATTTGGGCCAAGTATTTATTGATATATTCGCGGTTTATCGGCAAAGGTGGGCAAACACACGTAATTTGCATGGTTACATTAAATTACTACGATCACATCAACCACTTTATAAGCACACCTGGTTACCAGAATCGTCTCAAATCAAGCATGTTAATCTCTCGGCTGCTTCACGCCGGATTTCAATAGCAACGATAATCTCCACGGATAACGTCACCAATACGAAGCTAAGTTAATGAAATGTTACATTCATTATGCATTGGAAGTCACATTAAAATTGCACGGGGTCAAGTCGCCCGGGCATCGCGCTTTGTATCCAGAAATCAAAGGAAATTGCAGCGCGCGATAAGTGAATGGATGTGACGTCATGTGGAGACAGTCCTGTGTGAGTCGTGGGTTGCATACTTTATGAGTCAGTTTTGCTCATTGTGTTCGGGAAGTGGAACATTTCTAATATTGATTTCCCAGGCGATGCCATAAATCGAAGGTCTGTGGCGGACTGATTGTCCATCGGTCGTTTTCATCAACGTTTCATTGTTCCAAAGATTGACAGACACTTTTGTATACGTTATCTTTAATGGAGCATACGCCTGCGACCTGTGATATTTCACGCTCATCAATTTAACATAATCCGAATAAGCTATTGATATAGGTTACAATATAATGGAGATTTTGCTGCAGTGATGATCTGTTATACATGCAGAGCCACCTGTCGTTACCAAAGTTGACACAACAAATTCTCCGATTCTCAGTAATCTGAATGATCACTTGCACCAAAATCACTTACATGATAATTCCGATTGTACTTATTGTGGCCTGACAGAGACTATATAGAACACTTCTTCTTTTATTGTCGAAAGTTTATGAACGAACGAGCGATATGCTTTCAAGGTCTTCGCAACAGACCATGTTTATAGATCTTATTAAAGGATCACGGTCATTACCAATACATCAGAACATTGATATCTTCGCAAGAGTACAGAAATATATTCTACTTACAAAAAGATTCGCGACCAACTGAGAGAAAACAAACTATAGATTATCAACAATGCGGTAACCATTGTCTTCTTGGACGGATTGATGGGGGCCCCATAGGCGCTTAGGGGTGGGCAGACAGGCAGCTATACATATCCATTAATAATTGGCAGTCGAAATAACTCAATTAGATATCAATGATAAACCAGCTATCACCCATGTGAATATCCAATGGGGAAATGACAAATATAAACTTACAAAGCTTGCAGTCAGATCCTTTTCTCATCTCTTATATGCTGGGACACACGTGTTAACATTTTGTAATAAATATATGTGTTGTAATTCTAATTGTATATGTATGTACGCACTTGTTATTGAGAATAAAATATTGTTTACACTAAATTCCCCGATAACATTGTTGAAGCAACATTTTTTATTGTAGCGAACCCTGACTTATACGTGTAAATGTAAAAAGAAATGCCCGGACACACACATATATAACGTATTATTATACGTATTTGGTGTCGAATTCGGACGAAATAGGGTCGAGCAAGCTCAAACCACGAGTGTTTTAGCCTATTCTGTGAACATGATGGCAGTGTTAAGACCAGCGTAGCAGGGGACTGAACTGTATTATGTGAACATGATGGCAGTGTTAAGACCAGCATAGCAGGGGACTGAACTCTGACTTGCAGTTGCATGGCAGTGGTGTATATTCTGGTTACAAAACACCTAATTATTTTCCATAGGCGACAGTGTTAACTAAATGTACCGCAGGCCATGGGTTAAGCCTTTTTGAACTTCAAGTGGTCAATTTTCCCTTAGAATGTCATCCGCTGCACCAGTCTGTGACAACAAACGCGCCCTTTTCGGTATTTTTTTCAAACGATAATCTTGCATTTCCACAACTACCCCATTTACTGCACAAAAATCAGCAGCATAAAAATACCCAGACCCCTTCCATAACTTCTGGACCCCACCAGACTCTTCCTGGACATCTAAACATACATGATCGCCATTTACGTAGGCTATGATTTTCTGTTCCCGATTAGGGATATTTCCCTCAATGATAATCAACCAATCAGCAGCCAGATTTTGTTTTTATGCTGACTCGAGTTTAGAAGCGTAACTCTATATAATTAGTTGCTTGTAACCTTCTGAGCAGTTGCATGGGCCATCTCTGCTGCACTGTTAAAAACTAAACAAAGAACCAAATAAAGAACCATTAGTTGGTTCTAGGTGGCTGATTTAACCATTAGTTGGTTCTAGGTGGCTGATTTAACCATTCGTTGGTTCTAGGTGGCTGATTTAACCATTAGTTGGTTCTAGGTGGCTGATTTAACCATTAGTTGGTTCTAGGTGGCTGATTTAACCATTAGTTGGTTATAGGTGGCTGATTTAACCATTAGTTGGTTCTAGGTGGCTGATTTAACCATTAGTTGGTTCTAGGTGGCTGATTTAACCATTAGTTGGTTCTAGGTGGCTGATTTAACCATTAGTTGGTTCTAGGTGGCTGATTTAACCATTAGTTGGTTCTAGGTGGCTGATTTAACCATTAGTTGGTTCTAGGTAGTTGGTTCTAGGTAGTTGGTTCTAGGTGGCTGATTTAACCATTAGTTGGTTCTAGGTAGTTGGTTCTAGGTAGTTGGTTCTGGGTAGTTGGTTCTAGGTAGTTGGTTCTAGGTAGTTGGTTCTAGGTAGTTGGTTCTAGGTGGCTGATTTAACCATTAGTTGGTTCTAGGTGGCTGATTTAACCATTAGTTGGTTCTAGGTAGTTGGTTCTAGGTAGTTGGTTCTATGTAGTTGGTTCTAGGTAGTTGGTTCTAGGTAGTTGGTTCTAGGTAGTTGGTTCTAGGTAGTTGGTTCTAGGTAGTTGGTTCTAGGTGGCTGATTTAACCATTAGTTGGTTCTAGGTGGCTGATTTAACCATTAATTGGTTCTAGGTGGTTCTAGGTGGTTCTAGGTGGCTGATTTAAATTTTAATAATCTACAATTACTACTTTTGGTTCTTGAGATTCACAAAACAAAAACCCAATGTTTATTCATTTCTTTACTAAATATTATTATGGTCGACTCGCATATAGAAGAGAATGCATTGGCACAGGGTATATGGGTTGATACAAACATCGGACTTGGCACTGAAAGGGTTAAAACCAGCGTAGCAGTGGACTGAACTCTGACTTGCAGTTGGCAGTGGTGTATATTCTGATAAGTTACATGGGCCATAAAAACTAAACAAAGAACCGAATAAAGAACCATTAATTGGTTCTAGGTGGCTGCATGATTTAAATTTTGATAATCTACAATTTGGTTCTTGAGATTAACAAAACAAAAACCCAATGTTTATTCCTTTCTGTACTAAATATTATTTCATTGAAGGAAATGTTCAGATAATAAGATCAACAAACGACCATATTATCTTGTAGTTTGTTTGTCGTCTGCTTTTATTACCAGAACACCCCACCAAATTAATAATAGATCATTCCAATGTATACTTCTACAGCTGAATGGGAGAATCCATTCAGTATAGAAAGGGTTAAGGGGGAAGTCACGTGACGAATTTTGAATGGGGATTTCCATTCTAATGTCTGGAGTAACAGTTACCGAGTGGCCTGGAGTGGCAAGAAATTTCTTGATATCACGTGATTGACAACAATAAATGCATGGAAATCTCCGTTCAAAATTGGTCACTTGGCCTCCATCTTAACCCTTTCGTGACGGGGGCTGCGCTGGTGCAGCATCAAATATCATGTATATATACTAGTCTCCCATAGGGAGCCTCGCATATATAAGAGAATGCAATGGCATAACAAGGTCAATGTAAATATTGTTATGCCAATTTATTCTCTTATACATGTATATGCGAGGAGGCTGCCTATGGGAGACTCGCATATATAAGAGAATGCATTGGCACAATGTTTTCGCAAAAAGTCCCTGTCATGGACGGGTTAATGAAGTTGTGGTGATTTTGATTTTTATAACCCCTTTTCTTTGTGCAGTTCTGAGTCCCATCACACAGACCGTGTCCGACACGATACAGAGGATCCCCATAGCGGACCAAACCAACACCTTGCAGCTAGGTAGCGACGAAAGCAACTACTCGTTAAAGAAGTACGTATATTAAGGGTCAGACGCACGTTTTACCAAAATTTCTTAGTTTTTCAAATTGGATTTTCTGAAAATCTGTCAAGCATTTCTGTGTGTAATTTGGTACAAGCGAATATTATGACACAACATTTAAGAACCATCGAAGACATAATTTTTCGTGATTCGTGAAATTTAATGATTATTTTCAATTAGAAAGGCAACTACCGATAAATAATTTTCTGTATTTGAGAATGTTCATGTAATGCCTGTTGATCAATGAAATATTGGACTAAGAGGAGTTCTGCCAACTGTTCTGGGTCATGGGTTCATAGTCAAGTTATCGCTGGCCACCATATCTCTAATACTGTCATGTATCGTTCCGCTTTTGTATTGTTTGAATGCTTCCCACTTTTGTATATACGCACATCCGGCATCTTGAATAAAACATCTATCGAGATCAGAAGTGTCGACCATTTATCACACAACATCCAGGTATTAAATACCCTGGCCTTATTCCAGTTGGCTGCTACCTGCTTGAGTGGACCACACTGTATAGCAACATTTGCTTTCGATGGGTTGGAATATTTGTGACTGCTTCATTCTTCATTATAATATATGGGGGTATGATGCTATATTATGCAATTAAAAATCTCAACTCAACATTATGATACAAATGAACCCTCATCTCATAGAGCCAAGACAATAAGCTGTGTGGTAATTGGAGTGTTGTTTTTAATTATAATTTATTTTAGCAGTTCTTGGTACCGAAAGGGTAAAAAAAGAAAACATTATTTTCAACTTATCAAATGTACTAAAATCCATTGTTTTTATCGTCTCTTACTAATTGCCATATTTTATGTACAATGGAGATGACGATATGTGAAAAACACGAATTGGTCATTGTCGCATGTTATCATGTAAAAAGACACACATGATCTCTCAAACGTGCACAAAGACACACATGGTCTATTAACGTGCAAAAAGACACACAGGATCTCTTAACGCGCAAAAAGACACACAGGATCTCTTAACGTGCAAAGAGACACACAGGATATCCCAAACGTGCAAAAAGATACACAGGATATCTTAACGTGCTAAAAGACACCCAGGATATCTCAAACGTGCAAAAAGACACTCAATATCTCTTAACGTGCAAAAAGACACACAGGATCTCTCAAACGTGCAAAAAGACATCCATGATCTTTCAAACGTGCAAAAAGACACCCAGGGCCAGGATCTCTCAAGCGTGCAAAAAGACATCCTTATCTCTTAACGTGCAAAAAGTCACACAGGATCTCTTAAACCTGTAAAAAGACATCCATGATCTCTTAACGTGCAAAAAGTCACACAGGATCTCTTAAACCTGTAAAAAGGCACCCAGGATCTCTCAACGGGCAAAAAGACATCCATGATCTCTTAACGTGCAACAAATCACACAGGATCTCTTAAACCTGTAAAAAGACACCCAGGATCTCTTAACGTGCAACAAGTCACACAGGATCTCTTAACGTGCAACAAGTCACACAGGATCTCTTAACGTGCAACACGTCACACAGGATCTCTTAACGTGCAACAAGTCACACAGGATCTCTTAACGTGCAACAAGTCACACAGGATCTCTTAAACCTGTAAAAAGGCACCCAGGATCTCCGAACGTGCAAAGAGACACCCAGGATCTCTTAACGTGCAAAAAGTCACACAGGATCTCTTAAACCTGTAAAAAGGCACCCATGATCTCTCAAACGTGCAAACGACACCCAGGATCTCTTAACGTGCAACAAGTCACACAGGATCTCTTAAACCTGTAAAAAGGCACCCAGGATCTCTGAACGTGCAAAGAGACACCCAGGATCTCTTAACGTGCAAAAAGTCACACAGGATCTCTTAAACCTGTAAAAAGGCACCCATGATCTCTCAAACGTGCAAACGACACCCAGGATCTCTTAACGTGCAACAAGTCACACAGGATCTCTTAAACCTGTAAAAAGACACCCAGGATCTCTGAACGTGCAAAGAGACACCCAGGATCTCTTAACGTGCAAAAAGTCACACAGGATCTCTCAAACGTGCAAAAAGACATCCATGATCTCTCAAACGTGCAAAAAGACACACAGGATCTCTCAAACGTGCAAAGAGACACCCAGGATCTCTTAACGTGCAAAAAGTCACACAGGATCTCTTAAACCTGTAAAAAGACACACAGGATCTCTCAAACGTGCAAAAAGACACACAGGATCTCTTAAACGTGCAAAGAGACACACAGGATCTCTTAACGTGCAACAAGTCACACAGGATCTCTTAAACCTGTAAAAAGGCACCCAGGATCTCTGAACGTGCAAAGAGACACCCAGGATCTCTTAACGTGCAAAAAGTCACACAGTGTCTCTTAAACCTGTAAAAAGGCACCCAGGATCTCTCAAACGTGCAAACGACACCCAGGATCTCTTAACGTGCAACAAGTCACACAGGATCTCTTAAACCTGTAAAAAGGCACCCAGGATCTCTGAACGTGCAAAAAGACACACAGGAGCTCTTAACGTGCAAAAAGTCACACAGGATCTCTTAACGTGCAACAAGTCACACAGGATCTCTTAACGTGCAACAAGTCACCCAGGATCTCTCAAACGTGCAAAAAGACATCCATGATCTCTTAAACGTGCAAAGAGACACACAGGATCTCTTAACGTGCAAAAAGTCACACAGGATCTCTTAAACCTGTAAAAAGACATCCATGATCTCTTAACGTGCAAAAAGTCACACAGGATCTCTTAAACCTGTAAAAAGGCACCCAGGATCTCTCAACGGGCAAAAAGACATCCATGATCTCTTAACGTGCAACAAATCACACAGGATCTCTTAAACCTGTAAAAAGACACCCAGGATCTCTTAACGTGCAACAAGTCACACAGGATCTCTTAACGTGCAACAAGTCACACAGGATCTCTTAACGTGCAACACGTCACACAGGATCTCTTAACGTGCAACAAGTCACACAGGATCTATTAACGTGCAACAAGTCACACGGGATCTCTTAAACCTGTAAAAAGGCACCCAGGATCTCTGAACGTGCAAAGAGACACCCAGGATCTCTTAACGTGCAAAAAGTCACACAGGATCTCTTAAACCTGTAAAAAGGCACCCATGATCTCTCAAACGTGCAAACGACACCCAGGATCTCTTAACGTGCAACAAGTCACACAGGATCTCTTAAACCTGTAAAAAGGCACCCAGGATCTCTGAACGTGCAAAGAGACACCCAGGATCTCTTAACGTGCAAAAAGTCACACAGGATCTCTTAAACCTGTAAAAAGGCACCCATGATCTCTCAAACGTGCAAACGACACCCAGGATCTCTTAACGTGCAACAAGTCACACAGGATCTCTTAAACCTGTAAAAAGACACCCAGGATCTCTGAACGTGCAAAGAGACACCCAGGATCTCTTAACGTGCAAAAAGTCACACAGGATCTCTCAAACGTGCAAAAAGACATCCATGATCTCTCAAACGTGCAAAAAGACACACAGGATCTCTCAAACGTGCAAAGAGACACCCAGGATCTCTTAACGTGCAAAAAGTCACACAGGATCTCTTAAACCTGTAAAAAGACACACAGGATCTCTCAAACGTGCAAAAAGACACACAGGATCTCTTAAACGTGCAAAGAGACACACAGGATCTCTTAACGTGCAACAAGTCACACAGGATCTCTTAAACCTGTAAAAAGGCACCCAGGATCTCTGAACGTGCAAAGAGACACCCAGGATCTCTTAACGTGCAAAAAGTCACACAGGATCTCTTAAACCTGTAAAAAGGCACCCAGGATCTCTCAAACGTGCAAACGACACCCAGGATCTCTTAACGTGCAACAAGTCACACAGGATCTCTTAAACCTGTAAAAAGGCATCCAGGATCTCTGAACGTGCAAAAAGACACACAGGATCTCTTAACGTGCAAAAAGTCACACAGGATCTCTTAACGTGCAACAAGTCACACAGGATCTCTTAACGTGCAACAAGTCACCCAGGATCTCTCAAACGTGCAAAAAGACATCCATGATCTCTTAAACGTGCAAAGAGACACACAGGATCTCTTAACGTGCAAAAAGTCACACAGGATCTCTTAAACCTGTAAAAAGGCACCCATGATCTCTCAAACGTGCAAACGACACCCAGGATCTCTTAACGTGCAACAAGTCACACAGGATCTCTTAAACCTGTAAAAAGGCACCCAGGATCTCTGAACGTGCAAAAAGACACACAGGCTCTATTAACGTGCAAAAAGACACCCAGGATCTCTTAAAGTGCAAAAGTCACACAGGGTCTCTCAAACATGTAAAAAGACATCCAGGATCTCTCAAACGTGCAAAAAGACATCCATGATCTTTCAAACGTGCAAAAAGACACCCAGGATATCTCAAACGTGCAAACGACACCCAGGATCTCTTAACGTGCAACAAGTCACACAGGATTTCTTAAACCTGTAAAAAGGCACCCAGGATCTCTGAACGTGCAAAAAGACACACAGGATATCTTAAACCTGTAAAAAGGCACCCAGGATCTCTCAAACGTGCAAAAAGACACACAGAATCTCTCAAACGTGCAAAAAGACATCCATGATCTCTCAAACGTGCAAAAAGACACACAGGATCTCTCAAACGTGCAAAGAGACACCCAGGATCTCTTAACGTGCAAAAAGTCACACAGGATCTCTTAAACCTGTAAAAAGGCACACAGGATCTCTCAAACGTGCAAAAAGACACACAGGATATCTTAAACCTGTAAAAAGGCACCCAGGATCTCTTAAACCTGTAAAAAGGCACCCAGGATCTCTCAAACGTGCAAAGAGACACCCAGGATCTCTTAACGTGCAACAAGTCACACAGGATCTCTTAAACCTGTAAAAAGGCACCCAGGATCTCTGAACGTGCAAAAAGACACACAGGCTCCAGTAACGTGCAAAAAGACACCCAGGATCTCTTAAAGTGCAAAAGTCACACAGGGTCTCTTAAACCTGTAAAAAGGCACACAGGATCTCTCAAACGTGCAAAAAGACACACAGGATATCTTAAACCTGTAAAAAGGCACCCATGATCTCTCAAACGTGCAAACGACACCCAGGATCTCTTAACGTGCAACAAGTCACACAGGATCTCTTAAACCTGTAAAAAAGGCACCCAGGATCTCTGAACGTGCAAAGAGACACCCAGGATCTCTTAACGTGCAAAAAGGCACCCAGGATCTCTCAAACGTGCAAAAAGACACACAGGCTCTATTAACGTGCAAAAAGACACACAGGGTCTCTTAAAGTGCAAAAGTCACACAGGGTCTCTCAAACATGTAAAAAGACATCCAGGATCTCTCAAACGTGCAAAAAGACATCCATGATATCTCAAACGTGCAAACGACACCCAGGATCTCTTAACGTGCAACAAGTCACACAGGATCTCTTAAACCTGTAAAAAGGCACCCAGGATCTCTCAAACGTGCAAAAAGACACACAGAATCTCTCAAACGTGCAAAAAGACATCCATGATCTCTCAGACGTGCAAAAAGACACACAGGATCTCTCAAACGTGCAAAGAGACACCCATGATCTCTTAACGTGCAAAAAGTCACACAGGATCTCTTAAACCTGTAAAAAGGCACACAGGATCTCTCAAACGTGCAAAAAGACACACAGGATATCTTAAACCTGTAAAAAGGCACCCAGGATATCTTAAACCTGTAAAAAGGCACCCAGGATCTCTTAACGTGCAACAAGTCACACAGGATCTCTTAAACCTGTAAAAAGACACCCAGGATCTCTCAACGTGCAAAAAGACACACAGGATATCTTAAACCTGTAAAAAGGCACCCAGGATCTCTTAAACCTGTAAAAAGGCACACAGGATCTCTCAAACGTGCAAAAAGACACACAGGATATCTTAAACCTGTAAAAAGGCACCCAGGATCTCTTAAACCTGTAAAAAGGCACACAGGATCTCTCAAACGTGCAAAAAGACACACAGGATATCTTAAACCTGTAAAAAGGCAACCAGGATCTCTTAAACCTGTAGAAAGGCACCCAGGATCTCTTAAACCTGTAAAAAGGCACCCAGGATCTCTTAAACCTGTAAAAAGGCACCCAGGATCTCTTAACGTGCAACAAGTCACCCAGGATCTCTTAACGTGCAACAAGTCACACAGGATCTCTCAACGTGCAAAAAGTCACACAGGATCTCTCAAACGTGCAAAAAGACATCCATGATCTCTCAAACGTGCAAAAAGACATCCAGGATCTCTCAAACGTGCAAAAAGACAACCAGGATCTCTCAAACGTGCAAAAAGACACCCAGGATCTCTTAACGTGCAAAAAGTCACACAGGATCTATTAAATCTGTAAAAAGACACCCAGGATATCTCAAGCGTGCAAACGACACACATGATCTCTTAACGTGCAAAAAGTCACACAGGATCTCTTAAAGCTGTAAAAAGACACCCAGGATATCTCAAACGTGCAAAAGACACACGTGATCTCTTAACGTGCAAAAAGTCACACAGGATCTCTTAAACCTGTAAAAAGGCACCCAGGATCTCTTAACGTGCAAAAAGACACACAGGATCTATTAACGTGCAAAAAGACACCCAGGATCTTTTAACGTGCAAAAGTCACACAGGGTCTCTCAAACCTGTAAAATGACACCCAGGATCTCTCAAACGTGTAAAAAGACACACAGGATCTCCAAATGTGAAACAAAGTCACCAGGATCTCTCAAACGCCCAAAAAGACACACATGATCTCTCAAACGTGCAAAAAGACACCCACCCAGGATCTCTCAAACGCGCAATAAGACACTCAGGATCTCTCAAACGTGCAAAAAGACACCCATGATGTCCCAAATGTGCAAAGAGACACCCAGGATATCACCAACGCTCAATGAGACACCCATGATCTCTCAAACGCGCAATAAGACACTCAGGATATCTCAAACGCGCAATAAGACACTCAGGATCTCTCAAAAGCGCAATAAGACACACATGTATGATGTCTAAAAATGAGCAAAAAGTCACCAATCATCTCGCAATCGCGTTAAAACGCGATTTTAGATTGCTAATGATTATTATAATGAATATTTGTTTTTGATGGGAGTCGAATTTGAATGAGTTTGACTGTCATCGCAGTTCCGAATCCTTGAATTGCTATCGACTTTGAGATGCTGGGTGCTTTTTTGTACATTTGAGAGATCCTGTGTGTATACATGTACGTTCAGGATATCCTGGGTGATTTATTTTACACATTTGGGAGATCATGGGTACTTTGTGCACTTTTAGGAGACCACGTGTGTCTGTTTTTCCACGAAACTATACGACAATGACCAATTAATAGCGTTACTAACATAGTTTTTAGTTAGATAGTACTAATTTCTCTTCAATGATTACTTGATTTGATATTTTCAGCGCGCGGTTGACGTCAGTTGGAACTGTGAGCGCCGATGTGAAATACGTCGAGCTATCTGATGGAGTTCGTGGCGCTAACATCACATTCACCATTGATAACATTGGGCTCTTCTATGCATTCTCCTTGTCTACGTGAGTACATTTATTGTATTAAAGGTGGTATATCCTCTCTGCCTATACTTGAGTACATTAATTGTATTAAAGGCGGTATATCCTTCCTAAAGACGTTTTATAAAATTTCAGGAAGCTCCAGTCATGAAGGGTTAACGTTCAAGTGTTTATCGTGGAGGCCACTCATTATCCTGTTTTCGGGGTAGTCAATCGTCATTCGCCCACTATTTGAGAACATTATTTATCACTTATTACATTATCCGAACATTCATTACCATGAATGAATAGGAATCCGCCCTGATTTGCCCCCAAGACCAACGTGTTTCCAAATTCCAATCCCTTGGTGGGTCGTTATATACCCCCATGCACTGTTGAGTATCTCCAACTCGTATGAACCACGTGCGTTATAACACAGTATAATAGTCCCAACGGGTGAATACGGCTCCCGACTTTTACGTTATCCCAGGGTTTGATGACGTTCAAATGCGTCTATCTTGCAGCATCACATCACAATATGATACCCCCTTTTTATCCAACCGTTTCTGATGCTCGCGGTGTGTACTCGTAGTTTCTCCCGCAACAAGTGGTTGTGGTTGGTATGCGATTCCTCGGTCTAAAACAAAGGGACAAGGAATTATTGTGTCAAATCCGTCAGGGTGAATTCCAGAAAAGTCCTTGCACCATCAACAGGTTTCTAAAACTGCATAGGCCTCCGCACTGTCATAGCAGATTGGGAAAGCCTATTTATATAGTTGGAATATATGAGGTCCCCCCCCCCCTCCTCATGCAGACTAACTTGTGTCCGAATTCTAATCCCCTTATAGTTAATAGCTGCCAATGCGTGCCGAGTGCCGAATGCCGACCACACATATACTGATGACTATCGCCGTTATTAACCGCGTGGGCTATACAGTAGTCCAAACGGGTTAATACGGCTATTGACGTTTACGTCATCCCAGGGTTTGATGACGTTCTGGGCAACGCATCAATCCTTCAGCGTCCCAAGCAGCGGCAAAAAAGTAATACTCCTCCCTTTTTATCCAACCGTTCCTGATGCTCGCGATCTACTCGTAGTTTCTCCCCGACCGCAACAAGTGGTTGTGGTTGGTAGGCAATTCCTCGTTCTAAAAAAAAGGGATAATGAATTATTGTGTCAAATCAGTCAGGGTGAATTCCAGAAAATTGCACCATCAACAGGTTTCTACCTTCGTACTGTTCAAATAGCAGATTGGGAAAGCCTATTTACATGCAGACTAACTTGTGTCCGAATTTCAACCCCCTTATAGTTGGTATAGATGTCAATGCGTGACGACCACAACTACTGATGACTATCGCTCGTTATTAACCGTGTGGGCTATACAGTAGTCCAAACGGGTGAATACGGCTATTGACGTTTACGTTAGCCCAGCGTTTGATGACGTTCTGGGCAACGCGTCTATCGGTCATCTTCCCATAGAAGCAGGGGCAATATGATACCCCCTTTTTATCCAAACGTTTCTGATTCTCGGGGTGTACTCGTATAGTTTCTCCCACAACAAGTGGTTGTGGTTGGTATGCAATTCCTCGATCTAGAACAAAGGGATATGGAATTATTGTGTCAAATCCGTCAAGGTGAGTGCCAGAAAATTTATTGCACCATCAACAGGTTTCAGTGCGTTACAATCTCCGAATTCCGTGCGTATACAACGCCGATTCCGATGTACTTAACGGCTTTCGAACACGACGGCTTAATTCTCTGTATATATTGGATTTATTGAGCTGCGGTGGGAAATTGTCGAGATAACGATAATCAGCCGATAATTGGACCATTGCTATGATGGTTACGCGTGCATTGGCTGCCGAACTCACGCACTCATGTTTACAGATACGCGTTTACATACAGTTCACTATATAGCAAACGGAGCTACCAAGGAAATAGTTCCCATGCATGTGTATAATTGTAATATAAAATCGGCATTCCGTTAAACATATCCTACATATAGGAGCCATCTTCCATTGTAACAGGGCTATCGTCATGCTGAAGGATTGCAACATGACATTCCATACATAGGACGAAACTACAAGGCAGAGTTCAGTCCCTTGCTGGGCTGGACTTAACACTACTATCATTTATACACACAAAGTGAGGAAATAACTCATTTTTTATTTAAGACTTGTGTCAGTTACAGTTCATGCTGTGTTATTCATTTGAAGCCAGAATGAATTGTAACTGACAAACACTTAAAGATGCATAATCCGAATTAAAGCTCGCAAATTACTATTTCTTTGGTTTCGTGGGTAAAAAAAATATTTGATTCGAGTAGATGAACCACCCATCAAAGCTAAGAGTGATCAGATATCGATTTTTAAAATCTATTATTTTTCACCACCGGTACTTTTTAGTGGCCTGGTAAAATGTCGACGAGAAGATATCGGACCAAATTGCGGATGAAAATAACTATAAAATCAAGTGCCTTTTGTGTGTCAGATATTTGACAAACCGACCAAATATCGTTGAACAAAATGTTGATAAATAACAGGTTTCGGGAAATTTATACTATATTTGACTGTGGTTAGCATTATTTTTTCGGCAATTAATCAATTCTAATAACAGAAGCGGCATTTAAAAAAAATGTTGTTGTTGGAATATGATGGGGACCAGCGAATAAGATTGAGTACCTTTAAATAAATAATGTTAGACTTAGCTACGAAAATATCGTTGATGGCAGCGGTCAGACCTGCGTATAGCCAGGGGACTGAACTCTGTGTTGTAGCTTGGCATACGGCAAGACATACTGTATACAACAACACCCGTTAGTAAACCCATCCATGAGGTTAAGCACAGTCTATGTTTTGCTCCCAAAAATAGCATGGGGTGTTACTTGAACGCTTCAGGTCAGCATCCTCGGCAGCAACAACACTCCTCCGTTGGCGACAGAAAAGCCACCACCCGAAGAAAAAAAACAGAAAAAGAAAACAAATCTCGTTAATTGTCATCTAAATTATTGCATGCTTTTTTGAGTAAAAATAAATATGAGGGGTGAAGTAAAGGGCTGATTCGGCATCCCGGGGTTAGTCCACCAACGCCAATCCGCGGTTTGAGTTTGAGTTATTTATTCATTCAACACATACAATTGTCAATAGACAAATTGTCAATAGACAAATAATAACATAGTTATACATAGTTATACAATTTCAACATAATACATAGGAAGTAATAATAGAAAGTAGGAAGTGTGATACCAATGTATTAATATGATATATGGTATTATGGAAGTAAGATATATTGAAGGGGGGATGCTAGAAGTTTACACTTATAAGGTGCAACCCCCATATGGTTAAACTTGATAATTATTTTTGAATTTTTATTTTTATTTTCCGGTTATCCAATTCTTTTGTTATGTTTTTATATCTGAAATGATGGGTGAATTATTCATGTTCCTGATTTAGGTTTTCCATTGAATGGACTGCTATTCGACATACTTTTCTAAAAGATGAAGTTTATATTTTCTTTTAAATGTAAAAATGTTTTCGCAGTTCTTTAGGTTTTTATCTAAGGAATTCCATAGAGTTGTTCCAATGTTTCTTGTACAAAATGCTTTGGTATTGGTTCTCCTGTAACTAACTCTGAAATTTTCAATGTGTTGCGTGTTGTGCTCATGTGATCCTTTGACAGTGACAAAGAATGTTTGTAAATTAGGGGGTATAAGCTCATGTTTAGCTTTATACATTGTAACAAGTGTGTTCATTTTGGTCAAGTCATCAAGTTTCAGGATTTTATACTTCTGGAATATTGGAGTACTATGACTTCTGTATCCAGCTCCATGAATTATTCTCATTTATTTTTTTGAAGGTTTCTGAGAGGGATAAGCCTGGTGCTATAAACATTTCCCCATATTTCACAGCAATAATTTAAATAAGGAGCAATTAAACACTGATATAGTGAGACAAGTGCTGATTTGCCTATTTGTTTTTTGACTCGTAGCAACACGGCCATGCTTTTGGAGATTTTAGTTTGAATATGATATGAACACCTAGAAATTTAGTAGAATACACACGTTCAATCTTGCTGCCATTTATATTAACATTTATGTCTCCAGTCTTTTCTTCCTTATTTCCGAATATCATGAAATTTGTTTTAAGTATATTTAAGGACAGTTTGTTCACTTGAAACCAGGTATTTAATTTAACCAGTTCTCTGGATACGGTCCTGCCTAGCGATTCTAATTTGTGTCCTTTAATGAACAAATTTGTGTAATCTGCAAACATGATAATTTTCAAAAGTGATGAGACGTTGCAGATATAATTTATGTATAGTATAAAGAGTGAGGGACCTAGTAAGTATCCATTTGATTTCCAATGAATCTGATTCAGTACCATTAATAGATACGTATTGGTGTCTGTTCTTCAGATAGCTTGAGAGCCAGTCATGACATATTCCTCTTATTCCATAATGGTCGAGTTTTGACAGTAAAATTTTGTGATCAATTGTATCAAATGCCTTTTTTAGGTCAATAAATACTCCAAGAAGGTATTGTGATTCGTCTTTTGCATCTGAAATTTCTTCGACAAGTTCCATGATAGCTTGAGAGGTAGATCGGTTGTTTCTAAAGCCATATTGGCTGTCTGAGAGAATATTTTGTTTATCAAAGAATGACATTAAAGGGGTACTGTACGCCAAATGTTGTTGTTGGTTTCTATAGTCTCCGAGTGTGAGAATACGGTAACAATTTTTTTCATTATTTGAAAGTCTGTTGAGTACGAAGTAGTATTACGGATGACAAATTTACCGGAATGCAAAAATACAAATTGTCGTTGTCGAGTAATTTTTTTACATTTTTCAACCAAATGTATCAAATAAAAGTTATATTATATGCATACTAGTCCCATATACACATTTAAGTTATTGTATCGTCACTAGTCAGTGAGTGGCATGGGCTTTCTCCCGTATCATCATAATGTTTTAAACGATCGCGTGTGCCATCCAGTATCCCTCATTTAATTTGATTACGTCTTGTACACGGAAATTCGTAATTTACTTTACGCCATTTTATGGCTCCAGTCATAAATGAAATTTATATCAAATTATTAACTTTGATTTTAAGATAGCCTATTAACCTGAGCGTTTACAGATTACATCTTCGACTCAAATTACTTATGTTTCTATATATTATCGATATTAGATCGTTGTTATCACCGGAAATTTATTGAAAATGGCGTACAGTACCCCTTTAAGCGTGTGTTATAAAGTTTTTCCAATATCTTTGATATGCATTGCTCGCGAGCAGGTACAAAGGTCAGCCTCATGCACCATTATGGTTGCCATGCACGGCTCACGATCAAGCCAAAAAGGTCATCCTCCATTATGGTTGCCATATTTTTATATCGGGGATAATTTGATGATTAGATCGGTATTACAACATATGATATTTATTCATAGATCAAAGATGGCGGCGCCCATGAATGTGGGTTAAACAAAAAGCACACCGTGGATCCGGAGACGGACTGCTCAACGGCGGTAAACACAAAGTCATTAAACATATACAACATCTCTTCCCTGCCAAGACTTGAAGTCTACAAACACCATAGTGTTTACAAGTCCACATGTGCCTTGCGGTTCAAACCCATAGGATAACGCGCGGGAACGTCAACATTTACATTTGGCACAACTTCATCGACCGATGCAGCTGACACAGGAGGTGTAGAAAAGTAAATGTCAATATTAGGCTCAAATTCCAAATTTGTAATTTGCATTTGGTCAATATGCCTTTTCCAAATGGAACCCAAACCAATGTCCACCTTGTACGACAACGGACCAGTCTTTGAAACGATCTTAGCCGGAATCCATTTTGTTTGATTGTTGCGATAGTCACGCACACACACAGTTTGATCAACATCGAAATTACGAATATTACGACCTGTGTGTTTTGAGTCTACATATATGTATCTTGCTTTTGCTCAATCGTAATATTAATGTCAGGCTTCAGAATGTCCAAACGAGTTCTCGCATTTCGCCCAAGCAAAAGTTTGGTCGGAGTTTCACCGGTGAGTGAATGTGGTGTATTCCGATATTTGAAGAGAAACTTAGTTAGTCTGTCTCGAATGGAACCGTCATATTTTTAGCATTTCATAGCCACTTTAAATGTCTGCACAAAGCGTTCTGCTTGATTATTCGTGCGAGGATGAAATGGTGCTTATGTAATATGCTTAATGCCATTTGATCGTAAGAATTGTTCAAATTTAGCAATCCAAACCTAGCAAATATGCTACGCAGTTCAACAATAACATGTGAAGAGTTAGTATTTGACATTTGAATTATTTCTGGCCATTTGGAATGAGCATCAATTACAAGTAAAAACATAGAACCTAAGAAAGGTCCGGCAAAATCAATATGCAACCGGTGCCAGGGATTCCTTGGCCACTCCCAAGGATGAACTCGTGCTGCAGACGGAAGCTTTTTCCATTTCGCACAAGAAACACATGATTTACATACAACTTCAATACTGTGGTCTATATTAGGCCACCACACATGAGACCTCGCGAGCAACTTCATTTTTACAATGAAGCTCATCTAGAACACTTTCGCGACATGAAGTGGGCAAAACAACTCTATTGCACCACATAATACAGCCTTCGTGAACACTGAGCTCGGTTTGTCGGTTGGTATACGGCGCCAACTCAGAATCACCACTGCTTTGTAGAACATCACCATTTAACACTGCATCGAGAACTCGCGATAGAACACGATTTTTACGCGTTTCCGTACGAATCTTCTCCGATGACACCGGCAACACCTCTATTTGTGACGCATAGAACACTGCCACGGTATCGTCTTCCTCGGAATCGGCTTCGGCACACAACAAGAAAACCCGCGAAAACAAAACAAAATCACATTTAATGTTCTAAGTTAAGTTATTTCCTCCTGTATCTGTATCGGTGTGCGCGCAGGATCAGTTCGGATGTGAGCGCACACTCCATAAAAAGAATCTTTGTGAAAATGAACCCTCTCAAATTAGTCTCAATACTTTAGAATATAGAATTAACCTAAAAATAACAAAAACCTTCGGAATAGAGAACCTTCGGAATAGCGGAAGTTCGGGAGAGCAAACCTTCATAATAGAAACATGTCCCCACAATTACACAGGTGACGTAAACACATGTGCTAATCTTTGTCGTACTATCGTAATTATCGGTACGATTTATACTCTAGTACGAAACAAGAATATATTTCTCCATGAGTCTATACAGATCTCTACACCAGTGTACACATCTATTTTCGGGTTTTTTGACAAGTTTCCAACAACTGTGGTCAAAAAGGTCAGCCTCATCCACCATTATGGTTGCCATGCTCGGCTCCCGGACAGGTAAGAAAGGTCAGCTTCATTCACCATTATGGTTGCCATGCACGGCTCGCGAGCAGGTAAAAAAAACAACTACGGGACTCCGCCAGAGGTCCAAGATCACAGTTGTTGGAAACTTGTCAAAAAACCCGAAAATAGATGTCACCACCACTACTTATTAATATAAATGACAAGTAGGGAAAGCTACTGAGCCCACCCATCTCCCATCAAACCATGTCACCGCTCGTTTCGTGTTCAAATGCAACAATAAAAACATTAATTTCAGAAAAGTACCACATCCTAGTAATAAAACATATATTTCTTTTCATGTTTACCGTAAGTGCAGTAGAAAATTATCACTTTATAATTACTTTTATCGTATACAACATCCGAAAACAACTGTGCAACTGTGGGCTGCCGATTCCACGAGTCGCCATCCGAGAGTCAAGGGCAGATAATTTCAAATGCTATTATCTGCGCTTGACTCTCGGATGGCGACTCGTGGAATCAGCGAGCCGCTGTTGTTTGGGAAGTTGTATATGATAAAATCATAAAAGTAATTATAAAGTGATAATTTTCTACTGCACTTACGGTAAACATGAAAAGAAATATATGTTTTATTACTAGGATGTGGTACTTTTCTGAAATTAATGTTTTTATTGTTGCATTTGAACACGAAACGAGCGGTGACATGGTTTGATGGGAGATGGGTGGGCTCAGTAGCTTTCCCTACTTGTCAATTATATTAATAAGTAGTGGTGGTGACATCTCTTTTCGGGTTTTTTGACAAGTTTCCAACAACTGTGCGGGTGACACTTGTGATTTGTCATGTTCGTATTGTGGCCTATTTGTCAAAGGAGATATTTTGATATTTCAGAAGTGGCAATAAGCCCACCGAGGCAGACGTCAATGTTGCAATCACGGCAGTGAGATACGTCTTCACAATGCAACCAGGTGAGTCAATTAGCTGATATGTGTTCAACTGCACGGCCATAATTATCGGTAATTCCAACTAAATTGTCGCAGTTTTGCATCTTATAGACATGTGCGTATATAGGCGGGTATGTTGACAACAATTTTACTCACACTGTGAATTTCAGCTAAAACTGGTTGGAATAACCGATATAATGTAGCAGAAGTGAGCGCGCTGCACCACACCGACGGATTAGGACACCAGCAGCGTTTTAGTGTAAACATATTTTTAGCTCCAAATACAAATAAACATAATATACAGATTATATCATATCTGCAAAATAGATGTATTAATATATGGAAACGAGGATCAGACAACAAGCCCGATGTCTTATATGAAGTATATGAAGATGGTGTTAGGGATAGCAGAAGGCATGCAGCTAGAGAGAGAGGCAACCCAGGGCGGCCGCATTCTGGTCCATACCAGCAGTGCTGGATCGGCATGCCAACAGAAAGAGAGAGTGAGAGAGAGGGAGAGGGAAAAGAGAGAGATAGAGAGAGAAGGAAAACACCACGAAATGACAACTTTAGAAAAAACAACGCTACAGCATCAGTTTCCAATACCAGCATCATAGCAGTTTAGGGGGACCATTTCACCACAGATGTATATGGTCAACGGTGGTTGAAATGTTTGCTAATACCTGTTAAACGCTGCATTCTTCTTGATGTCGAAGATCGATCATCGATGTGCTTATATATCCTGGTTGATCCTGCATGCCCAGTAAACATGCCAGTGTCGGCCGCATTCTGGTTCATACCGGCAGAATGGACCGGCATGCAAAACAGTCTGTCGTCACTGCCCGATACAGGCCGCATTCTGGTTCATACCGACAGAATGGACCGGCATGCAAAACAGTCTGTCGTCACTGCCCGATACAGGCCGCATTCTGGTTCATACCGACAGAATGGACCGGCATGCAAAACAGTCTGTCGTCACTGTCCGGTACAGGCCGCATTCGGGTTCATACCGACAGAATGGACCGGCATGCAAAACAGTCTGTCGCCACTGTCCGGTACAGGCCGCATTCTGGTTCTTACCGACAGTGCTGGACCGGCATGCAAAACAGTCTGTCGTCACTGTCCGGTACAGGCCGCATTCTGGTTCATACCGACAGAATGGACCGGCATGCAAAACAGTCTGTCGTCACTGTCCGGTACAGGCCGCATTCGGGTTCATACCGCCAGTGCTTCCACCGGCATGCCAACAGTCTGTCGTGAGCGGCCGGTACAGGCAACCCAGGACGGTCACATGCTGGTTCATACCGACAGTGCTGGACCTGCATGCTAACATTCTGTCATCACTGGCCGGTACATGCAGCATTCGGATTCATACCGGCAGTGCTGGCACGGGCATGCCAACAGTCTGTCGTCAGTGGCCGGTACAGGTAAGACAAGACGGCTGCATTCTGGTTCTTACCGACAGTGCTGGACCGGCATGCCAACAGTCTGTCGTCACTGGCCGGTACAGGTAAGACAAGACGGCTGCATTCTGGTTCTTACCGACAGTGCTGGACCGGCATGCCAACAGTCTGTCGTCACTGGCCGGTACAGGCAGCATTCCGGTTCATACCGGCAGTGGTTCCACTGGCATGCCAACATTCTGTCGTCACCGGCCGATACAGTCAACCCAGGACGGTCGCATTCTCGTGCATACCGGCAGTGCTGGACCGACATGCCAACAGTCACCGGCCGGTACAGGCAACCCAGCACGGTCGCATTCTGGTTCTTACCGACAGTGCTCGCATCGGGATGCCAACAGCCTGTCGTCACTGGCCGGTACAGGCAACCCAGGACACCAGCATTCTGTCTCGCACCAGCATGCCAACAGTCTGTCGTCACCGGCCGGTACAAGCAACCCAGGATCAGCATGATGCCAAATATTTAGTGCAGACAGTCGGCTAATGTAGGCAAAAAGCCGGCAATCCGACACAAAATCCACCTCATGTTATTTCCAAGTAAATCGCCACAATACAACGTGATTTGACATATTCAGACATTATATCATTCAACAGTCTTGAAAAGAATGGAATAAGGTGACGTTAGCCTATACCGGCCGGTGCGGTGCCGATTCGGCATGCCGTGAAGTTTACCAGCAGTCAGTCGGTACAGGCAACCCAGTACCAACATGATGGCAAATCGTCCGTGCAGGCAGTCGGTACCGGCCACATATAGGCAAGAAACCGGCAAGCCGACACGAAATCAAGCGCATGTTATTCATGCAGTGTTAATCGCTACGATGTAACGTTATTTGACACAATTTAACAGTATATGGCGTTCATTTAAGCGTTTTCTGGGATGGAATGATGTGATAGTAAGCCTGTACCGTCCGGTGTTAATGTGATAGTAAGCCTGTACCGTCCTGTGCTGGTGCTGATTCGGCATGCCATGACATTTACTAGCAGTCAACACAACATGTAAATACCGATATATGGAGAATCTCTAATGAGTCGCAATTCTATAAGACATGTATTAACCGAGTGCATTAAATTCGATTCGAGCCCAGCTTGAGCGAGGCTCAAATCGAATTTAGTGGACGAGGTTCATAAGTTTCGTTTACAATTGCGACGATTTGATATCCATTTTATCACATAATCACATTTTAGCAAGGAAAAACGATCTAGAAACGGATGGGGTTAAACAAATTAATATTGATTTCCATGTTTTGTTGACAAAATTGTTCAACCACCCTTATCACCCATATTTATCTCAAATTGAAAATCAATTATATTCTAATTAACATAATAATAAAGTTTCGGCATTAACTTCGATATCATTGCGCTGAGCTCTTACGTTACTGCGCGTGCCGATAATACACGCATGACTTACCTAAAATATGAGGTCATGTTTAGGGGCTAAATATGTGATAAATATTAGTATACGTGTACACTATATATATCGTTTTGTTATGAGAAAACTCCAGCCGTTTCGAGATCGTTCTTCCTTGCTAAAATGTGATTATGTTATCAAATGAATGATTCGAGCCTCGCTTGATCAGTTAATAAATATAATATAGAACTGTGACTGATTATATATCATCTCATGTATCTAATCATACGCTCCTGACAGACTGATTCCCTGGCTATACATACCACTAATCATACGCTCCTGGCAGGCTGATTACATGGCTATACATACCACTAATCATACGCTCCCGACAGACTGATTCCCTGACTATACATACCACTAATCATACGCTCCCGACAGACTGATTCCCTGGCTATACATACCACTAATCATACGCTCCCGACAGACTGATTCCCTGACTATAAATACCACTAATCATACGCTCCCGACAGACTGATTCTCTGGCTATACATACCACTAATCATACGCTCCCGACAGACTGATTCCCTGGCTATACATACCACTAACCATGCGCTCCTGGCAGACTGATCCCCTGGCTATACATACCACTAATCATACGCTCCCGACAGACTGACACCCTGGCTATACATACCACTAACCATACGCTCCCGACAGACTGAATCCCTGGCTATACATACCACTAAGCATACGCTCCCGACAGACTGATTCCCTGGCTATACATACCAATACTAATGATTGACCAAGAAAGCACACAAACGGATCTATCGAACTTGTTGCAGGTGAAAACAACAAGAAAGATTCGTTGGTTGTTACTGATTGCTCAGTAGATTACGAGAGTGCGAAGGCGTCGACACCGTCAATGATCATAGAGCTCCTAATGAATAAAGTCATACAGTCAGAGAGACAAATCCTCCTCGATCAGCTCGACACTACGGTATGTGAATTATCAACATATTATAACAAGAAACCCATAGTCAGAAATGGTAACGCCACCAAGATCATATTATTAGCCATAAATATAAATTATAATATAATTATAATATAAAATATTATTCACTAGTTAGCGCTAATATAGGCGCTAACTAATGAATAATATTATTTGATTGACTTGTTAAATAACATCTAATAAATATTCATCTTATTTACAACTTTAAGGAGTCCTTCTGGCACACGAGAATATTTATCGCCGTTTGATTTGCACCAAGTGAACTCGGCGCTTATATAATTGATAGAACATACCGCTATTATGATGATCGTGTCGTTATTTGTTTAAAATACGTATCAATTGACATATACGCACCCGTTCCCTCATTAAAATATACATATATCGCCCATTTTAGGGGATCTCCGCGAATTCGGGGACTTCCGCAAAGTGACCTCCGCAAATAGCGCCCTACTGCAAATCGTCGCACCCAATGCAATTTGTAAACAAATACGATTGACATGCGTTTTAACGAGATGAGCTTTAATTAAATGAAAGAAGCAATGCTACATAAAATATTTGTCATGGACTCTGCCAGTGTGCCATATATATGTGTCAACTAAGGTCGCTTTGCGTGGTAAAAGTGAAAAGTGAAAGTGGAAATTTGGAAAATCCTATTGAAAATGAAAGTAGCCTACAATTTTGGGAATTCCGCGGCAGATTCAGAGAATCTATACTATTGAAAGTTAATGTACGATTCCTGGAATTCTATCAGATATCGCGACTCTGCTCGTTTTCGAGATCATAGGTTATATATAGGGCCTACACTCTTATAACTAATGTGTAGAAACGATTACACATCAAATGTGTAAACCCGGTTAATACACATAGCAATGTGTAGTTTTACATACAAATACATTGACCAAGTGCCGTTCTACACATAATGTGTATATTTTGTTACACACAATTGGGTAAGAACGTAGAGCATGCGCATTGCGGTGCATTTCAGTGTCACAGTCTGCTGTACGTGACGGCCATATTGTTTGAGTATTGTTTTTGGAATACAATCTACAGCGATCGTAGACAAGGATGTAAGTTCAGAATTCCAATTTGTGGGTTTAGTATTAATAGTATATGCGGATTTATTTGTTAAAACTTTCATGGCGATTACTGCCCTTAGACTCTTGTTATGATTGTTGTAATAATACTAATATTATGCAATCACGCCTCGACCCTGGTTTGTTCATTCAAAGCAAAAACTCACAGTACAGAACAAAATACTACATACCACTATGCGCCATGAACGTTTTAACATATAAATCTGCATATATCTTTAATACTATACCCACAGGTCGGACTACTGAACTTGCATTTCTTGTCTACGAACTGTGTGTGCAAGAACCTACACAAAATGTGTAAGGGATATGTGTTGATTTTATACACACAGTTGTGTATAAATGTGTAAAAAATTACCCATTTATGTGTAAAATTGTTACACAATTTGTGTACGGATATGAAACTACACATATACTACACAAATATGTTTAAGATCAAAATTGAATAATAATTGTGTAGCAGGGCTACACATTTTGTGTAGAAAACCTACACATTAGTCATAAGAGTGTATATGACCACGAAAACGAGTCGAGTCACGATACATCCATCGGTACAAACACATTGTATATACGATACAATTTTGACTTAATGACCAGAAAATAAAAGATAGCAGTTACTCCAACAGAACAGGCATGCGCACTCTAATTAAAATTACCCATAATTCACTTCACTACACCAGGGGCTCCCAATGGGTTATACATTATTTTCAGGCTATCAGATTATTTATATTTTCAACAACATATTATTACACCGGTGACTTTAAGTTTACAATTTCAGCCTGTCCTGACTCTATCGATACGATTGAGTCATATTTTCAAAAACATATTATACACCGGTGGCGTTAACTTTACATTTTCAGCATCTACGTGATTCTATCGGTACGATTGAGTAAGGTACAAAAAAAAATCTCCCACAATGCATTCGCCCAGTCAACCACAGAATATCAAAATCTCCGAAACAACTTACACCACATGTGGCGTAATAAGAAATTGAATGAATTGAGAGCTAAATTAGGCCCATTTAATTTTCAGTCACCGATGTTTTTTTTTATAGTGCCTTGATATACTGTTTTAATAACCATCTATGACATAGATATGACTAAAATGCTATAATTCATCACCATTTGGAACGTCCGTGTCTCAGAAGGTCCACATAGAGTAACAGAGAATAGCTGAAATGCAACATAATTCAAACTAAGATATAGAGTTAATCCCCTTCCATTGAAAATAATAGACTTGGCTGTACAGTCCAGGTGAACATGGAGCACATAAAACACGTCAGTACATCAACAAAAACAACACGTCCACAGTTTATTACACCAAATAAGTTGATAAATCGATTCTTTGGAGCTTCCTCTTTCAAATGATATATAATATGGCATATATTTTATATAATGTGATCTGGGGGTTCATGGTATATAATATGGCATATATATTATATAATGTGATCTGGGGGTTCATGGTATATAATATGGCATATATTTTATATAATGTGATCTGGGGGTTCATGGTATATAATATGGCATATATATTATATAATGTGATCTGGGGGTTCATGGTATATAATATGGTATATATATTATATAATGTGATCTGGGGGTTCGACAATTAAGTGGGCCTTTAAATTCACATTTATTCCTAATTATTAATAAGTGTAAATCATATGAACTTAAAGGTACTCAATCCGATTCGATGGACCCCATATAATCAGATTCCAACAACGTTTTATTTTTTAAATACCGCTTCTGTTATCAGAATCGAGTAATTGCCCAAAATAATGCTAACCAGTCAACTATAGTATAAATTTCCCAAATTCAGTTATTTGTCAATATTTTGTTCAATGAAATTTTGCCAGTTTGTCAAATATCTGACACAAAAATGCCACTTGAGTTTAGAGTTATCCATCTTCATCCGCTAATTGGTCAGAGAATTCTTCTCGTGGACTGTTTTCTGGGCCACTTAAAATTAAAGTAATAGATTTCAAACATCGATATCTGATCCCTCTGAGCTTTAATGGGTAGGTTCCTCGACTCGAACCAAATATTTTTTACCCCCGAAGCCAAAGAAATAGTAATTTAGGAGTGTCCGATCGGATTGAGTACCTTTAAACACTGTTCGTTTATTTGGTTTAAAAGCTGCTGATCACACACACGAATTGACTTGCACTAAGTGGCAGTGGTTTCTAAGATTCTTTTTTAGTGACAAAGCCAGTAGATGTGTTGAAGGTATGTTGTAAAAAATAATAATTGAATTCTGGAACCCTGAATGTTGTTCTGTGCACAAATTTTAATTGATAATTTTTTTTCCAGTATTGCCCGCGAATGAAAACTGAACTGGAGAGAAAGACAGAGCAGTACTTTACTATTGCTGGTATGTTTATCATATACGAGACAGAGAAGTTTGGTTCTAGGTTACAGTGAAACAAAACAAAACATTGGCACAATGTAAAGCACGTGGTTCCTAGTTTAAATTTTTTTTGTGAGGTGAAAAACTCAATATTTTTTTCATGCAATCCTGACTGTAGATTATAAATCCGAAATTTAATGGTACATTCATGCTCGACGATATGATTGTTCGAATATGGGTTTGATCCAAGTTTTTTTTACGGAGTTGTGACCCTTTTCATCTTAGCATTCACGTATGCTTTGTTATCTCAAACATTTTTTATACCATCAGAACCAAATTCGGTGTGTGAGTTTCTCAGCTCACAATACAGATTGACTTTGATCCCAAAGTTATGGCCATTTTAATGCTTATAATCATCCAGAATTGATGTTCCCTGATAATAACAGGCTCACATTGTAAGACAATGTTATATTTTAATCATATTATGGCTATATGATCATTATATTATACGTTTATGTGGTCTAAGCTATTTTCTTAATAGCTATACTGGTATGGACTGTGTTCGTGTATCTGAAGTTAGGGGTCATAGCGTTTTTCAATGTTATTATATGCCTACTGATGTCAAAGTGAAAATACAAAGTGGCACTATAGGACCCATAAATTCCAATAATTTATGTTAGTATGTACACTGTCTATACATGTACTTCTTTAGTACATAATAGAATAATAATCTATAATTCAGCATCAAAACTCAAGATTATGATTCCAATCATAGCTATTTACTATAGCGAAGGGATGGGTTAAACATCTGCCGATCATGGTAGGCCTCTTGTTTTATTTTATTTATCTTTTAACCATTTCTATACTAAATGGATTTCCCCATTCATCTATAAAAATATATTTCTTTAGAGCGATAAAAGCAGACAACAGACAGATGAAAATTTAATACAAATTCAGAAGAATTCATGCATATCCATTAACTGGTGGGAAATGTTCAGATAATAAGTTCAATAGAGGGCATTTGTTCAACTTAAATTATCTGAACATGTCCTAAGGGAACTACTCATTGATGGGTATTTAGTATAGAAAGGGTTAAACTTTAACTTGGATTCAATGTACACAGCTGCATGGTCAACCAACCTGTGTTAACTCAGTCATATTGACATACTATTTATATGTTAACTCAGTCATATTGACATACTATTTATATGTTAACTCAGTCATATTGACATACTATTTATATGTTAACTCAGTCATATTGACATACTATTTATATGTTAACTCAGTCATATTGACATACTATTTATATGTTAACTCAGTCATATTGACATACTATTTATGAGGCCCCCACCCCCTCTTTTCGTACGCCGTATTCCATGCCCTGTTATGCGGTACGCCGTATTCCGGCCCTCTGTTAGGAGGTATTCGGTATTCCAAAAATACAGGTATTCGTACGCCGACCTTCGAAAAATGGAATTTTAATATATTTTTATGTATTCCATATGGCTGTTAACTGGTATTCCGTATTCCACCATCTGTGTTAAGTGGTATTCCGTATTCCACGGGGGGTGGGGGTGGGGGCCTCATTTATATGTTAACTCAGTCATATTGACATACTATTTATATGTTAACTCAGTCATATTGACATACTATTTATATGTTAACTCAGTCATATTGACATACTATTTATATGTTAACTCAGTCATATTGACATACTATTTATATGTTAACTCAGTCATATTGACATACTATTTATATGTTAACTCAGTCATATTGACATACTATTTATATGTTAACTCAGTCATATTGACATACTATTTATATGTTAACTCAGTCATATTGACATACTATTTATATGTTAACTCAGTCATATTGACATACTATTTATATGTTAACTCGGTCATACTGACATACAATTTATATGTTAACTCGGTCATACTGACATACTATTTATATGTTAACTCAGTCATACTGACATACTATATATATGTTAACTCGGTCATACTGACATACTATTTATATGTTAACTCGGTCATACTGACATACAATTTATATGTTAACTCGGTCATACTGACATACTATTTATATGTTAACTCAGTCATACTGACATACTATATATATGTTAACTCGGTCATACTGACATACTATTTATATGTTAACTCAGTCATATTGACATACTATTTATATGTTAACTCAGTCATATTGACATACTATTTATATGTTAACTCAGTCATATTGACATACTATTTATATGTTAACTCAGTCATATTGACATACTATTTATATGTTAACTCAGTCATATTGACATACTATTTATATGTTAACTCAGTCATATTGACATACTATTTATATGTTAACTCGGTCATACTGACATACAATTTATATGTTAACTCGGTCATACTGACATACTATTTATATGTTAACTCAGTCATACTGACATACTATATATATGTTAACTCGGTCATACTGACATACTATTTATATGTTAACTCGGTCATACTGACATACTATTTATATGTTAACTCAGTCATATTGACATACTATTTATATGTTAACTCAGTCATATTGACATACTATTTATATGTTAACTCAGTCATACTGACATACTATTTATATGTTAACTCGGTCATACTGACATACAACTTATATGTTAACTCAGTCATACTGACATACTATTTATATGTTAACTCGGTCATACTGACATACAATTTATATGTTAACTCGGTCATACTGACATACTATTTATATGTTAACTCAGTCATACTGACATACTATATATATGTTAACTCGGTCATACTGACATACTATTTATATGTTAACTCAGTCATACTGACATACTATTTATATGTTAACTCAGTCATATTGACATACTATTTATATGTTAACTCAGTCATATTGACATACTATTTATATGTTAACTCAGTCATATTGACATACTATTTATATGTTAACTCGGTCATACTGACATACAACTTATATGTTAACTCGGTCATACTGACATACTATATATATGTTAACTCGGTCATACTGACATACTATATATATGTTAACTCGGTCATACTGACATACTATTTATATGTTAACTCGGTCATACTGACATACTATTTATATGTTGGTCTGTAGTTAACTCTTTCATGACTGGAGCTTCCTGATATTTTTTGAAACCGCTGTACCAATTAAAGCATTCTCTTATATATGCGAGTCTCCAATAGGGAGCCTCGCATATATAAGAGAAAACATTGGCCTAAAAATATTTACCTTGACCTTGTAAGCCAGTGCATTATCTAATATATGTGAGGGCGAGGCTCCTTATGGGAAACTCACATATATAAGAGAATGCACTGAAACATGCAGGATCTTTAATGCTGCACCAGCATAGCTCCCACCGTGAAAGGGTTAACAGAGACGGGGTGATAACCAAAGCAAAATGAATGTTTCTGAAACTTTTGACCTGCTATGTATATGTACACACAAATATGTGGTCAAATTTTTCTTATTTGCAGAGGATATTAAGCCATCAGTATGCGGCCAGAGATTGAAGTTGAACTATGGCCTGGTGGAAATCATGATTGACCAGAATTCTGTTAAATATAATGCCAAGGTTTGTATAGGTCAAGTGCAGCCAAATACGTCAAACTTGACTGGCCTTCGTTATACAGTAATGCCCTAAATAATCGACTCCTTAACCACAGCAGAATTATGGGTAATTTTTCAGGATTTAGTCGGAATATGGCTTGTTGTCATTTATCGGAAAACACTCACTGAGACCTTTTCGATGAATGGCAACAAGCCATATTTCCGACTTAATTCTGAACAATTACCCATAATTTTGCTGTGGTTCAGGAGTCGATTATTTAGGGCATTACTGTAGGTTATAATTTAGAAATAACCATTTCCAAATTTTGAACATTTCCTCAAGAATATAGTAATAGTATAGTATAATGATAGTATGAATGCGATATTTCCACAAAACACACTTTGCGTGAGCCGAGTGTTTGTTTATATACAGCATGTAAAGAGTGAACGATAAGCAAAACACCCAACACCGCGATTATTTTTAGAAGAGTGAGTCACGGTGACCCTTTAAACACCTAAATCTTGAGTAGCGAGGATTAGCGAGCGCTATGCCAGTATCTTGTGAACAACTTGGTGATCATTTTAACCAATTTAAAGTTCCATTTTGAAATAAAAAAAGTTTCCCAGCATGCATTCGTGGACAAATGCAGTTAGTTACTTTATTCTCATTCATTCATGTGTAGTGACGTTCAGTTAATAGTTCTATAAATTTTTCTACCTTACAGGGGTACTGTACACAGGGATAGACAATTTTTTTTATTTACTCCCATTGAAATAACTTTCAAGTTAGATTGTGTTCGTGTTATATGAGTTTCGTGTAAACCTAATTTAGCGAAGAAAATATTGATCTTGGAAACAAAAATATTACGATTTCAAACTACGCGCCATGTTTTTGACCTTCACCGGAGAAGACTCATGTCGCAGGAAGAACTGGAAGTTCATTGTTCACAGCTTCAATTGATGCATCCAATCTCTTCCATCGAACAATCTCACTCTGTATAAAATTATTGACGCTTCAGGACTCTTGTTTCTTTCTCCTTTTTCCGATTCGGTTATAGCGGGCCTTTCTTTTGCAGGTAACATGTTATGTGTGCAACTCAATAATGTTCGCGAACGGCCGTCGATAAAAGACACGCAACAGATACTATTTCAAGAACGGTAACTCGTACTGGGATAATTCTCCATTTTATGACTCCAGCCATAAATGAATTTATATTAAATAATTCAATTTTACTTTTGTGATAGCCTGTTAACCGGAACGTTTTCAGTAGACATCGTCGACTCAAATTAGTTATTTTAAAATATAATATTGATATTAGATCGTTATTGTCACCGGGAATTTATTGAAATTGGGGTACAGTACCCCTTTAACAATGCAACAGAGACTCGATAATGTGCTCTGAGAGATTGGGTCGTTTGTTGTAATTATTATCTAACATTTCATACGGAGTATTTAGTATAGAAAAGGTTAATGTTCTCAACTCCTCTTATAATATATTTTATTTTTGCAGGCATCGATTTCACCGAGAGCCATGTCATTAAGAGACGAGGCTGAACCAGTTTTCCCAGTCCAACAAGCGGATCAGGATGTCCAGATAATAATCACACAGCCTATTATCAGCCGATTTCTACAGAACACTTCATGCGAAGAAATATTCGTCCAGAATCTCAACCATGAACAGGTTAAATAAATAGAATGCATTTAAAAAAAACAAAAACAAACAAATGCGCTGGATCACAGAAATTGAGCAAAACAAAGAATTTTTCTTCATGATTCACTTTAGAAAATTATTAAATGCACAGATATTTATGGCCTTCGTTATCTAATATATATTTTGGGACTGTTTGTTTGTCTGTTAGCTATGGCTGGGAAAACGGCTGGACCGATTGAGCTCAAACTTCCAATATAAGGTTAAAAACCCACGGGCAGTGTTTACCGCTGTTTTGGAGAAGCTCCGAGCACCCCTTCTCCACCCCAGTCACCAATATGACCGTCCTTGGCACTGTGGGGTTAATCGCGTTGATAGTTAAAGAGCGTTCGTATCCGCAGTGTCGTTGCTAAAGAGCATATGCGTGTAGCATATGCATATGGGCCAGACGTGAGTGTGTCTGTATCCAGACATGAGCGTGTTGTGTGATTCTTATGTATGTCTTCGTATTTAGGGGTTCCAAGGAACGGGGGAGATTTTCATCAGGTAAGTTTTTCCGCCCGAGGTGATCTTCACCTTGAAACGGGTACCCACAAACGTACCTCTTTTAGGGATGGGTACCATCACGGGACGGGGTACCATCATTTCTCTTGATTAAAAAGGCAGAATTAACTCAAATTAAATAAAAAAATTAACGGATTTCGACGAAATTTGATACCTAGGGATACTTTTGTCGGGGGAGTGTTTTCGACGGGTCAAATCGTGACCCCGACATGACCTTGACCTTCAAAATGTCAATTCAAGGTCAAATCGGGTAAAACGGATGGATTTCGACGAAATTTTATACCTAGGGACACTTTTGTCCGGGGAGTGTTTTGGACGGGTCAAATCGTTACCCCGACCTTGACCTTCAAAATGGTCAATTCAAGGTCAAAGCTCGGACGAAGTCGGGTCACCTGCTAGTAGGTTATAATTTAGAAATAACAGTTAGCAATTTGTGAAACTTATCATATTAAGTGTGAAATAACAATGACTTATATATATTTTTATTTTCTTAAATTGTATTCAGGATGCTAGCCTCTCTGTTTTCTATAGAATTCACTCTTGATTACTGCAGGTTTCTGATGGAGGGAATATAGACATTGTTACCCTGGTGAACACCTCAAACACAATAATCGATGCTAGCAGTCATGGTATATCTATCACCATGACAGCGAGAGTCGAGCTGATGAAATCGGGCACTGAGCACAGAGTTATCATGTTCGATTTGGTGAGTACCATGGTAAACTCTTTAGAACACATATGTGGTTTTATATAAAATAAATTATTATTATTCCACACCCATTCATTTACTTTTTGCAATATACAGCAAAATATACCCAGCAAACATGTAGGCGCCGGAACGGTGCCTGATAGGTACCGGTTTGTGCCGGTCAGTGCCGTACCGATATACCGATGCCGGACCGGCACCAAACCGGTACCCATTTACCAATAATTTTCCTGAGCCGAATACCCGGCACCAGATCGGTACTAATCTGACACCGAGAAACATAAAGTATTATATTTTATTTCAATTTGAGTTATGAAAAATAACCAATTTCAGAGGATTTAAGAAACGTTCAACAAAGAATGTTGTATTGTCCTTGAACGATTATGGGGGGGGGGGGGGGGCCGTTTTCACATTTATTAAATAATTGGACTTCAGTTCAATAGAATTAAGGACAATTATTTGCATTTAAGTGCAATTATTTGAACACAAATGAAATTCTCAATAAAATTGCTATTGCAGCAATTCATTTAACATTATGTGGGCAGCATTGCGCTTAAGCACAATTAAAAACTCTGTAATTTCAATTGCGCTTAAGTGCAATTGAATTGAGCTTAAGAGCAATTATTGATCATCATAAACAAAACCCCCTTAATTTTTATAGAATAGTCTGCAGGATGACTATCCAGCCAAACCTGATTATGAACCTCATTTGATCCTCAGGGGTGAAAACTTGTTATGGCTATTGCAGCTAACCTCAATTCGCAATTGAGTTGCACTGAAGTGCAATTGAATTGCGCTTAAGTCCAATTATTTAATAAATTTGAAAATGGCCTCCCATAAACAATTCAAACCTAATACCTCAACATCATAGGTGATGCCAACTTTTACAGAAATATCTTTACTAAATTATGATGTATAGTCTACAAAAAGGGACAAAATGTGCGCCATAATGTTGCACATTTTGTTCCTTGTGTCGCTTTCGGCCGTGCCAAAAAATTAGATAATGTCGCACATTTTGGCACTTATGACACTTTCAGCATGCGCCAAAACATGTGTAATCTTGCATGTTTTGGCACACACCAAAAGTGACATAGCATGTGACTTCAGTCTTCAGTCACACATTTTGTCGATTTCGGCGTCTGCCAAAAGCGCAGAGAGCGACAAAACAGCCAACATTTATGTCACACATTTTGTCACTTCTGTCGCTTTAGGCATGCGACTAATGGCGCACATTTTGTTCCTTTCGGCGCGCACCAGTGGCCCTATTAGTATTCCATAATATTATACAAAGCTTGATTGAACCATATGTCCATTAACAATAATTAAATTCTTTATTTTCCAGAAACTGCAGAGATATTTCCGAATTAGATACTCAGCTCAGAAGATTGAGTTTATCGTAGATTCATGGGTGTAAGTATTGTTATGTATGTTAGCTTAATAAATATCGAAGCACAGGGCTGACGCTGTTGGTGGCCAAATTGGAAAATTTTAATTGCTTCTTTTTTTTTTTGAAATTGGTCAAAGAAAATTTTCTATTGTCAGCAACCACCTCTATCATTATTTTCATGAGAACCTGTATGGATAACAATTCGATCAAAAGTCACACATATTTACCTATCAAAACAATGATGTACATGCTGGTAATCCTATAAACCGCAATGCGGGCAGTAAACCGACCTGTGGGTGTCAGTAAACCGCATCTCGGGCTATCTCGCGTTTCTCATACCAAGTGTTTAATTTTGACCTATATGCCATATTATATACCATTTGAAAGAGGAAGCTCCAAAACATGTATTATTAACTTATCCGGGGTAATAAACTGTGAAAATGTTGTTTTTTGTTGAGTTACCGATGTGTTTTTGGGCTTTAAGTTTCATCTAGATTGTAATAAAAAGTGTTTTATTTTCAATGGAGGGGGAATAACTCTATATTTTATATATTTAAGTTATTCCCTTTCCATTGAAAATATATCTTTAGTTTGAATTCTGTTGCATTCTGGGAGCCAAAACAGAGGGGGGGGGGTATGTTCTATGATTTCAGCAGTTTTCTATTTCTCTGTGGGCATCTTCTGAGACACCGACGTTTCAAATGGTGATGAATTATAGTATTTTAATCATGTTTTATGGCAAAGATTGTCATTAAACCATATATGAAGTCACTATAAAAAAAATAATCGGTGACTCGAAAATTTAGTAGGCCTTTAACCCTTTACCCAACAGAACGGCCCTGTGCCAATGCATTCTCTTATATATGCGAGTCGACCATAGGTCGCCTCGCATTATATAAGAGAATGCCATTGGCTTAACACATTAAAAATTATAAAATTGTTAAAGAATGTAAGAAAAAATGGTAAAAAGTGTTAAAAAAAGATTTGTTTTAGGCCAATGCATTCTCTTATATATGCGAGGCGACCTATGGTCGACTCGCATATATAAGAGAATGCATTGGCACAGGGCATAACTGTAACTATCACAATGTGGTCAAGGAGCCGGTTCCAATGATATCCATATTTGTATGGTTCTATTGAGACAGACCCAAGATAATTTAGGCTGTTGAATCTTTATTTGGCCGGTTTGTTGGGTAAAGGGTTAAGGATGGGCACCTGGATCTTGGGGAGGGTGTGAAGGAGGTGAAACTTGTCATTCAAAGTTTACCTTCAATATTTTCCTCTCCATTTCAGAATGGACCAAGTTTTAGACAAGAGTCAGGAAGAGGTATGTTTTTACTTTGAAACAGAAATTTCCATCATGAGTCATGTAGTGGTGTGTAGGTTTTTAGGTACATGTAGGTTTTTGGTACATGTAGGTTTTTAGGTACATGTAGGTTTTAGGTACATGTAGGACCTACCTGATTATATTATAATACTTATACATCTGGGTATCATTAGGCGAATATAATTAATTACCTGATTCTTATCCAACTTTTTTGGAAAATTTGGGCGTGCTACTTTTGTGGGTGGTCAAAGTTTATTTGTATAGGTTACTCTTAACCCTTCTGTACTTAATACTCATTGATGAGTAGTTACCATATGAACCGTTCAGATAAAAAGTATAACCCTTTATATACTAAAGCATCATTGATGAGTAGTTATCCAATAGAAATGTTCAGACAATAAGTTCAACCTTTTCTATACTAAACACTCATTGATGAGTAGTTCCCTTAGGAAATGTTCAGATAATAAGTCATTTGTAGAATTTATTATCTGAACTTTTCCCACCATGGTATAAGAATCCTTCTGCATTTGAATTATCCTTTGGGTCTGTCTGTCGTCTGCTCATTTTCCATGAGCGCTTCTCCATGTGAATAATAGACCATTCCAATATATTTTTTTTTAATGGTCATGGTCAGTTATATATCATAATACAGTAATGCTCTAAGTAATCGACTTCTTAACGACAACAGAATTATGGGTAACTTTTCAGGATTTAGTCGGAAATATGGCTTGTTACCATTCATCCCCGACAGCTTTCCGATGAATGGCAACAAGCCATATTTCCAGACTAAATCCTGAAAAGTTACCCATAATTCTGCTGGTCGTTAAGAAGTCGATTTACTTAGAGCATTACTGTACAGGTTGATTTAAATTGCCCAATTTGACTGAAATAGACTGATTAAAGGTACACAATCCGATATCATCAAATTCCAACAACTACAACAACAACATTCAACTATGGTATAAAATTATCCAAAAAGTGTTATATATCAGCATTTTGTTCAACACAATTTGGTATCGAGAGTATGTTGGTCGGCATTCGTCAAATATTTGCCAGGCCGCCAAATATTCGAGGTGGTGAAAAATAACAGATTTCAGAACTCGAATTCTGATAATTCTGGGCTCTGATGGGTGGGTTTCCTCAAATCTAATATTTTTACCCCTGAAGCCAAAGAAATAGTAATTTAGGGGTGTCAAATCGGATTGTGCATCTTTAATGGGTCATTGCAATGTACTTTGAAGGTTAACCCTTCCAGGACTGGAGCTTCCTGAAATGTTGCAAAAACCCTGTGCCAAGGCATTCTTTTATATATGCGAGTCTCCCATAGGGAGCCTCGCATATATAAGAAAAATACATTGGCACAGGGTTTTTGCAACATTGTACTCTCTTATATATGCGAGGCTCCCTATGGGAGAATCGCATATATAAAAGAATGTACTGCACCAGCGCAGCTCCCGTCATAGAAGGGTTAATGGGTCAGTGTAATGTACTTTGAAGGTTAAGACATGAGAAAAAAGTTTACCTCAAATTTTATCTAAATTCAAATTCTTTCTTGATAAAAAACCAAACAGTTAAAATATTAACAGCATATCTGTTTCAGTGCACGTAAGAATAATTTCGAATTTTGATTTGTCACACATGAGTTTGAAAGATGGGTAAATTTCTGTAATGTCAGTGTATCTATATAAAAATATTTGAGGAGGGGACCAGAAATAGGGTCTGGAGGGAATGAGAATCAAGTGTTTATTTTATATTGGCCTTATTACAAAAATATGTTGACAATAAATTCAACCATCCATTTGGTTACTGAATGGATTCATTTGAGTTAACCATTTCTATACTAAATGGATTCTCCCACCAAGTTAAAAAAGTGCAAATCGTAATAGATTAGTCTATTATTGATTTGGAGGGATGTGCAAATATTATAAGTAGATGACAGATAATAAAAGTCAGACCACCTGGACACCCCTCTAAATGAATAATAGACTGTTCCAATGTATACTTTTGTAACTGAATGGGAGAATCCATTTAGTATAGAAATGGTAACAGTTGCAGTATTGTTCGCTAGTGTGACTGCTATAAGCTTCATTAAACTACTCAAGTGTGCGGTACGTCACCCAGCTTTAGGATGTTGAAATCATCAGTATAAACAAGTGACAGGTACTGTTTGAATAAATTGTATAGACATAGGTATGGCTGAAGAAATCATACAAATAGCACAAGGCTGGCTGCATGTTTATTGAGGCCAAAGGAAATAAATATTTGTGGTTGGGGTTTCCCTACCGACCCTAATTTAACCCTTTCAGTGCCAAGTCCGATTTTTGTATCAACCCATATTTCCTTGATCATTTTTCAAATTTATTGATTATAATAATATGATACATTAATGGAAAGCGCTCTAAAAAATCGGACTTGGCACTGAAAGGGTTAAATCCCCCTACCCTAAAAAAAATTTCTATGGTGAAACTAAAATCTCTGGAAAATTTTATCACTTTATATAGGCAACAGATAATAAGCTGGGAAAAACACATTCCAGCATCCAAAAATCTATATGATTTTTAATAGTCAACATATTTGGCTTTGACAAAAAGCAATGAAAATTTTCTCAGTCCAATAATATCATTAAATTTCAAGGCAGATAAGACAGCCATAAAAATATCTCAATAAGAAATTATTAAAAAATTTAAAGAATTTTTTTTTAAGCCTACCTACCGACCCTAGTTTTTTCTGACACATAACCCCAACGACACATTTCATTTTATTTGGCCTGAATTTAATTAGAAATCATTATCTTTGTTTCTGAATTCCACAAGAGTTTTCAACTGAAAGTAGTAATTTAATGTGAAAAATATGTTATCACAATGTTTACATAATTTCACAAGAATACGAATTAACTTAACCTTGGGACTTTGTAACAGTTCAGGTCTTCTCCAGACGTAAACAAAGGAATATAAGTAATGGTTAGAGCACAAGAATTGTTCTTTACCAGAATCAATCGAGTCGAAGACGAGATTTATATTCTGGTAAAGAACAATTCGCATGCTCTGACCGACTTAGAGCACAATTGATCCCACATAATGCAATAAACTGGAAATGTGCCGTGCGCTGCCCGCGATTGGACAGAATAGCCGGTTAGCCACGCCCAAAAACGTGATTAACACGAACAGATCACCGTTGAATTTGAATCGATATGTCCGAAACAACACGGACTGGTCCCACTTTGAGGCGCCCGTGCGATTTGTCTGTTATGAGTTGCAGGTGCCTAACAATGGGATAATCATTGAACTATTCCTTCGCCAGCCTTGGGAATTGGTGTACTTTACCACAAATCAGGGAACGATTGCAACAATGGAATTGTGCTCTAATGCAGGGGCGCCGGAAGCATCCAAGGGCAGAGGGGGCAGAGCCTACAAAAAGCGCACTTTTCCGGGAAAAAAGGGCATTTTCTCCGCAAACTCGGGAAAATAACCATAAATTCATTGTGGCAAAAATCCCTATTTTAATGGTATTTGTCAGTTTTTATGGCCGTTTTGTGATAAAATTGACAAAAAATAAATATTTCTTGTGAAATTGGTGGTATTTGGACCAAAAAAGTCACATATTGCTATAAAAACACGAGATTAAACACACAAAAAGCATTTTCTGTCTCCAGAAAAAGGGCAAGTCCTGCCCCCGCTCGCCCCCCTTGGTCAAGGGCAGGGGGGTCAGCTGCCCCCTCTGCCCCCCACTTCCGGCACCCCTGCTCTAATGTGAGGTTACTCCTAATTACATGACCTTTGTTTGTTGATTTAACAAACAGAAAGATTATAATACATCACTATTAACTTAAGATATGTTTCGGAGGCATAAAATATATAACATTGCTGCTGTGCCGTACCTCCTATATACATATATATATAGAGACCTTAAAATGTGAATATAGTGTCCTAAGTGCGACGTCGGAATACAGCGGCCATTCGAGCTTCCTTTTTTGGGGTTGCTTCGGTGGCCGTGTGGTATTGACGTCGGACTTTGAGTCGCAAGGCGCGCTCGCCGTCGGGCCGGGGTTCGGATCCCACCCAATCTCAAAAAATTTGCATTGTCTCAAAAATCAAATTTGCTTCTAAAAATAGGCGCCTAGTGTGTTGTATAGTCCCAAGCATGTTCTAAGAGCAATGCTCGCCATGTTTCGGAGGCATAAAATATATAACATTGCTGCTGTGCCGTACCTCCTATATACATTAAGATATTATGCTTTCTGATAAATATAGCATTTTAAATTCATTTGAGTGATAAAGGGATCTGATCGTAAAGTTCGCCATAGCTGTGTAAGGCAATCGTACTTCGACGTATACCGGGCCAGTGTTATCCCTTTTCAATGATTTCACTAGCTGGTTTACGTTGAAGGAAAGTATTTAGTTATTAATGATTGATATTAACCCTTTCAGTGCCACGGGCCGATGAGCACGGGCCGATCTCATCGGCCCTAATTTACGTTCATTTCTTGTTTTGTTTTGTTTTAGATTTTTTTTTTTTTGGTTTAATTTGTTTTGGGTATGCTTAAGCATGCCATAGCGAATTTAAAAACAAACTGGATAAAACCTTAGGGGCATGTTATAAGTCAAAACTATCACCAAGTATTCATAGTAATAATTTTGATGCCCATGAAAAACGTAAGATTGCCTGGCACCAAACCTACTTAATAAGTATGTTAAAGAATATAAGACAAAATTACTAAAATTGTAAAAATTTGTAAAAAATAATAACAAATGATGAAAAATTGTTAGGCCAATGCATTCTCTTATATATGCGAGGCCACCACCTATGGTCGACTCGCATATATAAGAGAATGCATTGGCACAGGGTATATGGGTTGATACAAAAATTGGACCTGGCACTCAAAGGGTTAAAGATCTATCGCTTCCTATAACAAGTTTTATAAAGTTTCCTGGGTATAAAGTTGGTCTATCACTTCCTATAACAAGTTTTTTATAGTTTCCTGTGTATAAAAATGGTCTATCGCTTCCTATAACAAGTTTTATATAGTTTCCTGTGTATAAAGATGGTCTATCGCTTCCTATAACAAGTTTTATATAGTTTCCTGTGTATAAAGATGGTCTATCGCTTCCTATAACAAGTTTTATATAGTTTCCTGGGTATAAAGATGGTCTATCGCTTCCTATAACAAGTTTTATATAGTTTCCTGTGTATAAAGATGGTCTATCGCTTCCTATAACAAGTTTTATATAGTTTCCTGTGTATAAAGATGTCTATCGCATCCTATAACAATATTTTTATAGTTTCCTGTGTATAAAGATGGTCTATCGCTTCCTATAACAAGTTTTATATAGTTTCCTGTGTATAAAGATTGGTCTATCGCTTCCTTAACAAGTTTTTATATAGTTTCCTGGGTATAAAAGTTGGTCTATCACTTCTATAACAAGTTTTTTATAGTTTCCTGTGTATAAAAATGGTCTATCGCTTCTATAACAAGTTTATATAGTTTCCTGTGTATAAAGATGGTCTATCGCTTCCTATAACAAGATTTTTATAGTTTCCTGTGTATAAAGATGGTCTATCGCTTTTCCTATAACAAGTTTTATATAGTTTCCTGTGTATAAAGATGGTCTATCGCTTCCTATAACAAGTTTTTATATAGTTTCCTGGGTATAAAGATGGTCTATCGCTTCCTATAACAAGTTTTATATAGTTTCCTGTGTATAAAGATGGTCTATCGCTTCTATAACAAGTTTTATATAGTTTCCTGTGTATAAAGATGGTCTATCGCTTCCTATAACAAGTTTTATATGGTTTCCTGGGTATAAAATAATAAATATGAGTCGAAAACAGCTGTCCAGAAGCACATTTTATTTTCAATCATTTTGGGGCATTTTACTGGTCACTGAGCGTAGAAAGTGGGAGAACTCTTTCTCTATCTGAGATAACGTGAATATGACAGTCTGTTCTAAAAATAGTTATGAAAAATTGTCCCGATCGATTATCACATTATATGAGAAAATATCAATATAAAATCAATGTTAATTCAGAGAAGTGTTTCCGGACAAAGACTCGTTGACTCATATTTATTTTATTCATACCCCAGAAACTATATAAAACATATATAGTAAGAGATAACCCATCTTTAACATAGTGTACACTCTACAGTAATGCCCTAATTAATCGACTGCTTAACCACAGCAGAATTATGGGTAACTTTTCAGGATTTAGTCGGAAGATATGGCTTGTCGATTAATTAGGGCATTACTGTATATTGGTAAGCTACATAACAGACACTTTGTTGTGTCTTAAAGTGATTTGAAACACTCTGTTTTGGGCACACAGTGAATAAACTTGCTCAAAAGCAGGTATTTAATTAATTTTGTATCAAAATTGCCAGCACATAAAGTCATTCTTTAACAATTTTATAATTTCACCCATACAGAGCCCCAGACAAACATGAGCAGACGACACTCTTCTATATGCTTCTATATATGTGTGGGGCTCCCTGCAGGGTAATGGATGTTTTTTATTTTATGTTTTTTATGATAAAAAATTGTTAGGCCAATGCATTCTCTTATATATGCGAGGCGACCTATGGTCGACTCGCATATATAAGAGAATGCATTGGCACAGGGTTAAAAAAATCCGGACGATTGGCAGATGTTTATTTACATTTGTGCATAGTTCAGAAAGTGTACATCCATCCAATTTGTTGTTGAATTTTTCGACAATAATAGTTTGAGAAGACATTCTTCAAATGGGTGTAGTCGTAAAATATCAGTTCCAAGTAGTGTGCCAAGCCTGAATTCAGTGTGTCTGTCATTTGCAGAATGAGGCCACAAGAGAGTGAATTTTGTGACCCTATCCTGCACAGCGGGCTAACATCACAAAATTCACCCTCTGGGGACCTCATTCTGCTTAGGCCTCATCTTTGGGGAAGTATCTATAGTCTCAAATCGACAATGTTTTTAGTTACTTTTTCCCTTTTCTTCAGTTTCTATATCCCCTAATTTGCAGAAGATAAAAAGCATAATCGAGGTGACTAATGGGTGAACATTACCAACTTCAACTGGGGAACTTCAATCTAATCCTACGTCTCCCATAGCAGTTGAGGCCTAAGCAGAATGAGGTCCCCAGAGTGTGAATTTGGTGATGCTAGCCCACTGTGCGGGATTACTAAATTCACCCTCTGGGGACCTCATTCTGCAAATGACAGACACGCTATTTGCAGACTTGGAAATAAACACAATTTATTAATACGTCTTAAAATTATTTCCCACTTTTGAATTTGTTTCCAGGTAGACGACCAAAAACTCTGCAGGCTCATCACAGAATACGGGCAAGGGGTTATAAAAAGTGCAACAGGTATATACAGTAAAAAATACCCTAATTAATTGACTGCTTAACAACAGCAGAATTATGGGTAACTTTTCAGGATTTAGTCGGAAATATGGCTTGTTGCCATTCATCTGAAAGCTCTCGGGGAGAGCTTTCCGATGAATTGCAACAAGCCATATTTCCGACTAAATCCTGAAAAGTTACCCATAATTCTGCTGTGGTTAAGCAGTCGATTAATTAGGGCATTACTATATATAAATTAAGTATGATTATAATATGTATAAAGATGCCCAAAACAATTTAGCATCAAGCCACAATTTTATGAGTCAATTTTCAGTTAGTCGTGCAAGCAACTAAAGACTGAAAATCCCTTAGTTATCAACATCATAACTTTGACAGAACATGTTCGATCTCCGATTATTTTTCTCTGTCCGTCTAAGTCACGCTCTATGTATTCAGCATAAACTTAAATATACAGGTGCCGGTGCAACACGTCATCTTCCCTAGGATACCCCCCCCACCCTGGATACCCCCCCCACGTGTATGATTAAAAAATAATTTCACTCATTTGATATTGTTTGACCCTGAAATGGCCAGAAATGATTTTTTTGAGATTTAAATTTTGTTTTGTATTTAACTTTTTTTTTCAAGTGACAAAATTTTATGTCCACACATTTGAATGTTTTATTCTGAAATGGCCAGAAAACCGCTTTTTGAGATTTAAATTATATATGGATATTTTCTTATTTTTTTCAGATTCCGTGTATGAGATTCCTCTCACAGATTTTGTGAGAGATAACGGTTTGAAGGATGTTGAGCTATCATTCCCTGATGTGAGTCTTACATAATCACTGTCCTTTAAAGGCACATTTCATTTTCGATTTACCGATTATTATTTTAATTGTGCATGATATACGGTTTTAATAATAATATATGACATAAAATATGATTAAAATAGTATAATTCATCACCATTTAGAATGTCCATGTCTCAGAAGGTGCCCATAGAATAATAGAAATTAGCTGAAATCATAGAAACATTTCCCCCGTCTCGCTCCCAGAATGCAAACTAAGCTATAGAGTTATTCCCCTTCCATTGAAAATAGACTTTTCAGTACAATCTAGATTGTTCACATTTTATTACACCAGATAAGTTGTTAATGCAATGTTTCAGAGCTTCCTCTTTCAAATGGTATATCATATGGCTTATATAAACATTACATGGAAAATGTTGCCATTCCAATTGATACATGGAAGTTTCGATAATAAATGAGAATTTGTTCACGCTTACTGAATTAAGAACATTAGTTTCTGAGCGATCAGTCACTTGGAATTATCATTCATATGTTTCCTAGTTAATATAGCACTAGCATTTGATTGAAATTCAGGCAATTTTCCTCATATCTAATTGATATCATGACGACTTCCAATTTTAAATGAATGTGTGTGACACAGGATTCGACAGGAACTATTTTGCTAACTATATGATGTAGTTCTACTATGGTTATAAACTTATAACATACGAAATTACATTTGAACATTTACACCCACAGTAGAAATTGATACCCACAGTAGGAAGCTGTATACCCACAGTAGGGTGTAAAGATGAAATTTACAGAATAGGTGTTATACACACAACAGAACAGGCAATTATGGTATAAATATATATACACCAGTACCAGTAATCGTATATGGTCAAATGTACAATTTCGGAGGAAGTGCATTTTGCTGTTATATGTGACCCGCCATGTCAAATCCAGTCGTAAGTCGGGATTTTTTTACCCTGTGCCAATGCATTCTCTTATATATGCGAGTCGACCATAGGTCGCCTCGCATATATAAGAGAATGCATTGGCCTAACAATTTTTTACAATTTTAATAATTTTTTCTTGTATTCTTTAACAATTTTATAATTTCACCCATACAGAGCCCCAGACAAACATGAGCAGACAACACTCTTCTATATGCTTCTATATATGTGTGGGGCTCCTTGCAGGGTAATGGATGTTTTTTATTTTATGTCCTAAAAATTGTAAGAAACATTTATTTAAAAAAAATGATAAAAAATTGTTAGGCCAATGCATTCCCTTATATATGCGAGGCGACCTATGGTAGACTCGCATATATAAGAGAATGCATTGGCACAGGGTAAAACAATCCCGACTTACGACTGGATATGATATGGCGGGTCACATATAATGGTAGATGCATTATGTGTCAACATTCGAACCCGTTGCATGTTCAGACTGATGAATTTTGCATTTGAACTTTCTTGATTTCTTCAAAATGTATTTTAGTCGGATTCCTTATGTCATTTTGCATTTTTGGTTTGTTAAAAGCGATCTGAAAACGGATTCTGTATGCCTAGTAGGTGTGTTTTCAGGATTGACTTGTTTCCATTCTTGAATTTTGGCGGGTCGGCCTAAATCGGGGTCAACATAATTTAGAGAGCGTTTCGTACTTACAGAAAACGATAGATGGTGCCATCTGGCGTATGGTGATCGGTGCGATTTGAAATTTCTCCAAACTACTAGATATGACCGTTACATGTATTTTTGAAATTTTTTATGTGATCGGTTAATTCTTGTTGGCTACAGTTGTGATCAAAATTTAACACTGAGCCCTATGGAGATTCTAGTACTTTGGATAAATGGCGCAACTTTGCATATGATGATATGCGCGTACATGTACTGATATTCCTAAAAAATACTAAGTATGAAACACAGACTTAGTTTTAAAAAGAATGGATGTGATCAGATGATTCTTGCTGGCTACAGTTGCGATCAAAATTTAACACTTAACCCTATGGAGAATTTCGTGTTATGCTCAAACGTTGTTTGTAATATCACTTATTGGCAATCGTGCACAACTATATATGAAGTTTAACACTCGTGTTTGACCCACAGTAACTATCCGTGATTTAATAGTAGCAAGATATGATATAGTTATGCCTCAAGATACAGTAATTGGCAAAAGTAAGTGTTGACTGGTTTTTTAATTTCGACAAGATGCAGCCTGTTGAATCAAATGAAAATATTCACAACAAGACTGTTCACGATGTGATTACATATTATATTATTGTTTTATTTTATACTTGTCTGTCCTGTTGTCCACTGACTAGTTTTAAAACCGCATCGTTGATCATAACGGGATGTAGTGTCACAAATACACATGCATAGATGGTAGTTGTTCGTTGTCATTAACTCAATCATTGTCATCGGAGTTTATCCCACATGCACTGAGAGAATATGTGTTTTTGCAGGATTTGTGCAACTGATAAATGGACATCTCGGTGCAGCTGAGATCTTTACTATAGCAGTATAGGCTTTGCTTTCACACTTCCCACGCCAGTTACTTTTGGCCAACTTCAGTACAGTGACTGAAACCCAACATTCACCATCAATATTCTGACCACAGTTAATCTCCACGCTTGGTGTATAGTTGTGAAAATCAAGTAAATTCGAATTTCCAATAAAGTAGAGCTTAATGAGTAAAATAAATATCAACCATAGTTGCATTTTCTTAGTAACCGTTACTAAGGAGCTATCTGGACCGGTGGCAAAGTCTCCCGATCTTATAATGATCAGTGGCCTATGCAGAACATGGCTACATAGTTTTAGACATGCATGTGCCCAACTTTGAACAAAACCAGCACCATGTGATTAGACACTGACTAAATTAAGGCAATACCAATGACTGATTAGTACACCATTGTGGTATTTGATTAGCAACCGTTGCTAGCCTTAAATAAGACATCTGGTTCACTTTGACGACCAGGTATATCTCAAATTTCACATTTGAGTATTAACTGCATCGGATAAACCCAACCAGGAATTATAGAACAACCATCTATATAAGCCCAGCAATATTTAGCAATACATATGGACATGATAACATTGTTTAACATTTTTAAACAATACCACCCTGTTCACAGGTATATGGCTAACATATCATTGGCATAGATGAGTTGTTGTAGTTGTTACATGGATGCTGGTCGGGTTTCTCCAAATTTAATACTAAAACAGAATGATCCATAAGCTACGGTGGCTGGTTTAGGACATGGGATTTTTTTTTATTTTGTGGCCACGAAATAACTATTTTGTGGCCACGAAATAACTAATTCGTGGCCACGAAATTACTAATTCGTGGCCACGAAATACTAATTCGTGGCCTTTGCATATACATGTATCCAGATACATTTACAGTATGGTTACACTAAGTTGATGTTTTAGAAACAATGCATACGATCGCAAAGAAGCTACTACAAACAACCTTATGGCATGGGACCCGGGCTCTATATATGGGGATAGGAACGTCCGATATAAACTAGCCCAGAGAGAATGGGGAAACACGGGTCAGGTGGCTCCAAGACAAACTGAATATTCATTAGTTTTTACCACAAGGGATGGAATGGGAATGACATTTCTCTCGGCATATTGGCCAATTTAAGTCAAATAAGGGGTTTAGTAGGGTGGGCCCAAAACAAACTTATAAATTTCACCCCTTTCAACAATACCGATCCAAAATGGTCGCCGCTCAGAAGGGGTCAAAGAGGTACACATTATTTCTCGGTCACTTGAACGACATAGATCAAATAAAGGGTGTTGTACCGTGGCTCGCAAAGCAAGCTAAATTTTCACACCTTCAGCCCATGCACTCTAGCGAAAATAATAACTGATCAGAGGGGTCCATATATGGCACAGTGTGTTGTAGGGTGACCCCTGAGACAAACTAAATATTCACCCGCTTCCACCATCCCCGACCCAAAATGGCCACCCCAGATGGGTCCAAATATGGCACCTATACAATTTCTCGGCCCCTTATCCGTTTGATGTGGTATAAATTGGTGCTGTATAGGGTGGCCCCAAGATATACTGAATGTCGTGGGTGCCTATTTAACCCACCCCCACAGGACGGCGGCAACATTGGATCGGGTTGGTGAAAGGGATGATTACTTAATTTGTTTTACGGGCCACCCTACAACACCCTTTATCTCAAATCGCCGTGGCTCATGCCAAGATGGTGGACAACTACAACCAGATCATCTCTATCCGCTTCCATTACAACAATGGGACTGACGATCGTATATCACAATTAGTTATTTCGTGGCCACGAATTATTTATTTCGTCGCCACGAATAAGTTATTTCGTGGCCACGACTTAGTAAAAAAAATATTCCCATGTTCTAAAAGTTTTGACTGACACTTACATAAATATGACTCGCAGATTTGTTAGCACACAACTCCGTATTATGCGGTACTTCGTCCTGGCAATAAACATTAATTTTGTCAATTGATGAAAAAACACCATCAATCAATTTTACAACGATATCCTGAAACTTTAGTAAATTGTCAAACTATCTATATGGTTCAACGTTAAATTTTGATCGCAACTGTAGTACTGTACCCACAGAGACTTATCTGACGATACCAATATTCTCACAAATACATTTCAGAGTCATGCTTGATATATCTGCATAATTTGAACTCGCACAATCCATGATAAGGCTAATCGTGTTAGTTATATTTTTTATAACCACGAAACGGTCTCTATAGGGTTCAACGTTAGTTTTGTTCGCAACTGTAGTACTGCACCCGCGGAGACTTATCTGACGACACCATTCTCAAAAATACAGTTCAGAGTCATACTTGACATATGTGCATAATTTAAACTCGCACAATTCATGAAAAGGCTAATCGTGTTAGTTAATATCTGTATAATCAGGAAACGCTCTTTAAATTTTTTAAACCGTCCAAACAATTTGTTTCCACTAAAATGTCAGACTGGAAACAAGTAGACTCTGAAAGTAGACCGCCATATTTGATACTTTTGTTAATTTCAACTCGCACAGTCCACCAGAAAGTTAGTTATGAGGATTAATATTTGTATAATAAGTAAACGCTCTTTAAATTCTTAAAACAGTCCAAAAACACTTTTTTCCAATAAAATTTCAACTGGACACAGGTAAAGTAGACACGCTATTGACAAATAAACCGTTCGCATGTCGTCTTCGACAATCCGAAATGGCGCGACCATTGTTTTCGACCAAAGGAATCTGACTTGTGAAATCAGCGAGGGTGGGGGTAGGGTTAGCTTTTCTGCGATATTTTTACCAAAAATCGATGTATCAAAGTTTTGTTTGTGGCATATGATCAAGATATCCTTGTAGATTCTTCATGTTCGTCTATATGTGATGTAGCTCATTTTAAGAATATACAATACCTTAATATTTGGGAAAGAAAATTGAAAATGCAGTCATAAATCCAATTCATCTGATGATATTATGACACTATTCCTTATAAAGATATGTAATTAAGTAATTTGTGGCAAGAACTCCCCATGTTTTTCGATTTCCAAGAACAAAGAAAGCCACTTACCGAACTTGCTATGCGTAATAGCATGTTTTTATTACCAGTTGGATGGGGGAAAAATAGAGGGGTACACAAACAAAAGCCTCACACAAACCTGTTTCCACTAAAATATCAAGCTGGAAACAGGTAGATTCTGAAAATAGACACACTGGTGGTGTAGAAACTGTTCTCATATCGCTTTTAACATTCCGAAAACGCGCGATCATTTTTTTCGACATAAGGAATCCGACTATTTGGTAATGATAGAAAGTTGATAAATTTATTGTCGTCAGTTTATTTGCCATTTCCTGTGAGATTTTGAAATATACATCTCTAAATGTTTACTAAATTTCAGGGTAACGTTGTACTGAATGCAGATCTGGCCGACGCGAGTTCAACTGACGTCAAAGAAATGAGAATCTCCAACAGAGCGTACTCCAACAAAATCGTTATCGGAGATCGACTCGAGAAATCGGTCCAAACCTGCGGGACCACTCACATATTTCTAAGCGCAATACTTTATGTTGTGATGGTTTTCACAAGGTTTTTATGAGAAGTGTGATATTAGCCAGGTTTAGATGAGATAACTTCTAACTATCGTATCGCAAAAAGTCCAATCATGCATATAGTGTCACAAATGATGCCAACGGAGCATTTTCTGCATTGTCGGCATCAAAACATACAGTTAGTGTTTTTCGCTGAATTATGTTATTGTATTGTATTTATTTCAGGCAAGATATGCCCATATATAGTCATACATACAACAAATAATTACAAATTAAATATAAAGAAGTTGATTCCAATGATTGAATAGATTTGACCGATAGATCAGATCTGAGTTACAAATAGCATTCAAAATACTGTTTAAAGATTTATAAATTCTCACACGAAATCCATACACACCCTTTCGAATCAGCACTGTCAGAGAACACATTCTGTCACCTACAAACATCCCACTCCCACAATTAAATATTCCTGGAAATCATGTAATACATTTTGCCGTCATTGTTGCCGTCAGTAGCTAATTGCAAAAGTTAGATGTTTTTGAATCTAAACCTCGGAATTGATTAATTTATCTCATTAGTCATGCCTGCTTCGTCAGATTTATGGAACAAAATGGCGAGAAACAATATTATACATATATTATACATAGACAGAAAACAATGTGCATATAGGTGCATCATTCTAACACGTGCTCATGGGTGTGGAATAAATACACTATATGTATCTGATATATTTAGAACTTCATAGTAATCCATTCCAAAGTAAGACCACGTTTTAGCCAGGTTGTTTTGGAGTGAGAATGTTAGTAAAATTCACAGTTTTATATGATCACGGTTTTCTTGCATTAGGTTTGTTTCATAAATCTGAACTGATATTCCTTCTGTCTGTGTATTCCTTCATGTAAACTGGTGCGTGTTTGGTCCATGATTCATGAACTATGGTGTGTGCGTGTGTGGTCCACAATTCATGAACTATGGTGTGTGTGTGGTCCATGATTCATGAACTATGGTGCATGTGTGGGCAATGATTCATGAACTATGGTGCATGTGTGTGGTCCATGAATATGAACTATGGCGTGTTTTGTGGTCCATTATTCATGAACTATGGTGTGTGTGTTGTCCATGATTTATCAACTTTTATATGTGTGGTTCATAATTCATGAACTCTGGTATCTGTGGTCCATGATTCATGAACTATGGTGTGTGTGGTTTGAACTCGGTGTATGTGATCCATGAACTCTGGTGTGAACATGTCGTCCACGTTTCATGAACTCTGGTGTTGGTGTAGTCAATTTCTGATGGGCATGTAATAACTGATTACGTGCCTTGTGTTCAACCCTCTTTCTTGTTAATATTTGGAGAGATTTGCTTGTATTTATTTCATTATTTAAAGACCATTGGAAGACTCTTGGATGCATTTCGAGCAGTGAAATGAATCTTGTAAAGGCCTTTAATTAAATAGAGCTATTATGACGATAATTAGTTTAATCATCGTCCTCATTATGGAAATTTATATTTTTAGACAGTGAAATGATTTAACATGACTGAAGCTTCCTGCAATTTTGCGAAAACCCGGTGCCAATGAATTGTCTTATATATGTGGGTCATCCATAGGGAGCCTCTCATATATAAGACAATTGCTTGGCCTAACAATATTATTAATTTGCCCTTGTAAGCCAGTGGATTATCTTATATATACAAGGCTCCCTATGGGAGACTCTATATAAGAGAATGCACAGGTACCAGGGCAGTCTTTAATGCTGCACCATTGCAGCTCCCGTCATAAAAGGGTTTGGAATATTTTATAATTTTTAATCATGAAAGTATCTAGATCTGTTCAAATAAACAGAAATTTATTTGTTATTTCTGTTCCAAATGTTAGTGATTTTATTTTAATTTATAAAACTGACAATAATACTGGTATATTTATACAAGAATACTGGTATATTTATACAAGAATACTGGTATAGTTTAGCATGTACATGTCCTCATTTTAGCCTTTTCCCATTGAAACCTGTTCATTCATTGTGCATATCTGTTTTGTATATTTTTATTTTTTTATAAACCGTCATGATACTAATCAAGGAACATATTCTCAGGTTGTTTACAGTCTGCTTGTTTACTTTTGAAAATAAAAATGTAACAAGAGTTAAGGGTTTTTTATTCCACATGTTTCTAATGGGGGAGGGGGTGCTGAATTGGGAGTTGTAGATAGTAATTCATTGATCATATTGGTAGCCAGCTTTTCAAATCGATTACATATGTAGCCAGCTTTTCAAATCGATCACATATGTAGCCAGCTTTCAAATCGATCACATATGTAGCCAGCTTTTAAATCGATTACATATGTAGCCAGCTTTCAAATCGATTACATATGTAGCCAGCTTTTCAAATCGATCACATATGTAGCCAGCTTTCAAATCGATCACATATGTAGCCAGCTTTCAAATCGATCACATATGTAGCCAGCTTTCAAATCGATTACATATGTAGCCAGCTTTCAAATCGATTACATATGTAGCCAGCTTTTCAAATCGATCACATATGTAGCCAGCTTTCAAATCGATTACATATGTAGCCAGCTTTCAAATCGATTACATATGTAGCCAGCTTTCAAATCGATCACATATGTAGCCAGCTTTTCAAATCGATTACATATGTAGCCAGCTTTCAAATTGATCACATATGTAGCCAGCTTTCAAATCGATTACATATGTAGCCAGCTTTTAAAATCGATCGCATATATACCCAGCTTTTAAAATCAATCACATTCGTACCCAGCTTTTAAAATTGATCACATATGTAGCCAGCTTTCAAATCGATCACATATGTAGCCAGCTTTTCAAATCGATTACATATGTAGCCAGCTTTCAAATCGATCACATATGTAGCCAGCTTTCAAATCGATTACATATGTAGCCAGCTTTTAAAATCGATCGCATATATACCCAGCTTTTAAAATCAATCACATTCGTACCCAGCTTTTAAAATTGATCACATATGGAGCCAGCGTTTCAATGGCACTCACATTCGTAGCCAGCTTTTCTTATTCGTGTGGTCTAATGAACGAGACTAATTGCTTGACTAATCACATTCTTGAGCAGATGAGTGAAACACAACTCATACATTTATAAGGGAAGAAATACATTAAATATTAGTTAATAATTTTTGACCAATGTCATGAAACTGCTCGAGTTCTATTATAGTTCATGCGATGACATCATATATCTTGTCATAAAACGATGAATTTGAAAAGCTAGCTTCAGATGTGATCGCCTGGGAAAAGCTGGCTACAGATGTGATCGCCTGGGAAAAGCCAGCTACAGATGTGATCGCCTGGGAAAAGCTGGCTACAGATGTGATTGCCTGGGAAAAGCTAGCTACAGATGTGATCGCCTGGGAAAAGCTGGCTACAGATGTGATCGCCTGGGAAAAGCCAGCTACAGATGTGATCGCCTGGGAAAAGCTGGCTACAGATGTGATCGCCTGGGAAAAGCTGGCTACAGATGTGATCGCCTGGGAAAAGCCAGCTACAGATGTGATCGCCTGGGAAAAGCTAGCTACAGATGTGATCGCCTGGGAAAAGCTAGCTACAGATGTGATTGGTGCCAGTGACAAGGACTCCATCAGCATGAATTACATCTACAACTCACGAGTTCATGTATTCAGGTTCCAACATTTAAAAATAAGGTCACGTGGAATACTTGTGTCAAAAATATTCATATTATCAGTGCAACTGAAAGGTTCGGGTTCACCAGCTGACCAGGAACTATTTTGTTTAATAAACAGGTTAATCAATTGGTTTTGATAATTACGTGACACAATTTACTGGGTGCCAGATAAACAAAACAGTCAGTTTCTCAGGGATTGCCGCATCACAAAAAATATATTGAATATATTTATGACCTTCCATATATAACTAAATAAATACCTCCCATTCCCCAATTGGATTGAACACTCTACCGCGGAAGTTGTTGGAAGCAAGGTGCAAATCTAGCCGGTGTAGCCGGACAGACCGGCTATTACATTCACCTGGGAACGGGATTACCCGCCTCCCAGACAACCTGTCCTGCTATTTTCGGGTTGGTTTCGCCTGATACATACGGGCGAATTCGCCTGAAATTGTTAATAGAAATATGTTCTTTGATGAATTCCAAAAATTTCTAATAAAATATAAATATCTGCCTCCCTCATCACTTTGAATGAAAAAAATCCCTGAGAAACGATGCATAAGGGAAGTCCATCCAATACTGAGAAACAAACTATTAATTTTATCTGGCCTATGTATAAGGGAAAAACATCCAATTCTGAAAAAATACTCTTTTTTTTTTCCGCTTCGCTCACTCCGGTTTTACAAGCACCGACTCCTCTGGTGAATGATGTCAAATAATCATCAAAACCAATTGATTACTCTCTAATTATGCCTGACCCCGTCCATCATAAGAGCATTTCACTTAATAACAGTTTTAATTATTGGATTTCATTGTCCGTTGGCATGGTAATGCCCTGCTTGGGGAAATGGATATCCACATACTACGGTTTCTGTCCATTCCATTCGTTGTGACATGAACAAAATAAATGAACACAAACAGCTAGTATACATCTTTATTCATCAGCTAAAATTAACACTAGACAATTACAAGATAGGATACAATAATAATAAGATACAAAAATAAAGATAAAATGTCAGATCGTATTTCACTATACGTTATTTAAAACAAAACGTCATACAACACAGACACAAGGCAACATTTCATACTATATGAACTGCCCTGCTATCCTGACCAGGAATTATTCCAGAATATTTAAGAATGGTATATGGCACCATGAATAAACTGGAATATTCTAGAATAATCCAGATTATTCAAGGATCTTCTGCTTTAATTTGTTGCAAAATCTGTAAATAACTTAATTCCTGTTTATTCATCCTTATTCTAGCCTCAAACTGGAAATATTCCAGATAATTCAAGGTTATTCTTTTCTAATTTTAGTTACAACATTCTTGTTTATTATGTAAATTTCACTGATTTTATATTGTTTTCTCACAATTCATGTTTAGTACCAGGAATAAATTTTAGACTTGAATAACGAACTTGAATTATGCAGGAATATTCCAGAATATTCTAGAGTATTCCACTTGGAATAACAGGAAAGCAGGGCGGTTCCTTCAAGATAAGAAAAGACTGAAGCCAATAAAAACCTTTCTGTGCCCAAATGTTTAACCCTTTGAGTGCCAGGGGCCGATCTCATCGGCCCTAATTTACGGTCTGTAAAATCGGCCCTAAAAAAAAAAAAAAAAAAAAAAAAAAAAAAAAAAATTGTTTGTTTTTTTTGTTTTAATATATTTTTTTGGGTTGAATTTTTTTTGGGTATGCTTAAGCATGCTATAGCGAATTTAAAAACAAACTGGATAAAACCTTAGGGGCATGTTATAACTCAAAACTATCACCAATTATTCATAGTAATAATTTTGATGCCCATAAAAAACATAAGATTCCCTGGCACTAAACCTACTAAATATACCTGTTAAAGAATATAAGAAAAAATTATTAAAATTGTAAAAAATAATAACAAAAGATGGTCGACTCGCATATATAAGAGAATGCATTGGCACAGGGTATATGGGTTGATACAAAAATCGTACCTCAGGCACTCAAATGGTTAAACCAAGGGAATACTACGCCCTGGCACTGTAGCTGATAACGAGATGAATCTCCAATTTTTAAGAAATCATAGTCATAAAAAGATATCAATATATAATATAACATGATGCTAAAATTACCCACAACCAGAGCTAATATATATAAAAATCAGAAAAACTTCATCATATACTTACAGACATATTGTGCGTTTATTTCAGTGTGTCAAACTGAGGAATGATTGTCCCACTATGCCTACTGGAAGAATCTGGCACTCAAGTTATATTATCGAAAATATCAACCGATTCGATCGTACCATTTGAGAGAACACAACGTTTGAAGTACATGCAATTGTAAATATTTATTCTTTGATTCCAGGTGAATTACTTGTTGATAAACAAAGGGTAATGATGCTGCCAACGAGTGTCACATATATCCTAAATAATGGACCCCTAAACCACAGCAGAATTATGGGAAATTTTTCAGGATTTAGTCGGAAATATGGCTTTCTGCCATTCATCGGAAAGCTCTCATCAAGAGCTTTCCGATGAATGGCAACAAGCCATATTTCCGACTAAATCCTTAAAAATTTCCCATAATTCTGCTGTGGTTAAAGGGTCATATACTTCGGGCATTACTGTATAATCAACATACAAGAATGGTGTTATTTAGACATAAATTTATGAGCAAAACCACTTTATGCAAGATTGTTCTCTATTCATACGTAATCACTCCAAGAAATCCATCTTTAAAACACTAGGTTTATGACAGATAGAAATTCTGGAAGCTTATGATGAAGTTTTTCTGTCATCTTTACAAAAAATTAGTCAATCATATGTTACAGAGATAACAGTTACAGTATCGTCTTAATTCTATCGAGACCATAACAACTATAGACGGTTGTGTCATTTCTTACCACAACGGCTGAGAACAGCCGAAAACAAATTGTTATGCTGATCAGGTCAAAGTCACTCAGGTCACTGGAGAATGCTACTTTTAAAAACATTTCCATAAATCACTGCCTTAATTGCTTAACCCTTTACCCAACAGAACGGCCCTGTGCCAATACATTCTCTTGTATATGCGAGTCGACCATAGGTCGCCTCGCATATATAAGAGAATGCATTGGCTTAACACATATTAAAAATGATAAAATTGTCAAAGAATGTAGAAAAATATTATAAAAATTGTTAAAAAATGTAAGAAAAAATTATAAAATTGTTAAAGAATGTAAGAAAAAATGGTAAAAAGTGTTAAAAAAGAATTTTTTAGGCCAATGCATTCTCTTATATATGCGAGGCGACCTATGGTCGACTCGCATATATAAGAGAATGCATTGGCACAGGGCACAACTGTAACCATCACAATGTGGTCAATGAACCGGTTCCAATGATATCCATTGATACAGACCGAAGATATTTTAGGCTGTTGAAGCTTTATTTGGGCGTTTTTGGCCGTTTTGTTGGGTAAAGGGTTAATACATTTAGTACCATATGTGATCAAAACCACATCAAAGCTACCTGAAACCCATATCTCTGTAGAATATGTTTGTAATTAGCATGCAAAATGTATGTCATAAAAAAGCCTATTGCCAACAAAGCTCAATTTGAGAAATTTAAAAGATACTAAGCATTTCCAACTTATAGAGTAATCATGAATTAAAAGAATTTGTATATTTATATATATATAAAAAAGAAAACAATCCTCTTTGAGAGTGTGAGTATAATAAAATACATGCTTCATTTTAATCCGAAGTCCTCGACATGCGTCCAAATATAAAACTGGAGATATATACCACAGCAAGTACAGTTCTAAAGTTTTCTTGTCATTTTCACATATGATAATATGTCACTCTAAAATATCTCTAGGGATCCAGGCCCACTCGCCCCAGGGCCAGCTCGCCCCAGGCCGTTTTTGGGGCGAGCTGGCCCACCTTTCAGGGGCGAGCTGGCGAGGGTATTACATTTGTATTAAAGTTGTAAATAAGTTAATATATATTAATATATTAATTTCTTAAGTTCAGATTATGATATATTTCAGAGTTATGTCCATCAATTTTGACATTTAGATTACTTTAGGCACGTTTGTTAGCAAAGATAATATAGCCATGCAGTTTATCACACTAGTTGGTTTGAACGACGAACCGGCGAATTCATAAATAACAATAATGAACTGTTTTCACATTCTGGATATTAAAGTTTCTCTTATTCTCTGAGTTCATCTCACTATCTCTGGAGTTTGGGAAACCATTAGAAGCCGTTATTATATCCCCATTCATATCCTATCAAAACAATAGAAGCAGGTTGTTTACACAGTAACCAATCGACTAATCACGCCTCACACTTCAGAGGATGAGATGGCTTCAGTGTGATAGATAATCACTTTCATATGCCGACCACATACCGTATATAAGCAGTGTAATATTTATCTGACATCATAACCACAAATATATTCCGTTGTATCTGCGACTATATACAACGGCAGTGGCTCGACTCAAGCACATTTTGGATCGAGGAATGGAGTATATTCCGACATGACGTTCGGACAAATAATGATCTCGAATGTGTGTATATTTAACTCAACATTCCAAATTCAATGATACACATCTTGGGTATCAGTTGACCGATTTGGGTATCACTTTGTATGGTATCACTTGACTGTAAGCCAGAGAAAGCAAGCAAAACGACCCCAAAACGACAACTTAAATAAGACATTATCCCTTGGGGCGAGCTGGCCCGGGGCGAGCTGGCTCGGGGCGAGCTGGCCCAGGTCGACTGGGGCGAGCTGGCCCTGTGGCGAGTGGGCCCGTTTCCATCTCTAGAGGTGTGTGTGTGACAATAAATACTTTCTTATTGTATGCTGTGAGTTGGATGTTAATTTTTCAATGATGTTTATTAAATTATTATATACATACAACGTACATTGGTAGGCATCGGCTATACATGGATACAAATTAGTTTCAATTTGTAAAATCAATATTCACTACCTAGGTCATAATAAAAATTAATATTCACTACCTACTAGGTACCTAGGTCATAATAAAAACTCAATTACCAGCAATTTCTAATAATAATTACAATATATATATATATATAAAATAAGCATTAAAATCAGTGGTGATCAAACATAACTGGGTGCCAAATATATGAGTGTATAAATACCTGTGACCAGTCCATAAAAAAGAAGTTGTACCAGGGGTGCTATCATGCATACCCCCACGGTATCAAATTAAAAAATAAAAGTGGTTCTGCTAATATGCTATGATGCTGGTGGTCCTGGTGAATTTCTATGGTGTGGGTATGGCAAACTGATGCCGTTACGAAAAAGTACCGTTATTTTTTTCTAAAGTAGTCATTTTCATGGTGTTTGGCAAATCCGAGCGATTTGAGAAAAAAACAATATGTGTATGAAACATTCAAGAACATAGATATTTTTTAAAAATATAATAAACCCTGCGCTGGTTGTTTCCAAAATGACGTGAATAACCATCCTGATTATCAATAACTAATACAACCAGTATAAAAATATTTCGCAATAAATTTGTTTTCAATGTTTGATATGCAAAATGGCATTTCCTGATTATGTTCAGATTATCGGAACACCGCGAAAAAGACACATTAAATTTTTTTTATAACAGTACTTTTTTTGTTAACAGCATTAGTTTGCCCTAACAACATCATAGCAATTCAGCAGGACCCAACCGCATCATAGAACATTAGACACTTGACCCGGAGTGGAATGGAATAGTTTACTGGGTATTGTGTGGTACTTTAGTATCTAAGCTCGGGGGAAATTTTCACTGTCTGAGCAACAGAATATTTATTTTGTTTGACCGAGATTCGAACACCAGATTAAAAAAAATTAAAACAAAAATAATTTATAGAAAATCCACTAATTCATATACAATACAATATTTTCAAAACAATTATAAGAAAAGCACTGACTGGCACGTTTGGGATTTTAAGGCATATTTTGGTAACTTATTTATCAAGACAGGTGTAGGCCATTAACCAGGTGTAGCTACGTGTACATATGGAATACTATTAGGGCCACTTCCTAATGGTGCATACCGAAAGATACAAATGTCGTACATTTTGGCGTTTGTGTCGCTTTCGGCTGCTGCCAAAACATGTGGTAATGACATTGTGTCGCTTCGGCGTGCGACTAATGGTGCACATTTTGTTGCTTTCCAGAATCGCCATAAGGAAGTGGCCCTAATAGTATTCCATATGTACGTGTAATGCGTGTCATGAAAGTCACCTAACTCACATGATCATTTCGCTTACACAGTGCCTTATGTTAATGAAAGATTTTCAAGTGAGTTATGCAGGCAATGGGAGAATGGGATTTTCTCATGCGGAAAGATGTTATTTTGATCGAAGCCAATTAAGCATATTGGTGGACTCAGTGTGGACAGCTTGTCCTCACAACCCAGCTATTGTTTACACGTTCGTTTGATACAAGTATGGCCAATATCTATAAATATGTAGGTTTGCTGCTAAAAGATTATGTGACATTTCCTGTCGATAGTAATACCATATAGTAACACACGCTACAAGTACAAGTTGCTAAATCTAGCTATTAACCCTTTCATGACGGGAGATGTGCTGGTGCAGCATTAGAGACCCTGTGCCAGTGCATTATCTTATATACGTGAGTCTCACATAGGGAGCCTCGCATATATAAGAGAATCCACTGTCATGCAAGGTCGAGATAAACATTGTTTGGCAATGCATTCTCTTATATTTGGGAGTCTCGCATATATAAGAGGAAGCTCCAGTCATATAAAGGTTAACGTACTTATATTGCCAGCCAGAAAAGTTGAGCAAACAAAACTAAATTTTGGAATTTTCTTCAAGAAAGCCCGGTTCTCACTCCTTTTGGGTTTGGGTTTGGGTTGACCTCTATGCAGGGTTTCAAGGGTTTTATGGAGGGTGGATATTGCTAAAAGCCACATGGTTGATTCTTCCTGATTACGTCGTGATTGCGTTGTTAAATAACACACTGTTTTGAGTTATTCATAAGTTATGATGATGTAGGTCAGGTCCAGATGGATGTTAGCCGCTGAAGGTTGATCAGGAATAAAATTAGTTCATGAAATGCAGTGGAATCGGACATAGAAATAAATAATTGGTGATCGGTTTCCTCTACCAATGTTAGCGATGTTATGAAAAATAGCCGGATTTAACTGACGTTTTTGTCACAAAATTGATGGTTCAAACAATATCAATATTATTTAGTGTTAAATGACAACACCCTTATTACGTACGGAGCCCTTTAGTTTGTTAACAATAAAATGCAATGATTTCTTGTCTCTATCTACAGTAATGCCCGAAGTATATGACCCTTTAACCACAGCAGAATTATGAGAAATTTTTCAGGATTTAGTCGGAAATATGGCTTGCTACCATTCAACAGAAAGCTCTCGGTGAGAGCTTTCCAATGAATGGCAACAAGCCATATTTCTGACTAAATCATGAAAAATTTCCCATAATTCTGCTGTGGTTCAGGGGTCGATTATTTAGGACATTACTGTACTTATATTACTGTAGACGTTCAGTATTAAATTATTGACTGATTTACGGATACTATCTGTAGATATTTTCAGTTTGTTGATGCACTGAGATCTCCCCCATGGCTGTAGGGGCCCCATTCCTCCCAACCCCTAGTTGAAACCCTGCATTTATGTTAAGGACAATAGATACTCAATTTATCAAGCAGGAAAGTGTGGCATATATGCCATGAAATCTGGCAAAGGTGACTTTAAAGAAAATGAATAGTAAAATATTTAATTTTACCATAATTATTTCCATACTTATTACCATACTTATTACCATACTTATTACCATACTTATTACCATACTTATTACCATACTTATTTCATAATAATTGAAGACTAACTGGTAACAGTATTGACCTAAAAATCCTATGTAGAGTTTTGATAATATAAAATATTTTCATATGAGTACATGTTTACCTCAGAGACAGACAACTTAAAGTTGGAGATTGCTAATTTGGGCATAAAGTTTCAGTTTTCATCAGAAAATTTGTTTTAATATTATTTAGCCAAAATGCACATATTTAAGTGACGGTTATTTCAATTTTTCTTAATATTATTTAGCCAAAATGCACATATTAGTGACGGTTATTTCAATTTTTCTTTACATTGATGTTTATCCAGTATTTCCAATAAATTGAGTACCTATCGTCCTAACTTCCTTTGATTAGAATTGCAGCACGAGAGCGAGGATAGTGAGAACGACGAGAGCGAGGAGATTTGTGGAGACCTGTTGTGCACCGGTCGTTGCTGGTGTTACATCTGGGCAGCCCGGGCAGCTATCACACATGGAGCAGATGTTCCCATCGCCAACGAGACTCTCTGCCGTGTAGAATACAGTCTTCTCAATATCTGCAAATAATGATAAATATATGTAACTGTATAGGGTTCATACAAGGGGGGGGGGGGGGGTGTCAGTTACTTAACCAAATTATTAATTACAATTAGTTTACAAACCATCAATCACAAATGCATTTACAATTAGTTTACAAACTATCAATCACAAATGCATTTACAATTAGTTTACAAACTATCAATCACAAATGCATTTACAATTAGTTTACAAACCATCAATCACAAATGCATTTACAATTAGTTTACAAACCATCAATCACAAATGAATTTACAATTAGTTTACAAACCATCAATCACAAATGCATTTACAATTAGTTTACAAACCATCAATCACAAATGCATTTACAATTAGTTTACAAACCATCAATCACAAATGCATTTACAACTAGTTTCAAAAAACAGAATTAACCCTTTACCCAACAAACCGGCCAAAACCGGCCAAATAGAGCTTCAACAGCCTAAAATATCTTCGGTCTGTCTCAATAGAACCATACAAATATGGATATCATTGGAACCGGCTCCTTGACCACATTGTGATAGTTACAGTTATGCCCTGTGCCAATGCATTCTCTTATATATGCGAGTCGACCATAGGTCGCCTCGCATATATAAGAGAATGCATTGGCCTAAAAAAAATCTTTTTTTAACACTTTTTTACTATTTTTTCTTGCATTCTTTAACAATTTTATAATTTTTAATGAGTTAAGCCAATGCATTCTCTTATATATGCGAGGCGACCTATGGTCGACTCGGGTATATAAGAGAATGCATTGGCACAGGGCCGTTCTGTTGGGTAAAGGGTTAACATCATTAATTACAATTACTTGACAATGTAATTAATTACTTTTCAATTATTTTACTGAAACTTTCAACTTTATCATATTTTTGATTGTTTTTTCATAGATATTATGCATCAATTGGAATGCATGCGAGAAAATAAAAGCTAAATATTTATTGAAACAAATACACATAAAACAGGGTCTATACCCAATATTTTGGTCCCAAAACAGCATGATGAAATCTCAGCATGGTCCCAAAACAGCATGATGAAATCTCAGCATGGTCCCAAAACAGCATGATGAAATCTCACCATGGTCCCAAAACAGATTGATGAAACCTCATCATGGTCCCAAAACAGATTGATGAAACCTCATCATGGTCCCAAAACAGCATGATGAAACCTCACCATGGTCCCAAAACCTCATGCATGCAACCTCATCATGGTCCCAAAACCTCATGCATGCAACCTCGTTAATGGCGATTCATGTTGCAAATTTATTTAATCAGTATGAAATAATTGTGGTATGATTTTATAAACTTGGTCCGAACATATCAATTGTCATGTCTCATACTTATACTCTTTTAATATAATATAAATGGATATTGGTCAACTTAACATCAATTTCTGGATTAAATTTCCGATTCATAGAAGATCGTCTTGATGAATTGCGTTGATAAACTCAGTGAAAATGTGTTAATTATGCTTTAAAGGGGTACTGTACGCCAAATGTTGTTGTTGGTTTCTATAGTCTCCGAGTCAGAGAATAAGGTAACAATTTTTTCATTATTTGAAAGTCTGTTGAGTACGAAGTAGTGTTACGGATGACAAATTTACCGGAATGCAAAAATACAAATTGTCGTTGTCGAGTAATTTTTGTACAGTTTTCAACCAAATGAATCAAATAAAAGTTATATTATAGGCATACTAGTCCAATATAATCATTTAAGTTATTGTATCGTCGCTAGTCAGTGAGTGACTTGAGTGTTCTCCCCGTATCATTATAATATTTTAAGCAATCGTGTGTGCGATCGGTTTAACATCCAGTATCCCTCAATTACTTTATTTTGATTACGGAAATTCGTAATTTAATTGACACCATTTTATGGCTCCAGTCATAAATTCAATTTATATCAAATTATTAACTTTTAAATTATTAAATTTTAAGATAGCATATTAACCTGAGCGTTTACAGAATACATCTTCGACTCAAATTACTTATGTTTCTATATATTATCGATATTAGATCGTTGTTGTCACTGGAAATTTAATGCAAATGGCGTACAGTACCCCTTTAACTGAGTGATTTTTTTAATGAAATAAATTACATGGAATCTCTGTGTAATGTTTACTGACATTAAGTTTGAGTAATAATGCCATAAACCCTGAGCTAGCAGATCCGGGGTCGGAATGCATCATTGGTGTGTGTGCCCCAGAAATAAAGCATCGCTAGGGCATGGCAAAATACACCCATGGTAATTCAAACAAAGTGCCATAGCACTGGTGAAAACTGGCAGATGGAACCCGAATTCGAACATGACCTGTATTTTGTAAACACACATACCAAATTTCATTCCATTCAGTTGAGACTATCTCAAGTTATCATCGTGAAACCAAAAGCAAATGAAGGGACAGACCGACAGATAGACCATTATATATAATAACATATAAATATGCCCAGTTTTTTTAACAGGTGTATAAGAATTATATTAAAAACCACGTGCTCGCATGATTTTCAAAATTATTTGGTCTTTGAAATGGCGAATTTACTTTGCTTGGCCTATTATATTGTAAATTGTAGATCAGGTGATCATGAATCAGACAGACAAAAGCCATCCAACTTCTATCGGCTCCCAGCAGGTGTGGATTCATATTGTAAACAAAGGGTGGGGTAAACCATCATTCAGGTATATAACCGCATCCAAAGTTATATACTTGACCTATACCACCATGTGAGTACTCCACTTATGAAATTTGAAAGCATCACACCCAAAATATCAGTTCTAAAAAGGTCCAGAAGTCCAAAAGGAACATAACTCCATTAGAAATTTTCTGACCAGGCACGGATGGACAGATGTACGGATGAAATGATCTGACCAGGCACATATGTGAGCTTAGGTGAGATTTCAAATTCAGCAGGAAATGCAGACAGGATCCTCCGTATAAATACAAATTATTCCGGGGCAGATCCTCCCGATAACATACATGGGTTCTTCCGCTGGAATGGCTATCGAGGTACAGTAATGCCCTAATTAATCGACTCCCTAACCACAGCAGAATTATGGGTAACTTTTCAGGATTTAGTCGGAAATATGTCTTGTTGCCATTCATTGGAAAGCTCTCGGGGAGAGCTTTCCGATGAATGGCAACAAGCCATATTTCCGACTAAATCCTGAAAAGTTACCCATAATTCTGCTGTGGTTAAGAAGTCAATTAATTAGAGCATTACAATAAATCAAATTTGGTGGGTGAGCTTGGGATACACTCTTTAAACAAATATTTACGCTCTTTAATAAATGATTCAATCTAAAGTTATCATCCAGAAACCGCAAATAAGATAAAATCTAAGTCGAAAAAGGGGCATAACTCATCCAAAATCATGCGGACGAAACCCATATTCGAGCTTGATCTATATTTTGGTGTGGTAAACTAACAAACCAAATTTGGATCAGTTCACTCGATTCAATCTAAAGTTATAAACCAAAAGCGGACAGACGACGGACGATGGACAATTAACCCATTTACATAATACGACCGTTTTTTCAAACGGGAGTATAAATATAGCCTTTCCAGCTGAAGATCCCACATATGTTATTAACACGATCTGCCCTGGGATTATTCGTATATATTTGGTCGATACTGGAAGGATCAGCTGAATTTTGACCATCTCCCATATATCATAAAATTATGTCTTTATTTTTCAGAAATACTTTGAAATATGTAGAGGTTTTTCACTCACGTGGCTCATAGTAGAGTTGTACCCTCACAGCTGCAGGTTTCAAATCCGATACCTTGAACAACTCTGTGGCATCAATATCGGCACACGTTACCTTTGATGACACCTGCAAGACACATAGTTTTGCTAATCAACGTCTGGGGCCAATTTTTATAGAGAATAAGACATAGGTTTGGTTATAGGGCCATAATAATTTTGGCAAAGGTTTTTTTTTAACCCAAAATCGGAAATTTAATAAAAAATTAATTGATTAGGTGATACAGCTTAATGGGTAATAACAGGCACTAATGGCATGGACTATCAAACAATAGGCCACCAAATGTAATAAAACAGTAATGAGGATTTACACTAATGAATCTAATGAATATTTATTAATTGTGAATATGTGAGACCAGAAAATGAGGATTTAATTTGGCCAAAAAAAAATCAGAATTGGTCACAAAAATTTCGGTCCAGCGTGAACACTGTTCAGGAAGGTTAACATAACATTCTTACCTCATTAAAGTAGAGTACAAGCGTTCCATCCTTGATCTCTGATTTCCGAGCATCTTGTCCTGTGGTCCTGATAGATGACATATCGGCAGCAAATCCAGATGGAACATCGATATTCATTGTTGTCATGCCAGTAGCATCTCCTTCATATCTGCATTAAAAATATTCACCATCTTTTGCAGGGGGGAGTCAAAAACAATTTGCAGGCACGTATGCTGATTTTTGAACTTTCGACCCTTGTTGGGACCCACACACCCCCGTGTCCAAATTTTTTTCCATTTTCGGCAGTTTTTTTCCGATCATTTTTGGACACCCACCCCCCCTTTTAACACTAAAACAGAGATATGCAGGGGGAACAAGTAATTTTGGGGTCATTTGGTAAAAAAAAAACATGGCTGCCAGCAGCCATCTTGGATTTCATAATTCAATCCATTAGCATGGGCTACTGGCTATACTGTTTGTCATGAAATTTGTCATTTATGTTAATATTGACATATAGATGTGTTTTAAGCCAAACTCATTGCAAAAATAGTCCAAAAGACTTGCAGGAAAAATATTTTTGAGTTGCGGATAAAATTGTTTGTTGGTCCTCTCGACAACCCACCCACCCCGGCATGCATGCCCGGAAAAAACTTGTTTTCACCCCCTGTCTTTTGCAGAATAATTAACAAGAGCATCGCTGGGGCATGGCTAAATATGAGCATCCCTGGGGCATGGATAAATATGAGCATCGGTGGGGTATGGCTAAATATGAGCATCGCTGGTGCATGGCTAAATACGAGCATTGCTGGGGCATGGCTAAGTATGAGCATAGCTGGGGCATGGCTAAATATGAGCATCGCTGGGGCATGGTTAAATACTCCCATAACTTACTTGTAAAATTGTTATTAAATGAGGTGAATTCTAAGTTGAAAAAGTCATGTAAAAACAAGAGATGGACTGTCGTCCGGTACATACCCCCTAGTGTGGCATACCGCCTAGTGTGGGCATACCTATAACCTGTGACTGATATACTGAGACATACGGACCGTAAAGTAAGCATTTAAAAAATATAATTGTGTGGTATTCTAGGTGTAAATGGCCACAACTCTGCAAAAAACTCAGTGAAACACACGCATATGAACAGACATCGGACGGACCAAAAAGCCACCATTTCCAAATAAACGAAGATGAATAACTCTAGAATGGAAAATCCGAACAAAACGATGTAACCCTCTATTTAATGTCCTCATAGTAGTGAAATCAGTACCAAATTTCATTGAGATCCCACCACAACTGTTGAAGTTATGACATGAACAGACACCAGACACCAGACAGACCAAAAAGCCAACATTTCCAGATAAACAAAGATGAATAACTCTAGAATGGAAAATCCGAACAAAACGATGTAACCGTCTATTTAATGTCCTCATAGTAGTGAACATCAATACCAAATTTCATTGAGATCCCAGCACAACTGTTGAAGTTATGACATGAACAGACACCAGACAGACCAAAAAGCCAACATTTCCAGATAAACAAAGATGAATAACTCTAGAATGGAAAATCCGAACAAAACGATGTAACCGTCTATTTAATGTCCTCATAGTAGTGAACATCAATACCAAATTTCATTGAGATCCCAGCACAACTATTGAAGTTATGACATGAACAGACGGACCAAAAAGCCAACATTTCCAGATAAACAAAGATGAATAACCCTAGAATGGAAAATCCGAACAAAACCACGGAACCCTCTATTTAATGCCCTCATAGTAGTGAACATCCATACCTAATTTTATTGAGATCCGAGCACTACTGTTCAAGTTATGACATGAACAGACATTGGATGGACGTAGAGACGCACACACACATGGATGACAGGTGCAAAACAGTATACCCCCCTTTTTTTAAAAAGGGGGTATAATAATTGACGGAACCCATATTCGATTGTAGCCTACATTTTTGGCTGAGAGCCACACATACTAACTTTTTTTCTGATCAATTAATCCAAACTGAAGTTATCAGACGGAAATAATGTTATGAAATCGGGTATATTCTCGGGCCATAACTCATGTAAAACTAATTGGACTGAATCCCTATTCGAACGCGGCTTGTATTTTTGGCTGAGAAACACACATACCAACTTTTTGTTCTGATCAAATAATCCAAACTAGAGTTCAAAGTGGGTCGATGCAAAATAAAATAAATTTTATAAAAGTATTAAAAAAACTATCAACAAGTACATGAGAAAATAGATCGATTTCTTTCTTATTTTGATTCTCCAATAACGAGATATCGAATATCAAAACCATTGTTATGTAAACATTATGAGATATCGAATATCAAAACCATTGTTATGTAAACATTATGAGATATCGAATATCAAAACCATTGTTATGTAAACATTATGAGATATCGAATATCAAAACCATTGTTATGTAAACATTATGAGATATCGAATATCAAAACCATTGTTATGTAAACATAACGAGATATCGAATATCAAAACCATTTTTATGTAAACATTATGAGATATCGAATATCAAAACCATTGTTATGTAAACATTATGAGATATCGAATATCAAAACCATTGTTATGTAAACATTATGAGATATCGAATATAAAAACCATTGTTATGTAAACATTATGAGATATCGAATATAAAAACCATTGTTATGTAAACATTATGAGATATCGAATATAAAAACCATTGTTATGTAAACATTACGAGATATCGAATATCAAAACCATTGTTATGTAAACATTATGAGATATTGAATATAAAAACCATTGTTATGTAAACATTATGAGATATCAAATATAAAAACCATTGTTATGTAAACATTATGAGATATCGAATATAAAAACCATTGTTATGTAAACATTATGAGATATCGAATATAAAAAACATTGTTATGTAAACATTACGAGATATCGAATATAAAAACCATTGTTATGTAAACATTACGAGATATCGAATATCAAAACCATTGTTATGTAAACATTATGAGATATCGAATATAAAAACCATTGTTATGTAAACATTACGAGATATCGAATATAAAAACCATTGTTATGTAAACATGAGATATCGAATATAAAAACCATTGTTATGTAAACATTATGAGATATCGAATATAAAAACCATTGTTATGTAAACATTATGAGATATCGAATATCATAACCATTGTTATGTAAACATTACGAGATATCGAATATCAAAACCATTGTTATGTAAACATTACGAGATATCGAATATCAAAACCATTGTTATGTAAACATTACGAGATATCGAATATAAAAACCATTGTTATGTAAACATTATGAGATATCGAATATAAAAACCAATGTTATGTAAACATTACGAGATATCGAATATAAAAACCAATGTTATGTAAACATTACGAGATATCGAATATCAAAACCATTGTTATGTAAACATTATGAGATATCGAATATAAAAACCATTGTTATGTAAACATTATGAGATATCAAATATAAAAACCATTGTTATGTAAATATTATGAGATATCGAATATAAAAACCATTGTTATGTAAACATTACGAGATATCGAATATAAAAACCATTGTTATGTAAACATTACGAGATATCGAATATAAAAACCATTGTTATGTAAACATTAATGTTCAAATCAAATCAATTAAAATTTAATATCGGAACGAGTCTGACTCACTCTTAGTTTCAGTCGCTCACATATTTAAAAATAATATATATTTCAAAATTATAAAACTATTAAATGTCAGAAACATATTTTCTGTCAACCAGGTGTATGTCTATCAGATTTTTGAAAGTCGCCAATTCCCACACATCAACCATGTCCCCAGGTAAACTGTAACACAACGCTATAACTCTTTGTGAGAAGAAGTCTTTTCTTATGTCCGCGTTTTCCGATATTTAAGAGAAACCAGGTTCAGAATGATAAGGCGATCTTGATATTGCCGCAGCCTCTATACACACTCTAACACAATAGAATGGCAGATAAGAAACGTGTTCCAAACAGTTTGACAATAGTCAATAATATAGAATGGACCATCGCCGAATAAACTTTGATGAAAAAAGTGGGATTACCAATCAACATCCAACTGGTCAAGCAAAACGGTAAACATTGGAAACGGTCAAAGCATTGAAAAATATTCTGAAAATCATATTTAGACTAAAATATTTGAATTTACGATATGCTCAGAGATGTTTGTTGACAAATCACTGTCACAATTTATTTATTTTTCATGGTCTTGGTGGGGAAGTTTTTACAGACTTTTACAATGTCATGCAAAAAAAATAATTTTTTTTTGGTTCTCGGGCAATTTTTTTTTCAAATCAATGAGGGAGGGATCGTTTTATTTTTAATTGCACATAGTAAGCATTGACAAAGATACCTTCCTCTGTCTAGTAATAACCAGAAATGTAGAGGGAACTTTTATGCATATAAAATCATTTAATCTGATATAAAAATGACATTGAACTAGCTACCAGTGTATGACTGGGATTACCTAACATTATATAATGCCCCTGACATTCACTTTTGTTATTGTTGTCTAAAAACTGATACCTCTCCATTCTAATATGTGATCCTGAATTTCAGCCTTTGCCTTCCAAATTGGAGTTACAATTAGTGTAATTTAGTTCAAAATGACTAATTGTAAGAAGAGCATGAGGATCAGCTAATCATTTTCTTAATTGTAGTCATCTACTTCATGTTGTAAGCCTGCAAGTCACTTTTCACACATTACAGAGATAATGTTAGAGCTCAATGCACACTACTATCCAAAACATATCTACCATGGACATGTTTGTAAAATAAAAAAAAATAATTTGTTTCTTGTTTTGTTCAAAATTTTTTTTGGTAGTTTTTTTGTAATAATATCAGGCATCGCAAAAAAAAAAAGGCCCCACGCGCTATTTTATTCAATCCGGTGGGGTCTGAGAACCAAAACCTCTTTTTTTTGGCCTAATTGTTGAACATGCGAAGGCATTGGATCCCTTTGTGCTGGTGCAGCATTAAAGATCCTGTGTCAGTGCATTCTCTCATATATGCGACTCTCCCATAAGGAAAGTGTCAATGACAATGCAAGCTTTATAAAAGGTCAGCCGACCACAGTGTCAAGTCGATGCCGCTTTGTTAAAGAAATTAAAAATAATGTTGAAATTTTCTAAGTCGAAAAGGGTTAATAATACCTCCGTAAAAAAATAAATATTCCATCATATATATACATGTTGCACATCTTCAATATATGGGCAACAATATTCTGAAGTTTCAAATCTCTGGGATGAAATCTGTAGGAGGAGTTGATTACACCATGAAGGTACTCAAATGTGTGACAGACGAATGAACGGACGGACAGACCGAGCCCGTTTTTATAGTCCCCATTTTCTTTCAGAAAGTCGGGGGACTATAAAGTAAATCGCGGACTAGACGCTCTTCATATGAATTAGCTTACATCACAGAGGGAACTGGTTAATGTTATACATAACATGCAAAAAAATTTACATTGGGCCATAAAAAGTACATCTTGAATAGAACTGTAGAGTTTGTTTTTCATACTCCCCAGCAAAAGAAATTTCATGCAATAAATAGAGCAGAAAATTCACGGGGAGGATAAATATGTTACATGACTTGTTTCGGGTGGATACGGTGTTGTCTGCCCCGCTCGAATCTCGTCTCCCCCTCGGGTGTTACGAGCCTCATTTATTCCCCCCCCCCCCCACAACAAGCCGTGTAATTTATAGAATCCTTGTTGAGATATCTTAGTCTATCCATAACAGTAATGCCCTAAATAATCGACACCTTAACCACAGCAGAATTATGGGTAATTTTTCAGGATTTAGTAGGAAATATGGCTTGTTGCCATTCATCGGCCGACTAAATCCTGAAAAATTACCCATAATTCTGCTGTGGTTAACCCTTTACCCAACAAACCGGCCAAATAAAGCTTCAACAGCCTAAAATATCTTCGGTCTGTCTCAATAGAACCATACAATTCTGGATATCATTGGAATCGGCTCGTTGACCACATTGTGATAGTTACAGTTATGCCCTGTGCCAATGCATTCTCTTATATATGCGAGTCGACCATAGGTCGCCTCGCATATATAAGAGAATGCATTGGCCTAAAAAAAAACTTTTTACCATTTTTTATTACATTCTTTAACAATTTTATAATTTTTAATGTGTTAAGCCAATGCATTCTCTTATATATGCGAGGCGACCTATGGTCGACTCGCATATATAAGAGAATGCATTGGCACAGGGCCGTTCTGTTGGGTAAAGGGTTAAGGTATTACTGTAACAGTACTTACTGCATGCATGATTGAATATGTAGGTTGGTTCCAGACTTCTTATTGGATACAGCCATTGTGAATTTTGGTGCTTGTATGACGTTACGCATATTCTCTTGGTTATATTGCCAGGAGACCTAAAAGAAAAGAATACTTGAACAAGAGCATCGCCAGAGCATGGGAAAATATGCCTGTGGAAATTCCAACAAAGGGCCATAACTCTGGTGAAAATTGGTGGGCGGAACCCAAATTCGAACTTGACCTGTATTTTGGGCTAGTAAACTAACTTTCCAAATTTCATTCCATTCAGTTACTAAAGTTATCATCTGAAAATGAAAATTAAGGGCAAATTCCAACCAAAAGGGCCATAACTCTGGTGAAAATTGGCGGGCAGAAACCAAAACAATGAATTATGGGACTTAGTGTATACTTCTATTTTACTGAAACAAGATATAATAAATTACTGAAACAAGATATAATAAATTACTGAAACAAGATATAATAAATTACTGAAACAAGATATAATAAATTACTGAAACAAGATATAATAAATTACTGAAACAAGATATAATAAATTACATCAAACAAGATATAATAAATTACTGAAACAAGATATAATAAATTACTGAAACAAGATATAATACATCATCGTTGAGATGATTGGTTTATGGTGGTCTGTTGCGTTGGTCCATTACGATGACCAGATCTGTTGTCTGCATTAACCCTTTCAGTGCCAGGGGCCGATCTCATCGGCCCTAATTTACGGTCTGTAAAATCGGCCCTAAAAAAATATTAGTTTTTTTTTTTTTTTAGATCTATTTGTTTTTTTTTTGGGTTGAATTTGTTTTGGGTATGCTTAAGCATGCTATATCGAATTTAAAAACAAACTGGATAAAACCTTATGGCTATGTTATAACTCAAAACTATCACCAAGTATTCATAGTAATAATTTTGATGCCCATGAAAAACGTAATATTCCCTGGCTCTAAACCTACAAAATACTGAAAGAGTTAAAGAATATAAGAACAAATTATTAAAATTGTAAAAAATAATAACAATGATGAAAAATTGTTAGGCCAATGTATTCTCTTATATATGCGAGGCGACCTATGGTCGACTCGCATATATAAGAGAATGCATTGGCACAGGGTATATGGGTTGATACTAAAATCAGACCTGGCACTGAAAGGGTTAAACTGTTCACACATGTGCATTGCCAAGTCTGGATATAGTGTGTCGGAAATTTGCAGAATGAGAGGGATAGCATCACCAAATTCACCCTCTGCGAACCTCATTCAGCTTAGAATACAACTGTTATGGGAGACCTAGGATCAGATTGTCAGTTGAAGTGGTAATTTGAATTAGTCATCTCAATCATGCAATTTATCTTCTGCAAATTAGGGGATACCGAAACTGAACAGAATGGAAAAAGTAACTAAAAACAATGTTAATTTGAGACTATAGAAACTTCCCAGAAGATGAAGCCTAAGCAGAATGAGGTCACCAGAGGGTGAATTTGATGATTATCATTATTTTTTTAATATTTTCTAAATTCGGGATAGCATCACTAAATTCACCTCTGGGAACCTCAATCTTCAAATGTCAGACACACTATATCCAAGCATGTGCATTGCCTAGGTTTCATTATAAAACACAGCTTCCGATTGCAGATTAATAAGTTTTATATTGGAATAAATGCAATATTGTAAATTGATCTATCTGTTATAAATGAAATATTGTAAATCGATCTATCTCAGGGGCGCCGGAAGCATCCAAGGGCAGGGGGGGCAGAGCCTACAAAAAGGGCACTTTTCCGCAAAAAAGGGCATTTTCTCCGCAAACTCGGGAAAATAACCATAAATTCATTGTGGCAAAAATCCTGATTTTAATGGTATTTGTCGGTTTTTATGGCTGTTTTGTGATAAAATTGACAAAAAATTAATATTCCTTGTGAAATTGGTGGTATTTGGACCAAAATAGTCACATTTTGCTATAAAAACACGAGATTAAACACACAAAAAGCATTTTCTGTCTCCAGAAAAAGGGCAAGTCCTGCCCCCGCTCGCCCCCCTTGGTCAAGGGCAGGGGGGTCAGCTGCCCCCCTCTGCCCCCCTCTTCCGGCGCCCCTGATCTATCTGTTATAAATGAAATCTATGATAATGTCAAACCTTTCAAATCTCAGCAACTAAAACTTTAAAATAAATGCCAGTTGAATTTCCATTGCGTCGCATTTTATCGATTAAAAACAAGAAATGTCATGACAAACGTGCTTAATTACCATATGAGTTATGCATTACGGCTTATTTTTCGTTAAGTAGAATATCTCTGTTGTGTCTGTTAACATATACAACTTAGGCCAAATAAAAAAAGAGTTTTGGTTCTCGGGCAATTGTTTTTTCAAATCAATGAGGGAGGGAGGGTTTTATTTTTATTTTTTTCTGCACATAGTAAGCATGGACAAATATACCTTCCTCTGTCTAGTAATAACCAGAAATGTAGAGGGGACGTTTATGCATATAAACTCACTTAATCTTACATAAAAATGACATTGTACTACCAGTCTATGACTGGGATTACCAAACATTATACAATGCCCCTGGCATTCACTATTGTTATTGTTTTCTAAAAACTGATACCTCCCCATTCTAATATGTGAACCTGAATTAATCCTGTGCCTTTCAATTGTATGGAGTTACAACTAGTGTAAGTTAGATCACAATGACTAATTGTAAGAAGAGCATGAGGATCAGCTAATCATTTTCTTAATTGCAGTCATCAACTTCATGTTGTAAGCCTGCAAGTCACTTTTTAACACATTACATGTTAGAGTTCAATGCACACTAATACTCAACACATATCTACTATGTTTATGAAATAATTTTTTTTTTCAATTTTGTAAGTTTTTTTGTCATAACATCATCAGTCATTGCAATAAAAAGGCCTAATGCGGCCCTTTTTATTCAATGCGGCGGGGCCTGAGAACCAAAACTTTTTTTTTTGGGCCTTAACGGGCGCATCATGGGCATCCTAAATACTTTAGTGTTATTGTCTCTATTAAAATTTCAATGCAACGTACACAACAGTTTCATCCATACACTCCTTAACTCTTTCATGATGGGAGCTGTGCTGGGCGCAACATTAAAGACCCTGTGCCAATGCATTCTCTTATATATGCGAGTTGCCTCGCATATATAAGAGAATGCATTGGCCTAACAATTTTTATCATTTTCTTATTTTCTTCAACAATTTTTATAATTTTTTCTGACATTCTATAACAATTTTTATTGTTTTTCTGATAAAAATTTCATCATTTTTTATCATTCTTTCTAACAATCATTTTTTATCATTAATTCTTACATTCTTTACAATTTTTTTTCTTCTTTCTTACAATCTTTAACAATTATAAAAAATAAGATAAAATTTGTTAGGCCAATGCATTCTCTTATATATGCGAGCTGACCTATGGTCGACTCGCATATATAAGAGAATGTATTGACACAGTGTTTTCGCAAAAATTCAGTAAGCTCCCGTCATGGAAGAGTTAAAGCAGCAATAAAATGAAATATGTTACCTGGAATAATGCAACACTGCTCCCTGTAGCTTGCATGTTGTTATTTTGTTTACCAATGATTTAGACATTAATAATAAGGAGGTGGTTCGCTAGTAGTCGAACAGACAGAGTACATGGACCTCAGCACCTAGTACTAGATTAACCAGATTAGATTAGCAGCCAGTCAGTAGAGAGCCTTTACAAATTGTCAACAAAACATGGAAACAATTACAGTAATGATCTATATAATCGACTCCTTAACCACAGCAGAATTATGGGTAATTTTTCAGGATTTAGTCGGAAATGTGGCTTGTTGCCATTCATCGGCAAGATCTCACTGAGAGCTTTCCATTGAATGGCAACAAGCCATATTTCCAACTAAATCCTGAAAAATTACCCATAATTCTGTTGTGGTTAAGGAGACGATTATTTAGGGCATTACTGTATATAAGGGCTGAAAATTTATTTGCAATTAAAATAGCAGCAGATGTGTGAAACTGCCCGAATTTCTATGTATACTTTACCGATATCGTGATATTTGCATTATTGTCACCTTACATGCTGGTTGTAAATTTGTGAGCATGCCACATACATGAATACATCCGAACACTCATTAAGATGAAATTAAATGAAACTGTTACCTGGAATAATGCAACACCGCTCCCTGTAGCTTGCATGGTCAGACTTTCAACATTGTTCGGAACCTGGGAAGAGAAAATTCAGTTAATTAATATGTGAATAATATCTACCTATTTATATGTTAATTAATATTAATTAACATGTGAATAATATCTACCTAATTATATGTTAATTAATATTAATTAATATGTGATTAATATCCACCTAATTATATGTTAATTAATATCAATTAACATGTGAATAATATCTACCTAATTATTTGTTAATTAATATTAATTAACATGTAAATAATATCTACCTAATTATATGTTAATTAATATGTGAATAATATCTACCTAATTATATGTTAATTAATATTAATTAATAATATCTACCTAATTATATGTTAATTAATATTAATTAATATGTGAATAATATCTACCTAATTATGTTAATTAATATTAACTAACATGTGAATAATATCTACCTAATTATATGTTAATTAATATTAATTAACATGTGAATAATATCTACCTAATTATATGTTAATTAATATTAATTAATATGTGAATAATATCTACCTAATTATATGTTAATTAATATTAACTAACATGTGAATAATATCTACCTAATTATATGTTAATTAATATTAATTAACATGTGAATAATATCTACCTAATTATATGTTAATTAATATTAATTAATATGTGAATAATATCTACCTAATTATATGTTAATTAACCCTTTAAGTGCCAGGGGCCGATATTATCGGCCCTAAACCTACACAATAAGTCTGTTAAAGAATATAATAAAATATATTAAAATTGTAAAAAAAAAAAGGGAAAAAAAAAAATTGTTAAGCCAATGCATTCTCTTATATATGCGAGGCGACCTATGGTCGACTCGCATATATAAGAGAATGCATTGGCACAGGGTATATGGGTTGATACAAAAATCGGACCTGGCAATCAAAGGGTTAATATTAACTAACATGTGAATAATATCTACCTAATTATATGTTAATTAATATTAATTAATATGTGAATAATATCTACCTAATTATATGTTAATTAATATTAATTAATATGTGAATAATATCTACCTAATTATATGTTAATTAATATTAACTAACATGTGAATAATATCTACCTAATTATATGTTAATTAATACTAATTAATATGTGAACAATATCTACCTAACTATATGGAGAATAACTATAGTTTTTGTTTGAATACCGAATTATCTCGTGAGTGTCTGGAAACAATTATAAGAAGCAGCTATTATAAGCCGCGAGTGAAAATTTTATATTTCTTTCCAGACACGAAAGTGATGTTTGTGGAAAGGGGGCGGGGGGGGGGGGGGGCGGAAGTCACTGAAATATTCAGTGGAACTTAACTGATCGAAATCTACATGTGTTTCGAATGTAGTGTTATGCCCTAAATAATGGACTCCTCAACCACAGCATAATTATGGGTAACCTTTCATGATTTAGTCGGAAATATGGCTTGTTGCCATTCATCGGAAAGCTCTCACTGAAGGCTTTCCGATGAATGGCAACAAGCCATATTTCAGACTAAATCCTGAAAAGTTACCCATAATTCTGTGTTTAAGGAGTCAATTACTTAGGGCATTACTGCATGGGCTGAAACTTACACTCTTTTTTTGCAGAAGCATGGCATTGTTTGCATTTACTGTGAAAGTATGTTCGAATTGTGGGTCAGTGGAGCGCACAGAGACAGACAAGTCAATAGTCCCATCACTGAAAGCCTTCGTAGCGAACTCACTCATGGCCTGTAGTCCGAGCACTGTGTCCTGTAATAAATAAAACCAAGCCTTGAAATAGGGTGTCTGTCATTTGCAGAATGAGGTCCCCAGACAGTGGCGTAGGAGCGGGTACGGCCGGACGGTTCTGGCCGTACCAATATTCGCACCAGTGAAGTTTTTTGTTGTTACACACATGGGAATGGTGCGATTGGGGATAGTCATAAAACACGGAATGTGGAACTTCTACGATGCCATGCTGCTTAATTTATAGTTCTTATCGAAGAAACGTCGTTGACTATATCATGTTATCCGTCTTCGATAATTAAGAGCCCCATAAATTCCCAGCAGCACATATCTTATCTTATATGTATCTCAAATTCCCTTCCCCCCCCCCCCCCCCCCCCCCCCCCCCCCCCCCCCCCCCCCGCTTCTCCCAGAATTTAATTTAACTTGATGTATTGATATTGTACTGCTCTTTTACTGTCTTAAGTTAGCAGATATGTGACTGTAAAGTTAATAAAAAATGTCAAGATTAAGATAGAAGACAGGTGTACCACGTTGCGACCAAGATTTCTGGAACCACCATCTCGTGCCTGGATATCACCACAGTTGTCGACAGATACAGACAGTGCTTGGTGGATGCTGTATTCTGGACATCGATATCGAAGGCGAAGAACACTATAACGAACAATGTCAATCTTGAATTATTTTAAGAGACCGAGGTAAGTTCTTCCAATAATTATTATTCTTCGTTCGTCGTTTTATGGTTCGAGCACAGCTTTAAACGTTTCGTCCTAAAGTAATATATGTATATCAACATTTAACATAACATGCTAACACATTTATTTCTATTTCTTCAGTAGCCATGGCACATCAGATGGTGGACAAGATGAACCTCCCGCGAAAATCATCCGACAGGACAGCCACACAGCAAGCTCAGTTCCTTATTCATCTCACAATATAACCAGCTCAACAGGGGTTAGCTCCACAATTCAGACCCCACCGACGACAGCAACATATTCGACCGCGGTCATCAATATAGGTGATGTGGGATTGGAGCCAAATCAACCAAACAATATTGAATTTCCTAAGCGGACATTTGGAAAGAAAAAGCCAGTACTCCGTTCATTCCAAGGGTCTTGGTTCGAAAGATGGTCTTGGATTCATTACTCACAAGAACATGACTTGGCTTTCTGCCATGTCTGTGTTAGAGCTTTCAGGGAGAAAAAACTCTCATCGCACAAAATGGAGCCCACTTTCGTGACAAGGGGATTCAGTAACTGGAAAGAGGCGTGTAGAAACAGGCAGGGATTTCACGCTCACGAAATTTCTGATTGTCATCGCGAGGCAGTAGAACGGGTTGTTACCCCTTCACGTGATGTTGGTGAGGAATTATCAATAATTCATAGGGACGAGAAGTACCAAAACAGAAGGAATATGTTAAAAGTGATTTCCTGTTTGAGATTTTTGAGCCAACAGGGGCTTGCTCTCCGTGGTCACGATGATGAGGAATCCAATTTCCAACAACTATGGTCTTCTTCGAGCTGAGGACGACTCTCAGTTAGCTGGGTGGCTCGCAAAAAAGCGTGATGCTTACACGTCCCCACAGATCCAAAACGAAATACTGGGAATTTTTGCCAACACAATTTTGCGCAATATAGCAAATGATATTCGAAATTGCGACTTTTTCGGAATATTGGCTGATGAATGTACGGACCTGTCCAACTTGCAACAGTTGGTTATATGCCTCAGATGGATTCACAACGAACTTGTAGCGCACGATGAATTTATTGGACTGTGCGATCTTGATGCTGAGAATGCTCCGTCAATTGCCGGTAGAATAAAGGATGTTTTGTTGAGACTTATGCTGCCGCTCTCGAAAGCAAGGAGTCAATGCTATGATGGATGTGGCACGATGGCAGGAAAGAAACGAGGAGTGGCACAGCTGATTAAGAATGAAGAATCTAGGTGCCTCTATCTCTTATCATCTGAACATTTCCTGAGGGAACTATACTCATCAATGAGTATTTAGTATAGAAAGGGTTAAGTTATTACCTGTGTGGAGCCGAACCCGCCGTTTTCGTTCCGGTTTGCTGTCAGATATTTAAGAATCTTCATGCCCTGAGCAAATTTATTTTCCATTTTCATGTATGCAAGCAGCATATATGAAGCCGTTTCGATTTGAGATGCCGCTGGTTTTGCAGGGTACCAGTGATGTCGTTCATCTCCAGCTGCGACTTTTGAACTCGTACCTTGGCCAGGCTCCGTCAAATCCCAGAACATCCCACCATCTGTGAATTAAAATCAATATCCATTGTCAATGTCATACAGATAAACCTCACAATTTGTGAATTAAATCAAAACCGTGCTGGGCGGTATTTGTGCATAAAATACAGTGGTAATTCTAAAATCATAATAAAGTATACCCCAACCCATGACTGGAGCTTCCTGAAATTATGTGAAAACCCTGTGCCAATGCATTCTTTTATATCTGCGAGTCTCACATAGAGAGCCTCGCATATATAAGAGAATGCATTGGCCTAACAATATTTACCTTGATATTGTAAGTCAGTGCATTCTCTTATATATGATAGTAACCTATAGGGAAACTTGCATATATATATAAGAGAATACATTGACCTTACAATATGTACCTTGACCTTGTAAGCCAGTGCATTCTCTTATATATTCGAGGCTCCCTGTGGGGTATAAGAAAATGCACAGGCACAGGATCTTTAATGCTGCACCAATGCAGCTCCCATCATGAAAGTGTTAACCCTTTACCCAACAGAACGGCCCTGTGCCAATGCATTCTCTTATATATGCAAGTCGACCATAGGTCGCCTCGCATATATAAGAGAATGCATTGGCTTAACACATTAAAAATTATAAAATTGTTAAAGAATGTAAGAAAAAATGGTAAAAAGTGTTAAAAAAAGATTTTTTTTAGGCCAATGCATTCTCTTATATATGCGAGGCGACCTATGGTCGACTCGGATATATAAGAGAATGCATTGGCACAGGGCATAACTGTAACTATCACAATGTGGTCAAGGAGCCGATTCCAATGATATCCATATTTGTATGGTTTCTATTGAGACAGACCGAAGATATTTTAGGCTGTTGAAGCTTTATTTGGCCGGTTTTGGCCGGTTTGTTGGGTAAAGGGTTAATATTGATGATATTTCCACATAATTATATGAACAGTTACTAAATGCAGCTTTACTGATAATTAACCTACAGGGAGCCTCACACAGATGGAAGCATACACTACGGAGTGTCGTCTGCTGCAGTCTATGTGGGGCTCTATAAAGGGTTAATATTGATGATATTTCCACATAATTATATGAACATTTACTAAATGCAGCTTTACTGATAATGAACCTGCTCAAATCTCATACTAAAAAGATAGGAAACAGTAATTGTAATTTATAAATTAATAAAAGTCGCCATAAAGTCAATGTCTGTCATACGCCATGTTAAAATTCCGCGTGAAATTACTTGTGATGTTTGATAATTATCATTCATGCATGGATATAGTCGTGAAAATCAAGAATTTATTTTCGTAAAGTGCATGATTGTAGGTGATGATTTAACCAGACCTGTGAATAAGGTGCCTGTCATTTGCAGAATGAGGTCCTCAGAGGGTCAATTTAGTGCCGCTATCCTGCATAGCATCATTAAATTCACGCATTGGGGGACCTCATTCTGCTTAGGCCTCTCTGTAAAGTTTCTTTATTATCAATTTTCTATAGAAATTTCTTGACATAGATTCTATTTATTTTTTAGTTTAGTTTCTCTATATCCCCAAATTGGCAGACGCAGCATTGCATAATCGAGGTTCTCAATGGGTGTACATCACAATATTCACCATTTGTCACCATTATCTCCCATAGCATAAGGCCATGCAGAATGAGGTTCCCAGTGGGTGAATTTAGCGATGCTAACCTGCTATATGGGATAGCGTCACTAAATTCACACTCTGGGGACCTCATTCTAAAAATGACGTACAGGCACCTTATTCTCATGGATGTAACTGCCTCTAGTTAGTATCATGTGATCACGACACAAACATGTTTGCAGATTATACACTAATAATATAAATTCTCATTGAGATCATGATTAATTGCATATTAACCCTTTGAGTGCCAGGGGCCGATCACATCGGCCCTAAACCTACAAAATAAGTCTGTTAAAGAATATAAGAATAAATCATTAAAATTGTAAAAAAAAAAAAAAAAAATGTTATGCCAATGCATTCTCTTATATATGCGAGGCGACCTATGGTCAACTCGCATATATAAGAGAATGCATTGGCACAGGGTATATGGGTTGATACAAATATCGACCTGGCACTCAAAGGGTTAAACAACATAATTATTTTAGTTTAATAACTAAAACTTATTAAGAATGTATACAAATTATACGCCTACAACTGGCCAATTGAACATGCGATGTTATTTTCTTTCAAAACACTTTATACACTGAAATTTCCCAATGCCATATAGGAACAAACTCATGACTCATGTTGAGCTTTGAGAACTTATGCATTTCATGTACCAGCGGCTAGCTAATTCAATTTTATATCTACAGTAATGCTCTAAGTAATCGACTCCTTAACCACAGCAGAATTATGGGTAAATTTTCAGGATTTAGTCGGAAATATGGCTTGTTGCCATTCATCGAAAAGCTCTTTACCTTGACCTTGTAAACCAGTGCATTCTCTTACATATGCGAGACTCCACTATGGGAGACTAGCATATATAAGAGAATGCATTGGCACAAGATCATTAATGCCGCACCCGTGCAGCTCCATCATGGAAGTGTTAAGAAATGTAAGCAGACAACAGACAGATGAAATGGTAATACAAGTGTAGAAGGATTTCTATTAACTGGTGGGATATATACATTTATACCACGATCGCCTATCTTACTACTAGTATATAAATAAAGCCATCTGTTTAAATTTTACATTTAATCAACACCTGTTGATTAAACGTGCCTACTATTGATTAAACTTCGCAGAGTGGATTAAACTTTCTCCATACAATTTGAACGGAAAAGTGTTTATCCATCGCATTGTAAAGATCGTGGCATAAACAAAATATACGCATAGTGTTTTTGAATAACAAATTTAATCCACTCGTGGGATTGGCGATTTACACCACTCGATGAAGCTTGTGGTGTAAATCGCCAATCCCACGAGTGGATTAAATTTGTTATTCAGAAACACTATGCGTATATTCTATATGTATGCTCAAATGGCCTGTGGTCTTGTTGAACTTACTATAAAGTTAATAATTTCCTATACTAAGGGAACTACAGTAATGCTCTAAGTAATCGACTCTTTAACGACAGCAGAATTATTTACCTGTGATTTACCTGTGATCTTCAGGCCTATTATAAGCTTTCGCTTGTGTTGGCCAATTGTCGTTGTATAACATATTTTTGCTCTATTTACAGTGCGCTCAAATCAGAATACATAGCAGAATTTGTTTGGCTTGCCTCGCCACTGGTCATTTAAAATTGATTTAAAATCATTCACCGAACTGGCCGACACCAAATGTTCAGGGAGACGGTTCCAATTGTTAGTACTTCTGGCTGCAAAGTTGTTCTTGCATAAAGTGGTGTTATATCCTTTTTCCTAATCTTCTTACTGTGACCTCTTGTTTTACTTCCTCCAGTATCTGTGTATAACTCCATCGTTTTCAGCTTGACTTCATCCTTCTTCTGCATTATCTTGTACATATGAATCATATCGGTCTTCGATATTCTAGAGTTGGTAATCCTAGTTCTTTGATTCTTTCTTCATATTCCTTATTTTTTATCCCCTCCACCATTTTAGTTGATCTTCTCTGCACTCTTTCTATCATTGTTCTGTATTTTTTATAATGAGGTGACCATATAGATGTCCCGTATTCCAGCTTGGGTCTGATAAATGCTTTGTATAGTGTGGTAAACATCTGTTTATCCATATATCTGAATGTTCTTTTTAGGATTCCGAGTTTCTGGTTGGCCTTATTCACTGTTGTTGCAATGTGTTTATCAAATTTCATTCTATTGTCAAATGTCACTCCTAGATCTTTTTCTTCCAATGTTTCTTCTATGATATTGTGTTTATCTCCCTCTGATACATGGGTAACTTTTCAGGATTTAGTCGGAAATATGGCTCCCGACAGCTTTCCGATGAATGGCAACAAGCCATATTTCCGACTAAATCCTGAAAAGTTACCCATAATTCTGCTGTGGTTAAGAAGTTGATTACTTAGAGCATTACTGTAGGTCCAAATACAGTCCCAGGTTATCTAAATAATGTTAATAATCCCAGGTATAAACCTGGAATTATTGTAGGACATACCAGCACTTTGTCCCATGTTATATACTAGCTTAGGATAATCCTAGGATATCCCAAAAAAGTCCAAACTGTTTTCGTAAAAGTTACCCATAATTCTGCTGTGGTTAAGGTGTCGATTAATTAGGGCATTACTGTACTTCGGTCTCCCGATTCCGAAATGCAGGATTACATGGGTAGTAATTCAAAGAGTACAGTATATAAAGAGTGTGCGATAAGCAAAACACTCTACACTGGGGGGACCCCACTGAGCAGTAATTTTTTTTTGCAGTGATTCACGGTGACCAATTCATCAGTAATGTCCTCTATCTATCGTTCATTGTAATATTCTTGATGTACATTACATTAACAGTGTGCAAAACACTTAACATCGGTGGGGGGACCCATACTAAGTACACTGTGGACCACCATGATTAACAGTGATTTTTCGCATTAACTGATTTTTTTTGCAGATCACCAGGATTAACCGTGATTTTTTGCGAATCACCAGGATTAACTGATTTTTTCGCAGATCACCAGGATTAACTGTGATTTTTTCGCGGATCACCAAGATTAACCGTGATAAATCCTGGAGACTCAGACCAGCTCTAGATACACAGCGCACCACTGAAAATCGCGACAAAAAACCAACATTAGACCATTTCGAGTTATTGTATTGACTAAGTGAACGTTCAGACGACCACAATTCAATCGCAAGTGGAGGAATCGGGCCTGACAAAATAGTTTGTTCACACGATTGCGATGTTGTTGTACATGATGATATTGTAGGTTGTTCATAAGCATGTAATTGACTACCTTGTAATCTTTCCGGCCATGATTTTTAAGTACATGACTGCGATTACGTCGCAAGTGGAGGTATCCAAGGATACGCCCCGATTTCGAATCTAAAATCAAACAGTGCTTGTTATTATTTTTTTTACTTGCGATATTGATGTGAGCATGCGCAGTCTAACTACCGGTTACTTCCTACGATGGAAATCCTTCCACTTACAATTGAATCGTGGTCATCTGAACATTCACTAAAATATTGATAAGTATCTTGTCTGGACTTGTTCAAACTTTTAATGACCGAGAAAATGGCCGCCGTGTGACAATGTGTGTAAATTGTAGACCTATGCAATATGATTCCTATTGCATAATACAGAAGGTTTGCGGTGACTACCGGTGATACATGATGTGTCGCGGTGATTACCGGTGATCCATGATGTGTCGCGGTGATTACCGGTGATACATGATGTGCCGCAGTGATTACCGGTGATACATGATGTGCCGCAGTGATTACCGGTGATACATGATGTGTCGCGGTGATTACCGGTGATACATGATGTGTCGCGGTGATTACCGGTGATACATGATGTGTCGCGGTGATTACCGGTGATCCATGATGTGTCGCGGTGATTACCGGTGATACATGATGTGTCTTGGTCATTGCAAGCCTGAGTTCAGTGTGCGTGTCATTTGCAGAATGAGGTCCCCAGAGGGTGAATTTAGTGATGTTATCCCGCATAGCATGCTAGCATAACCAATTTCACCCTCTGGGGACCTCATTCTGCATGACCCATTCTACTATGGGATACCTAAACTCAGATTGAAGTTCCCAGATTGTGAATATCATGTTGTACACCCATTGGGAACCTCAATTATGCAATGTGTCATCTGCCAATTTGGGGAAAAAGAGAAACTAAACTATAAAAGAAATAGAATCTATGTGAAGAAGTTTCTATAGAAATTTGATAATAAAGAAACTTTCTGGATTGCGTCACTAAGTTCACCCTCTGGGGACCTCATTCTGCAAATGACACGCACACTGAACTCAGAAGGTTCGCAGTGATTACTGGTGATCCATGGTGTGTCACAGTGATAACAGTGACCCATGGTGTGTCGCAGAGATTGATGGTCATGTATAGCAAGGTTTGGATATAACTGAAGCCACCATGTTGATTACAGCATATTGATCGCTAATCCTTGCCGCTATCACCGGGTCATATTTACCATATTATAACTTAGAACTGTTGTTCAATGTAGTGTGTTTGTGAAGTAATATTTCAAAATTTTGGACATTCATCATTAATTAATTGCGTTCAGTACTTTTCACAAACAGTTTGAAGGGTTCGTTATGTTTTATTATTATTATTATCACATATTAGATCTTTAGGAAAAGGTCATTCATTACCTGCCTGTCAGGTTATAATTCATTAGTCTTTAATTGTCATATTAATTTAATCAAGCCTGTTAATTATGTTGGTACCTTTTAATTGTTTTGTATAAACTTGTACTTGTATATCTATACTATATATTTTGAGACTTCCGTATATATATACATATATATATATATATATATATATATGTACTTCATAGAATCGAAAACGGGTTGACCGATCGGGACCAAACTTCCTATCTAAAGGTAAAATCCCATGGGAATCGTCGTCGCGGCATTTTGGAGAAGCTCAGAGCACCCGTTCTCCAAACCCAAAATCCCAAAGGCGGGGGTTAATCGCGTTGATAGTTAATGAGCGTTTGTTTTTGACGCATCGCTATAAAGAGGGTCTGTTTTCCATTCAACGTTATTTGCATCTGCAGAGAGATATACGGGAACAATACTTTTGAGTGGTTAGCTATGCGGGGAGATTTATTGGATGCCATAGTACTCTTACAACATCATTGTTATAGTATGTATGACACTTAGGTCAGGGCTTAGGGGGGGTCACAGTTAGTGTGGATATAGGCATAATGGACAAATCATAATGCTTCTCAGAAATCCCAGTTACAAACCAACACTCACAATTTCGTCTTTTGCATCAGATACCAACACCTCGACCGATCGGGACGAAACTTGGTACGTGAGCTAACCTGCTAGTATATATATATATTGACATATCTGTGTCACATGTTTCTGCGTGTATATGTTCTGTATTCAATATTTCTTCGCATATGGAGGACAATTAAAGATAATTATAGAATACACACGTAGTGGGATTGATGATTTACCACACGAGCTTTAGCGAGTGTGGTAAATCATCAATCCCACTCGTGGTGTAAATTTGGTATTCAGAAACACTACGTGTGTATTTTGTTTATACCATGACCGGTACAGGAGCAAAAATATGCTATGAAATCGAAATAAATCCACTTAAATTAAGACGATTATGTCGCACCATACACAATCTTCCCCGTTGTGTTCCCCACACTTGGCCGTACATCGACGTACATTATCACAGCTGATCAGGCGTATTGATACATTGTCTTGAATTAGGTCAACACTCAATTCTACGAATATGGCATCAGTGTATAACCAATTCACAATAAACTGTAATGAAACCGCCATAAATAAACAACATGAATAAATTTGGGAATACCAATTTAATGAATATAAATATAACACATTGCGGGAACTTTTTTTCTCCGCCGGACAGTCAACAGGAAACCACGAAAGTCATTTTGAAATCCACAGTTTGTTACGTCTATTTCTTAAATATATGTTCAATTTGTTGATCTGGATCTGATTTCCACAGAATAAACTGTTCGTTTTTATCGCATTAGTGAGTATACTATTCAATTGAATCGAAAATATCATATTGTTTTCATCGCGAGGCGCTACGTTTTAAAAATAGAGTCATATTGATCGAGATCACAGAAGGTTAACGAAAGGTCAACTCGGATGTAGTTCTACTATGGGTATAAACTTTAACCATTGAAATGCCATTCAAACGTTTTACCCACAGTAGAAACGTGTTATACCCACAGTCGAACTCCTGTTCACACACAGTAGGGTGTACAGCACAAATATATTATATAGCATGTTTGTACACAGTACAATATGGAGTCATGGTATAAATATATATATTGAGCATTTTGCTTATCGCTTACTATTTACGTACTGATGATTAACCCTTTCATGAGGTTCTACAAGGGCCTACTTAACCCTGAAGTTCATGACCGGAGGTGCACTTGTGCAGCATTAAAGACCCTGTGCCAGTGCATTCTCTTATATATGTGAGTAGATTGGGAGACTTGCATATATAAGAGAATGTGCTCCCTATGTGAAACTTGCATATATGATAATTAACCCTTTACCCCACAAACCGGCCAACACCGGCCAAATAAAGCTTCAACGGCCTAAAATATCTTCGGTCTGTCTCAATAGAACCATACAAATATGGATATCATTGGAACCGGCTCCTTGACCACATTGTGATAGTTACAGTTATGCCCTGTGCCAATGCATTCTCTTATATATGCGAGTCGACATAACACTTTTTACCATTTTTTCTTACATTCTTTAACAATTTTATAATTTTTAATGTGTTAAGCCAATGCATTCTCTTATATATGCGAGGCGACCTATGGTCGACTCGCATATATAAGAGAATGCATTGGCACAGGGCCCTTCTGTTGGCTAAAGGGTTAATGATTGGCACAGGGATTTCGCAAAATTGTAGGAAGCTCCAGTCATGGAAGTGATTATTAAATAATTAAATCTAACCCACATGGAGCCCCACACAGGTAGCAGATTGCAATACTAAGTGTCGTCTGATCCATGCTATGAGGGGCACCTTCTGGGTTTATGGAATGGTTAATTTGACTTTCTTACCTTTCTCAGTAGCCATGCCTTCCAGTTTCGTGATCAGTGGAGCCAACTTTACACTTATAGAGTCCGTATCTAACGACAGAGCGTACGCGATTATCGCCAGCTTATACGGGCTCTCAAGGGTTTCAGACTTTGCCTCCAGATAACTTTTAGTTGATGCAAGTGTTGTACGTAAATTAGCCTGTAAAATTGAAAATTGAGATTGAAGCATACACTAGACTGGAAATCAGACTTGGTGTAAACAGTGTTAGGTCAACGTAGCTTTATTAGGTTAGTACTACTTTCATGATGTAATTATATATGTAAATTGCGCAGGTAACTAGGGACGTCAACTGGCCTAAATGATGTCATTGTGAATTTAGAACGTTTTATCGTCCACAATTGGCTGTTATTGATATAAAATTCATAAAAGGAAATATTCATATAAGGATATTTTATGTTTTCTCTCTAAAACATCTATAAATCATCAGAACAAGGTCGGGTTAGAATAACTGTAAAAAAAATGCAACAAACTATTTCGCTCTAAGCTACACTTCGGTTTTCCCAACGTCATAAATTCTAATTAGTTTGCTTGACCTCATAAATGTAAGGGCGTCATTGACGTAACGTATGAAAAAGCGTCATTGAAGTAACGTATGAAAAACTTAGGAAAAAGACAGAATTCTCCACACAAAAGGCAAGTTTTGTGCGATGGATAAATAAAATATGTTGCTAATGCTGTCGCTTAAACGGTTTATGTCCACTCGGGGGATTTGGCATCTATTGGACTCGGAAGAGCCTCGGCCAATAGATTCTCAAATCCCCGTCACACACATAAACCATTTAAGTGAAGGCACTATATAGCAACATATTCTATATTTATGTCTGATGAATAACAAGTAATGATAAAGACATCAACTGAAGTAGATTGTTGACGTAATGTACTTTCTTGGCGACAACGTCTACAAAAATAGATTGGCTTGTATTCCATTATAACTATACTATAGGTATACACTACTAATACACTACCATGTATACAATGGCTGGGATTCCGTTGAATACATGTGCATCACATCCAGGTATGAGAATAGGGTGCCTGTCATTTGCAGAATGAGGTCCCCAGAGGGTGAATTTAATCAAATTCACCCTCTGGGGGCCTCATTCTGCATGGCCTCATCTGCTATGGGTGACAGACTCAGATTGAAGTTCCCATATGGTGAATATTTTGATGTACACCCATCAGGAACCTCAATTATGCAATGTGTCGTCTGCCAACTTGGTGATATAAAGAAACTAATGTAAACGAGAGGACGATCACGATCGGCAGATGTTAACCCATCCCTTGGCAATAGTAAATTACTATGATCAGAATCATAAATGAGAGTTTGATGTTGAATTATGGAGTATACTGTTATGTGCTATTATAGACAAATGTACATAAAACAAATTATTGGAATTTATGGGTCACTCGCATTTATATAAGAGAATGCACTGGTACAGGATCTGTAATGCTGCACCACCACAGCCTTGGGTTAAATGTGAAAAAGGTGACCTGGACATGGAATACTTGGGTTAAGAGAGTCTAATTTAAGTTTACAATCATAATATCCCAAATTCTACCAACAACACCCATCAAGATAAAGACCCCTCACTGCTGACCCATTAATATCAATTATATAGCAGAGCTTTCAACAAATCACAGACATTGTTTATATTGATGCTGGCATCTCTATTAATACAATAACATTTATAATGACCTCAGACCATCTGTAGAGTTATATATTCAGCTGTGCAATGCAGCAAACTATTAAAAGCACTGTTTTATCAGGAAATCTTTCACAGACTGTCCATCATAATTAACTGGTCTGTGGGAAACAGTCTATCACCAAATAAATAACATTCTATTAACCAGTGGCAGTCTATATAGTACATAGATAGAACAACACAGTGTGTGAACTGGTTAACGTTATTGCACGAGCTTGTTGTGACGCGATGGTAAAACGAGAACCGGAGGTTCGAGTTTTACCTCACGGCATGACAAACGAGTGCAATAATGTTAACATGTTCACACAACTGTGTTGTTCTATGTTTATTGCACACTCTGAAGATTGCAGCTTGTCACATACTAACGTTTAGGTCGATATTGTTGTATTTAATTGAACAAACATGTGCTTAATGTAGATTATATCCCATAATTTAGCGAAGACATTTACTGTTAAAGTTGACGTCGCCAGTGACGTTGTTGATGTAACAGGTTTGTATTGTTCAAGAACAATACACATTTTTTTATTGAACGTTTCAATTATTCTGTATTTTGCTGTATTTCGCACAAATAAGCCATTGGGTGTGCAATAAACTCCAATATTGTGATCTACACATGTGTTTTTTTTATCAGATATCAGGAGGAATTCTGTTATTTAACTGCTACTTGACATTATCAAATGAAAGAGTCAATGACATTTTGTTTTAACTCGATCTGTATTTTGGGCTGTGAAACTCGCATACCAAATTTGGTTCCAATCAGATAAAAATGTTTGAGTTATGGCAGAATGTGTGAATTCTAAGTCGAAAAAGTGCCATAACTCTGTAACAAAAATTTGGTTCTGATCGGTTAGAAAATATTTGAGTTATCGCATTACTCGTAAAGTGTCTATGGACAGACAGACATACGGATGGACAGACGAACGAACGAGGAGTGGTCAATCCGGACAACAACACTATGTTGACCATACTATGGTATGGGTAAATATAAAAAGAAATTTAATCTATGTGAAGAAGTTTCTTTTGAAATTTGATAATAAAGAAACTTTCCAAAGAAGATGAGGCCTATGCAGAATGAGGTCCCCAGAGGGTGAAATTCATCCTCTTGGGACTTCATTCTGCATGGCCTCATCTTCTCTGCGAAGTTTCTTTATTATAAAATTTCTATAGAAACTTCTTCACATAGATTCTATTTCTTTTTTAGTCTAGTGTCTCTGTATCCCCAAATTGGCAGACGACACATTGCATACTCGAGGTTCCCAATAGATGTGCATTACAATATTCACCATTTGGAAACTTCAATCTGAGTCTATGTCTCCCATAGCAGATGAGACCATGCAGAATGAGGTCCCCAGAGGGTGAATTGGGACCTTATTCTGCAAATGACAGGCACCTTATTATCAGGTTTGCTCACATCAATGGGTGTGGAATAATACAGTTTATTATATTTTCATCAACTTTTTACATCAAAATATAAATGACATCCCCACTCCCAGAAGGAACGTGTTATCCTACTCTCAACATGTTATCCTACTCTCAACATGTTATCCTACTCTCAACATGTTATCCTACTCTCAACATGTTATCCTACTCCCAACGTGTTAACCTACTGTCAAGATGTTATCCTATTGTCAAGATGTTATCCTACTGTCAAGATGTTATCCTACTCTCAAGATGTTATCTTACTCTCAAGATGTTATCCTACTGTCAAGATGTTATCCTACTTTCAAGATGTTATCCTACTCTCAAGATGTTATCCTACTCTCAAGATGTTATCCTACTCTCAAGATGTTATCCTACTCCCAAGAAGTTATCCTACTGTTAATATGCTATCCTACTCTCAAAATGTTATCCTACTCTCAAGATGTTATCCTACTCAAGATGTTATCCTACTCAAGATGTTATCCTATACTCTCAAGATGTTAACCTATACTCTCAAGATGTTATCCTACTCTCAACATGTTATCCTACTCTCAAGATGGTATCCTTCTCTCAAGATGTTATCCTACTCTCAAGATGTTAACCTATACTCTCAACATGTTATCCTACTCTCAAGATGGTATCCTTCTCTCAAGATGTTATCCTACTCTCAACATGTTATCCTACTCTCAACATGTTATCCTATTCTCAAGATGTTATCCTACTCCCAACGTGTTATCCTACTCCCAACGTGTTATCCTACTCTCAAGATGTTATCCTACTCTCAACGTGTTATCCTACTCTCAAGATGTTATCCTACTCTCAAGATGTTATCCTACTCTCAAGATGTTATCCTACTCTCAACATGTTATCCTACTCTCAAGATGTTATCCTACTCCCACCATGTTACCCTACTCCCAAGATGTTATCCTACTCTCAAGATGTTATCCTACTCTCAAGATGTTATCCTACTCTCAGCAATACATCATGAAGTCAATTTTTGCATCATTTGAAATGGCTGTTGTTGTAGTTTTAAGAACATATTAGGTGTAGCTGTGTGTTTCACTGTGGTCTGGGTCATAACAAACTGGTATATAAAATATAACAAGAGATGGACTGTCGTCCGGTGCATACCCCCTTGTGGTATACCGCCTAGTGTGGGCATATCTATAACTTATGAGTGCTATACTCAGACAGATGGACCCAAAAATCAGCATTTTCATATAAACAAAGATGAATAACTATAGAAAAAACAAAACAAAACAAAACAGTTGAATGCGCCATTAAATGTCCTCATAGTGGTGAACATCCATACAAAATTTCATTGAGATCTGAGCATTACTGTTCAAGTTATGACAGACAGACAACAGATATCGGATGGATCAAAGAGCCAACATTTCCAATTAAACAAAGATGAATAACTCTAGAATGGAAAATCTGAACAAAACAATGGAACCCTCTATTTAATGTCCTCATAGTAGTGAACATCCACACCAAATTTCATTGAGATCCCAGCACTACTGTTCAAGTTATGACATGAACAAACATCGGAGCGGACGGACAGCACAACGCACGGACGGACAGGGGCAAAACAGTATACCACCCTTTTTTTTTTAAAGGGGGTATAATAAACACAACAGTCAACTGTTCTGACTAGCATACAGGTTTTCTACTCTCGTGAGATGAGAGGATTATTTTCTCTCGGATAGCGCCTCGTAAAAATAAACCTCCACATCTCACACGAAGAGAAAAACCGTACGCTACTCTGAACAGATAACTAAACCGTACGCTACTCAGAACAGTTAACTAAACCGTACACTACTCAGAACAGTTAACTAAACCGTACGCTACTCAGAACAGTTAACTAAACCGTACACTACTCAGAACAGTTAACTAAACCGTACGCTACTCTGAACAGTTAACTAAACCGTACACTACTCAGAACAGTTAACTAAACCGTACACTACTCAGAACAGTTAACTAAACCGTACGCTACTCTGAACAGTTAACTAAACCGTATGCTACTCAGAACAGTTAACTAAACCGTACGCTACTCAGAACAGTTAACTAAACCGTACGCTACTCAGAACAGTTAACTAAACCGTACGCTACTCAGAACAGTTAACTAAACCGTACGCTACTCAGAACAGTTAACTAAACCGTACGCTACTCAGAACAGTTAACTAAACCGTATGCTACTCAGAACAGTTAACTAAACCGTATGCTACTCAGAACAGTTAACTAAACCGTACGCTACTCAGAACAGTTAACTAAACCGTACGCTACTCAGAACAGTTAACTAAACCGTACGCTACTCAGAACAGTTAACTAAACCGTACGCTACTCAGAACAGTTAACTAAACCGTATGCTACTCAGAACAGTTAACTAAACCGTATGCTACTCAGAACAGTTAACTAAACCGTACGCTACTCAGAACAGTTAACTAAACCGTACGCTACTCAGAACAGTTAACTAAACCGTACGCTACTCAGAACAGTTAACTAAACCGTACGCTACTCAGAACAGTTAACTAAACCGTACGCTACTCAGAACAGTTAACTAAACCGTACGCTACTCTGAACAGTTAACTAAACCGTATGCTACTCAGAACAGTTAACTAAACCGTACGCTACTCAGAACAGTTAACTAAACTGTACGCTACTCAGAACAGTTAACTAAACCGTACGCTACTCAGAACAGTTAACTAAACCGTACGCTACTCAGAACAGTTAACTAAACCATACGCTACTCTGAACAAATAACTAAACCGTACGCTACTCAGAACAGTTAACTAAACCGTACACTACTCAGAACAGTTAACTATTGTTTATATCTTTTATGTTACATAACACTCACTAATTTTTTTCACATTTAAAGACAAAACAGGGTATGTTCTTGTGTGTGAAAACCAGAATAAGAATGCAATGTCAAATTAATTAATGTACTTGAGTCGACAATATAGAAACAGACTAGAACCCAGTTCAGTGACTGAGTCAGAAAGGAAATGACTGGTGCGCTCTGGCAGAGATTGGCATTTGAAAAGACAGTTGTCTTCCAGCAACTGCTATGCTCCTCCCACTATGACAGGTAATCTCTATGCTCCTCCCACTATGATGGGTAATCTCTATGCTCCTCCCACTGTGACTGGCTACGCTCCACCAACTATGATGGGTAATCTCTATACTCCTCCAACTATGATGGGTAATATCTATGCTCCTCCCACTGTGACTGGCTACGCTCCACCCAGTATGACTGGCTATGCTGAGCATGCTCCTCCTACAATGACGGGTAAACTCTATGCTCCTCCCACCATGATGATAATCTCTATGCTTCTCCAACTATGACTGACTATGCTCCTCCCACTATGATGGGTAATCTTTATGCTCCTCCCACTATGATGGGAAATTACTGACTGGCTATGGTCCTTCCACTATGATTGGCTATGCTCCATCACTATGCCTGGCTATGCTCCCCCGCTATGCCTGGCTATGCTCCCCCGCTATGCCTGGCTATGCTCCCACACTATGCCTGGCTATGCCCCCCACTATGCCTGGCTATGATCTCCCCACTAAGCCTGGCTATGCCCCCACTATGCCTGGCTATGCTCCCCCACTATGTCTGGCTATTCTCCCCCACTATGCCTGGCTATGCTCCCAAACTATGCCTGGCTATGCTCCCCACTATGCCTGGCTATTCTCCCCACTATGCCTGGCTATGCTCCCCCACTATGCCTGGCTATGCTCCACCACTATGCCTGGCTATGCCCCCACTATGCCTGGCTATGCGCTCCCACTATGCCAGGCTATGCTCCCCCACTATGCCTGACTATGCCCCCACTATGCCTGGCTATGCTCTCCCACTATGCCAGGCTATGCTCCCACACTATGCCTGGATATGCCCCCACTATGCTCCCACTATGCCTGGCTAGGCTCTCCCATTACGCCAGGCTATGCTCCCCCACTATGCCTGGCTATGCTCCCCAACTATGACTGGCTATGCCACCAATTATGCCTGGCTATGACACCACTATACCTGGCTATGCTCCCCCACTATGCCAGGCTATGCTCCCCCACTATGCCTGGCTATGCTCCCCAACTATGACTGGTTATGATCCCCCACTATGCCACCCATTATGCCTGGCTATGACACCACTATGCCTGGCTATGCTCCCCCACTATGCCTGGCTAATCTCCCCACACTATGCCTGGCTATGCTCCCCCACTATGCCTGGTTATGATCCCCCACTATGCATGGCTATGCTCCCCCACTATGCCTGGCTATGCTCCCCCACTATACCTGGCTATGCCCCCACTATGCCTGGCTATGCCCCCCACTATGCCTGGCTATGCTCCCACTATACCTGGCTATGCCCCCACTATGCCTGGCTATGCTCCCCCACTATGCCTGGCTATGCCCCCACTATGCCTGGCTATGCCCCCACTATGCCTGGCTATGCTCCCCCACTATACCTGGCTATGCCCCCACTATGCCTGGCTATGCTCCCCCACTATACCTGGCTATGCCCCCACTATGCCTGGCTATGCTCCCCCACTATACCTGGCTATGACACCACTATACCTGGCTATGCTCCACCACTATGCCAGGCTATGCTCCCCCACTATGCCTGGCTATGCTCCCCAACTATGACTGGTTATGATCCCCCACTATGCCTGGATATGCCCCCCACTATGCCACCCATTATGCCTGGCTATGACACCACTATGCCTGGCTATGCTCCCCCACTATGGCTGGCTAATCTCCCCCCACTATGCCCCCCCACTATGCTCCCCACTATACCTGGCTATGCCCCCACTATGCCTGGCTATGCCCCCAATATGACTGGCTATGCTCCCCCACTATGTCTGGCTATGCTCCCCCACTATGCCTGGCTATGCTCCCCACTATACCTGGCTATGCCCCCACTATGCCTGGCTATGCCCCCAATATGACTGGCTATGCTCCCCCACTATGACTGGCTATGCTCCCCCACTATGACTGGCTATGCTCCCCACTATACCTGGCTATGCCCCCCAATATGACTGGCTATGCTCCCCCACTATGACTGGCTATGCTCCCCCACTATGACTGGCTATGCCCCCCACTATGACTGGCTATGCCCCCCAATATGACTGGCTATGCTCCCCCACTATGACTGGCTATGCCCCCCAATATGACTGGCTATGCTCCCCACTATGCCTGGCTATGCTCCCCACTATGACTGGCTATGCTCCCCACTATGCCTGGCTATACTCCCCACTATACCTGGCTATGCTCCCCCACTATGACTGGCTATGCTCCCCCACTATGACTGGCTATGACCCCCCACTATGCTCCCCCACTATGCCTGGCTATGCCCCCCCCCACTATGCCTGGCTATGCTCCCCCACTATGTCTGGCTATGCTCCCCCACTATACCTGGCTATGCTCCCCACTATGCCTGGCTATGCTCCCCCACTATGCCTGGCTATGCTCCCCCACTATGCCTGGCTATGCTCCCCCACTATGTCTGGCTATGCTCCCCCACTATGCCTGGCTATGCTCCCCCACTATGCCTGGCTATGCTCCCCCACTATGCCTGGCTATGCTCCCCCACTATACCTGGCTATGCTCCCCCACTATGACTGGCTATGCTCCCCCACTATGCCTGGCTATGCTGTCCAACTATGATGGACAATCTCCATTAATTTGGACATTAACAGGAGGGAGAGTGTTACGAACTGTATTTCCATTTTCCATTATTCCAATGTAGACAAAAGCCGTCAAAGTCACATCTCCGCTTGATCCACCCTGCAAAAGAAAACATCATTATTTAATTAAGTCCTAATAGCAACCACCAAGGATGCTTATACCTAAGGCAGGTGAATGATGTCATATAATTGTTTCTATATCCATCAGTGATTTTTCAAGATCGCGGGTATAGATTTTGGAGAAATTGTCACGTTACTTCCGGTTTAGCAACCATGTGGAGATTGCAAAAAACACGGAATCGGAAATGAAGCATCGCGATAAAAATGGAAATAACTACTTCACAACTTTCGAAGAATTCACATGTGATTTATGAGTCTATTAATTTCATTTTGACCAATTTCGTTGGTTAGCTTAATGAAAACGAATAATGAAGACGTCATCACACAGTTTCTGACGTCATTTTGGATTTGTGGGCCAGAATCCAGACAAGATTGCACAATCCACGACACGTCTTGTCAAGTTGGCATGTCATCGTCGTGATCACTGCGTGATGTTACATAAATTTTTCTCAGCGTTATGTCGCCGAAAAAAGGCAAATTTCAGCCACATCATGTGTGGTTGCTCCACAACGTGTCACGTAATGATTCATATTATCTCATTACTGGTCCTTCGACACTTCCATGACTGGAGCTTCCTGAAATTTTTTGAAAACCCTGTGCCAACGCATTCTCTTCAATATGTGAGTCGCCCATACTGGGAGCCTTGTATATAGAGTAATGCTCTAATTAATCGACTTCTTAACCACAGCAGAATTATGGGTAACTTTTCAAGATTTAGTCGGAAATATGGCTTGTTGCATTCATCGGAAAGCTCTCGTCGAGAGCTTTCCAATGAATGGAAACAAGCCATATTTACGACTAAATCCTGAAAAGTTACCCATAATTCTGCTGTGGTTAAGAGGTCGATTACTTAGAGCATTGCTGTATATATATAAGAGAAATTAAGTTGTCTTAACCCTTTGGAGCTTCCTGACATTTCGCGATAACCCTATGCAATGCATTCTCTAATATATGCGAGTCCTGAAATTTTAAGAAACCCTGTGCCAGTGCATTCTCTTATATATGTGGGTCTCCCATAGGAAGCCTCACATATATAAGAGAATACATTGGCCTAACAATATTTTCCTTGACCTTGTAAGCCAGTGCAATTTCTTATATATGCAAGGCTCCCTATGTGAGGCTCGCATATGTAAGAGAATGCACTGGCATAAGCAGAATAAGGTCATCAAAGGGTGAACTTGGTGATGCTAGCCTGCTGTGCAGGATAGTGTCACTAAACTCACCCTCTGGGGATCTCATTCTGCAAATGTCAGACACAATATATACAGACTTGGTTAGCAGTTTAACCCTTTACCCAACAAAACGGCCAAATAAAGCTTCAACAGCCTAAAATATCTTCCGTCTGTCTCAATAACACCATACATATATGGATATCATTGGAACCGGTTCATTGACCATAGGTCGCCTCGCATATATAAGAGAATGCATTGGCCTAAAAAAAAAATTATAATATTTTTCTACATTCTTTGACAATTTTATCATTTTTAATATGTGTTAAGCCAATGCATTCTCTTATATATGCGAGGCAACTTATGGTCGACTCGCATATATAAGAGAATGCATTGGCACAGGGTCGTTCTGTTGGGTGAAGGGTTAAAGGTAAACACTCCGATTCTATGGTCCCGAGTCATCAGATTCGAACAACAACAATAAGAAGATTTCTTCAAAAGACACTTTAGTTATCAGAATCGATTAATTACCAAAACAATAATGCTAACCATAGTCAATTGTAGGATAAATTTTTCAGAAACGTGTTATTTAACAGTATATCAACATTTTGTTCAACGCAATTTAGTATCGAGAGTATGTCGGTCGAATCGTCAAATATTTGCTAGGCCGCCAAATATTCAAAAATCAATATCTAATAACTCTTGAGCTTTGATGGGTGGGTTCCTTGACTCGAATCAAATATTTTTTAACCCAAAGAAATAGTAATTTAGGAGCATTAATTCAGATTATGTATCTTTAATTTCATTACCAGCATCTCTTGATGTATAACTCTCCCGGGTTCGTTAAATGATCCATCGGACTGTTGCTCAGTCATTAACCAGTCGTATGCCTTAGACAAAATGGTAGCATCGATCACTTCTTCATCCAGATATTCCTTAGCTAGATTGAAACTCTTCAAAACAAATGCGGTCAACCTGAAATCAAAGATGGTTATAATACACCAAATACAAATTAGTAGAGTGATTTCCCCTGGGACCCCCAAGCTAGGATCAGCATAAAAATAATCCTGGCAGCTGAATGGTCAATGATATATGGATGAAAAGTGCACGAAAAAATGCACAAACAAAAAAATAATTTATGGGAGGTGGTTGGTGTTTTTTTTTGTGTCATTTTTTCCTCCATTATAAGGGTATTGTGACGTTTGTCAGACTGCAGTGTGACGCAATATGTTGACAAGTACTTTTTAACACATTTTCGTGTGTCTAAACGTGCAGGGATACAGGCCAGCGGGATTTGTTAAAACTGATGCCTATGCAAATCATTTGGTGTATTGTAACCAGATGAACATTACTACTATTATAGGTCCAGTCACTTCGAAAAGCCAACAAAAATCCTAACAGATGTACATCTCTAGATTTGGCCATTCAATTTCATTTTTACGATGATGCGGCATTCCCAACATGACGTAATAAACCATTTCCAAATATGGAGTGCATTAGTAAATGTTTGGGAGAATCGCAGTATTTAAAAATAGTTATAAATACAAGAAGATGCAAAGAATAATCAGTCATGAATATTGTTGACTGATAAACACTCGAAGATGATGTCTCCTATATTGCGATGAGTATAATGAATTATGGATATATTGCCTGTATTCAATTTTTACAACAATAGTTGTGTTTGACAATGAATGGAAAATTGTCAACACGTCATTGACCTCTGATCTGTTATGCCATTAACCAATGAAATCATGCATACTCTGCGCCACTCTCCAATGAAATGGCAGGAATCCCATCAGTCAGAAAGTGATTTTAAATCACAAATCTAGAGACGTACAGTAATGCTCTAATTAATCGACCTCTTAACCACAGCAGAATTATGGGTAACTTTTCAGGATTTAGTCGGAAATATGGCTTGTTGCCATTCATCGGAAAGCTCTCCCCGAGAGCTTTCCGATGAATGGCAACAAGACCATATTCCACCCATGTATCCCTACTAACACCTGTAGAGACCATATTCCACCCATGTATCCCTACTAACACCTGTAGAGACCATATTCCACCCATGTATCCCTACTAACACCTGTAGAGACCATATTCCACCCATGTATCCCTACTAACACCTGTAGAGACCATATTCCACCCATGTATCCCTACTAACACCTGTAGAGACCATATTCCATCAGTACAAAAACAGGGAACTCTTCAGACAGGGAACATAATAACATTGAACAAACAAGGCAGAGAATATATGTGACCCGCCATATCAAATCCAGTCGTAATTCGGGATTTTTTTTACACTGTGCCAATGCAATCTCTTATATATGCGAGTCGACCATAGGTCGCCTCGCATATATAAGAGAATGCATTGGCCTAACAATTTTTTACAATTTTAATAATTTTTTCTTGTATTCTTTAACAATTTTATAATTTCACCCATACAGAGCCCCAGACAAACATGAGCAGGCCACACTCTTCTATATGCTTCTATATATGTGTGGGGCTCCCTGCAGGGTAATGGATGTTTTTTATTTTATGTCCTAAAAATAAAAAAATAAATTGTTAGGCCAATGCATTCTCTTATATATGTGAGGCGACCTATGGTCGACTCGCATATATAATAGAATGCATTGGCACAGGGTAAAAAAATCCAGACTTACGACTGGATTTGATATGGCGGGTCACATATTTAATATATAAGCACTAACCATGTGCTTCCTGATATATCCGATTGCCCAAAGGCACTGAAAGAGAGGTCATTTCTCTTATACATACCATGTGCTTCCTGACGGATCCGATTGCCCGAAGGCACTGAAGGAGTGGTCATTTCTCTTATACTGCAACTCTCGTTCATATCCTGAAAGCAGAAAGTTAACAATCAATCAATCAAATTTATTTAGGAAAAATCAGATACATTTTAGTCACAATCTAGTGTTCATACAGTTTTTTTACCCTGTGCCAATGCATTCTCTTATATATGCGAGTCGACCATAGGTCGCCTCGCATATATAAGAGAATGCATTGGCCTAACAATTTTTTACAATTTTAATAATTTTTTCTTGTATTCTTTAACAATTTTATAATTTCACCCATACAGAGCCCCAGACAAACATGAGCAGACGACACTCTTCTATATGCTTCTATATATGTGTGGGGCTCCCTACAGGGTAATGGATGTTTTTATTTTATGTCCTAAAAATTGATGTTAGTCTGCCGTGTGGAATAACATCACGAAATTCACCCTCTGGGGACCTCAGGCTGCAAATGACACACACACTATATATATCCAGGCTCAGCAGGAATATATGCATACTAGTAATTACAAGAAAACCAATGTCAGAAATAGTAACGCACTCAAGATCATATATTATATACCCATGATTGTAAGTATAGAATATAAAATATATTGGTTTTGTGAATGACCAACTCAGAATTCCGTCAAAATAACAAAAACCACCAGCACCGAGTTACCGAACCGGCAACGACCACAACCCCCAGTGGGCTGCAGAGCGAAAAATGTCTATAAAAGTTGAAATATAATACTTACAAATTATCTTTATCATTTCTTTTATTTATAATTGACATAGCTTATCACAAACCAAAAATCAACATTATTGACATAATAATGTAAAGGACAATAAACGAAATTGAAATTCCCAACTACTCCTTTTACCGGACTCGGCCTCGGGTTCGCAGTTCGAATTTTAATCATCCCCAAAAAAACCCATTATCTATAAATAAAATGCCCAGCGAACCATAGCTATCTAGAACAGTATACACGTGGCGCGCGTAATGAGAGAGAAGTCACTTCTCCCTAGGACCAAATTAAGGAGAAGTAACACAATTTAGGGAGAAGATATCTCCAGGTCCCTGGGACAAACCCTGAATTGCCCAAAAGAAAATTTTGGTGTTATTTGGTGATTTCAGTGAAATTTGGTGTTTATTAGCCCTTTGAGTGCCAGGAGCCGATCTCATCGGCCCTAAACCTACAAAATAAGTCTGTTAAAGAATATAAGAATAAATTATTAAAATTGTCAAAAAAAACAAATTGTGCCAATGCATTCTATTATATATGTGAGTCGACCATAGGTCGCCTCGCATATATAAGAGAATGCATTGGCCTAACAATTTTTTTAATTTTTTTAAAAATGTTTCTTACAATTTTTAGGACATAAAATAAAAAACATCCATTACCCTGCAGGGAGCCCCACACATATATAGAAGCATATAGAAGAGTGTCGTCTGCTCATGTTTGTCTGGGGCTCTGTATGGGTGAAATTATAAAATTGTTAAAGAATACAAGAAAAAATTATTAAAATTGTAAAATATTGTTAGGCCAATGCATTCTCTTATATATGCGAGGCGACCTATGGTCGACTCGCATATATAAGAGAATGCATTGGCACAGGGTATATGGGTTGATACAAAAATCGACCTGGCACTCAAAGGGTTAAATGTAAATTTCATCGGATTTTTCACTAAAAATATTTCATTAGAATTTCAGTCAGACTACATAGAGTTATACTGCATAAATTAAACTAATTTTAATTTGAAGTGGACAGAAAATGATTTATTTTGGATTTTTGACTGAGAGGTTTGAATGCACTGAGATGACAATAGAAGTAAATGTAAGCACATATTTTAAATTGAGAACATCATGAGTATCAGTTAAGTTTCAGTAAAAATATTAGGACAAAAATTTTTGCCTCAATTTTGGTGAAATAATAATTAGATTTCACTTTATATTTTCTCTAGGCTATGTGCGATATCTCATTAGAAAATACCTTGTTTCAAATTCCTATCTGCTCGTTCCTTGATTTTGGGGTCGAGACGACCAACAGCCTTGAGATATTTGGGAACGATTATGTTGGGAACAGTGGTAATCATGTTCTGTTCACCACATCCAAACGGCTGTGTAAGAAGGTTGTCCAGGTTATCAATGGCTGGCCCCATTACATCACCTAAATAAAATTATATATATCAATGGCTGGCCCCATTATATCACATAAATACAAATATATATATCAATATGGCTCCATCACATCACCTAAATAAAAATATATATATTAATGGCTGGCCCCATCACACCACCTAAATAAAAATAATGACCATCTTATAGTTAAAAATATCAATCCTCAAGTCGCCAAGTAAATAGAAAATCTACAATGAGTCCCCAGTTTATAGCGGAATTTACAAAACGAGTCCAGTATATTAGGTCTGCACCGATACTTTGGTTTACTCTAAATTCAGGCCATAAGACATCAGTCAAACATAGGTTCAGACTCCACCCATACCAAGAGATGGACTCACTTATTCAGGCTCTGAGGAAATCAGTTGGAATTACAGTAATGCCCTAAATAATCGACTCCTTAACCACAGCAGAGTTATGGGTAACTTTTCAGGATTTAGTCGGAAATAGGGCTTGTTGCCATTCATAGGAAAGCTCTCAGTGTTCCAATAAATGACAACAAGCCATATATCCAACTAGAGGAGTAAGGAGTCGATTATTTATGGCATTACTGTACGTACATGTATTTACACTTCAGCGTAATTGATGTTTACACTCCAGTGTAAATGATCTGCAACATATGAGATGGCTATTATGTGCTGAAGTGTAAATTATTTAAGCTAAAGCACATATGATTTGCACTGAAATGCAAATATTTGCACTGAATTGCAAATATTAAGGAATAAATGTGAAAAAGGCCACCCATAGGTGAGAAATAATTCTATTTTATTTGATTTTTTATTAAAAATGCTACCTTTTGGTCAGGTCTAGCACATCTTGGATTCAACTATTATAGTTGAATATGACTGGTACAAAATGTACATCTATTTTGTATGTTTGGTGAAAGAGGTGTGCATAACCCAAAACAGATATGATGAAGATTCAATGTGGCCAAGCATGCAAGTGTATCGGTACTGGTACAATATTTGTGTTTGTCACAAATCACTTTGAAGCGAAGATCTCTATTGAATATTCATGCAGGGACCAGCCTAGACCAGATTTTCAGGGCGAAATGACTTCGCCCTACTATAAAAATAAGGCGAAGTGGCCGTTCTATAGGGCGAAGTGAGTCTACAAAATTTAAATTGATCAGTACTACGACAGGAGTCGCTATAGAACGAAAATAGGAGAGATGAAATATGTCAATTAAACTTATGAAACAATGGTTGAAATATGGAGTCATTATGTTCACTTCATGACCCTAATAACTATTAATAATACCCAAACATAATTGTGAGAGGATAGCAGCATTTTATATCGTAATTGTGAGAGAATGACAGGATTTTATTTCATATTTTTCGGGTTGTTAAAAATGCCAACAATATTTATCAAACAGAAACGAAACGAAATCATGAACACTTTTACTGCGCTCTGATAGTTATCCCGTTTGAAATTTTAATATGCTTCACAAATGAATTTGTTTTAAAATTTCTTTAACCAAACTCCATAGAGGGAGTGATGAATTGACACATTGTGAGAGGTGTGAGTTGTAATCTTCATTGTCAACGTTGTCAGATTGGAGCATTACAGGTGTTAATTGTTTTATAACACCATGATACACCCTGATAGTGGAGTATTGTGTGCAATCACAGTTGACAGTTGTAAATTATCATAAATTATTTGGGGCATTTTGCCGAATTTCGTCAGTCAACTTTGGAATTTTTAGGGCGACTTGAACTTCGCCCGACTGCAAAAATAAGGCGAAGCGGACGGCGCTAGGGCGAAGAAGTCGCCCACGTCGCCCTCTCGGCTGGTCCCTGTATTCACGCGTGAAGACTTGTGCATGAGTTTTCTATCATTCAGCGGAGTCAAATGCTAGTTAATGCCTTTCAAAATATCACAAATGTTTTATTATCCATCGAAACAGACTTGTGCACCATTGCAATGTGCCTGTGCATGGAAATGTGCCATACAGTTTGAATCCAGGATGAGCCAAAAAACTGTCAATCGACGCAGCATGGTAATTATAATGAAAATGAGTTTACGATTCCAGTCATAAAATCATTTTCATTATAATTACCATGTTGTTTGCTTCCTTCATAGAGCACACAAGTGTATTTTGCACTCATTCATGACTCAAATGCATTCATTTGTTGCATATAGTCTGTTGAGTACAACAGGAGATAGTCCCATAAATGGTTGGATTTAGTGTACCCCTTTAATTACACTTAGCATATGGTCATATTAAATACCTATAATGGATATTCCCACTCTCTTGGAACCCTCGACGTGAGTGGGCGGCATCGGGATATTCACGGAGAAGTCGGACGACGTCACGGAGTTGGCCATATGATTGATCATTTTCGGTCTGTTGAAAAATTGTGGCAACCCCTCAGGCTGAAATATCAGAAAAACTAACCAATTACAAGAGCATCATTGGGGCATGGCTAAATATGCCGAATAGTTTATTGTGAAATGGCTATGAAATCAGGTCATTTCTAAGTCGAAGAAGAGCACCACAAGGAGTGGCTTAATATGCCCGTTTGCAAAGTAAAAAGTTGTCATCTTTCAATTACTATCAAAGAAAATCAGGTACCAAACTTGAATTTTATCTGTATTGTGAGGTAATAATAAACTAACATACAAAATATGAGTCCAATAGAATAATGCAGAATATCATCTGGAAGGCAACAATATGCAAAAAGTCGAAAAGGCCCCCAACTCCAGAAAAAAATCATCGAACCAAACACAAATTCAAATTTGACCTGTATTTTGGTATGACTGAGCCACAAAATTACAAAACTCAAGTTATCATCAGGAAACCAAAATGTTGATGTAAAAATTGAATTTTCCAAGTTGAAAAAGGCCCACAACTCTGTAACTCTGGTAAAAATCATTGGGTCGATACCAAATTAGAAATTTACCTGTATTTTGGAATGACTGAGCCACATACCAAGTTTAGTTGTAATCAAATAATCCAAACTCAAGTTATCAACCAAAATGTTGATGGACAGACAGACAAACGGACGGATGGACAGACTGATTACAGTCTGATTAAAGGGCGTATCAAAAGGGCGGTATCTGAGGTGGAAATAATTGGACATAACCTCAAGACTGATAGAGATGTAATTAGTATTTACCTTAACGATGATGGTTTTAATCAGCTGATCACTAACATCTGTGGTCTCTGCTTTCACGTTGAATTCTATTGACCCAAGCTTTGATGGAACGACCCAGAAAGATGTACCAGCCGTTTTGCCACTTTCAACCTGGGAAAAATATTGTATTTAAAATGATGTGAAACACTCCGGTATGGTGATCAAATAGAAATGGAGAATAATCTTGTTCAAAGTAGTTATTTTAACAAATATTATATCCAAATTGACAACATACACCATCATTCTTAGATATTAATTCAATGCAATGATCTTGGTGGTGAAATATTTTTTGTTAGTTTATCTCCGATAGTTGCAGCCTGAATCGAGAAGTAAATATTTACAATTGAGCGTAGTTTGGACGTTGTATTTGATGGAGTGGTATGGTGGACTTGCTTGAATTTTTGGCAATGCTAATAGAATTCTACATTCCTCCAATTGGTGCTATAATTACTAACTTATCAGTTACCTGCACCCAATCACGTTCATAATATGTCTTTAAATACAGTATTTTGCAACCAAAAGCAAATTGAACTGATAAGTCTTGTAAAACAGACTGATCACAAAGCCTGCTTTTGCTATCTAAAAGCAAACCTCCCCGAGAGCTTTCCGATGAATGGCAACAAGCCATATTTCTGACTAAATCCTGAAAAGTTACCCATAATTCTGCTGTGGTTAAGAAGTCGCTTACTTAGAGCACTACTGTAGATGGCACAAAAGGGGTCTATAAATAGGGGTAACTTTTTACGAGAAAGATAATGGCGAGGGTTAGAATTTTCGAAAGTGACGCCGTTGTCAGGGGCAGAAAAGGGGGAGGGGCAGAACTTTTTTTGTCGCCGATTGCCACCAAACTTAAATATAATCATCCTCATAATATGAGGAACCTAATGGTGTGGTTTAAAAAGTTGCGCCATTCGCGTCAGGGATACTCGGAAGGGGAGAGGGGCACCAAAATTGATCAAAATAATTTTAGTGTCGAATTCCACCAAATTGATACACATTCTTATCCATGATATGAGGAATCTAATCGTGTGATTTTAAAGACGTCATATTGGTGCTGCTTTGGTGAGAGATGGGGGTGGGGTGGGTGGGCACTAAATTTGATAAAAATTTGTTTAGTCGCGGATTAGCACCAAACTTACAAATAGTAATCTCCATGATATCAGGAGTCTAATTGTGTGGTTTAAAGATGTCAAAAGTTGGGCCATTCGCGTCAGGGGTGCCTAGAGGGTGAGAGGGACACAAACATTGATAAACAATATGTTTAGCACCGATTTCCACCTGATTGATACATATTCTTCTCCGTGTTATGAATAATCTAATCGTGTGGTTTAAATGCGCCAAATTGGTGCCTTCTGGGTGAGAGATATGCAATGGTGCCCTAAATTTGATAAGAATTTGTATACTCGCCAATTTTAATTTTAATTATTTTCATCTCTATAATGAGTCTAAGTGTGTGGTTTAATGATGTAAAAAGTGGCGCCGCTTGAGTCCAAAATAGGGACGGGAGGGTCACCAAAAACTTATAAAAATATGTTTAGTGCCAATTACCATCAAACTCGTACACGTTCTTCTCAAATGATACATTATGAATCAAATATTTGCGAATATCTGTCTGTGTTCAATATATAACTTTAAGGGTACAATCGAGATGGCACCAAGGTGGTCTAACAGGGGTAACTTTTTACGAGTAAGATAATGGTGCAGGTGCAGGCTATTTTTAGCACAGATTTCGACCAAATTGATATATTATTCTTCTCCATGATACGAGGAATATAAACGTGTGATTTAAAGACGTGAAATTGGTGCCGTTTGGGTGAGAGATGGGGGGGGGGGGGGTAATAGCTATGATAAGAATTTGCTTAGTTGCCGATTACCACCAAACATATATAATCATCTCCATTATATAATGCATGCATGAGTCTAATAGACGTGGTTTAAATATGACAAAAGTGGCGCGGTTCAAGTCATGCATGAGGGGAGTTGCACCAAAGTTGATACAAATATGTTTAGCACTGATTCTACCAAATTCATGCACGTTCTTCTCTAATGATATGATGAATTAAATCACATTTGGGGTCGTTTGGGTCATGGATGGCAGGAGGAGATTCACTAGCATTTATAAGATTGTTCAATTCGCCGATATCCAACAAAGTTATATATAGTCATCTCCCAGGCCATCTCCATGTCGTTCTAAGGAGTTTTTGGCATTCCAATTTCACAATCTCGACAAATGGTGACCGAATTAAGTCACTTGAACAATTATATCTTCTCAACTGTCATATTGATATGGGGATGGAAATCAGGGCATTCCTATAATGATCTAGCAGCACAGATACATAGAAGAAATCCATATATTCATTCAAACTGAGGGACCTTGAATCGTCAGAGGATTGCATATTAGAATGGCTCATGTATATATTATAACATGATTGAGTCTGTCCCATTCAATATAGTTTCCACAAAAAAAGTTACAATTGCCAAAATGGCGTTTTCCTTTTACCGAGTACCGATATTATGTTAATGAGGGGAAATAGTTCTTATTATAAATTTGAATTGAAACTAATAACGAATATACTATCCGTACTTTATTAGCCGCATGTATACTGTAATAAGTAGAAGAGTTTTGATAAGCTACGCAAATACGCATAATGTCACGGAATACAACATTACATATTTAGCATGAAACGTCATCGCAAAAATATGGAAATCCCCGATCTATTGTCAACACGGGAAATACCCCAATCCAATAGACGCCAGTTGTTTACATCGCCGACTGTTTGCATCAGCGATCGATTACTTCTAACATAAAACGGATTATACTGATAATCTTGATTTTATGTTCTTCAGAATCTAATTAACCCGAGATATAAGTGGGAGAGGGAGGCACTCCAACGATAAGCTTGTTCATAGACAACTAAAACACTAGTTCATATTCAATGGGCTGTTTATTAATATGAACAACCAATATGTATATCAAAATGTGAACAAAATAAATTTGTCATGAAGGTGGAGGGCCATAACCACCACAAGGCAGTGAAGTTACTATCCATAAGCATATACTATAGTAACAAGAAGCCTTCCCCCACCCGACACCAAAGAGTGCAAATATGGGTTAATAGGCAAATGTGACCCCACCATTGCCCTACTAACAGCTAGTGACACCAATATAGTGCCGAAGGGGGATGACAAATCATCCTTAAGTGTAAAGTGTTCCATAAAATGTGGAACAGAAATTGAGGATGCCATCAGACGGTCCGAACACGACTTAAGAAGGGCATGAAAGAAACCCAGCGACAGTAGCGAGAGCCAATTAGAAGGGCACTATACTATATGAAGACCCCATTGGAAAATTAATCGCCCTGGCAATAACACTAGCATGTGTCGAAAAGGCCTAACTGGTATAGCATAGTTATCCAGTCTAGGAACCGCCTGATAGCATTCCTTCAATACATGATCGATTATAATGAGCAATGATGTCATCACACATGAGAATAATACAAAAGAACATGAGGTAAGACAAGATATGCATATGCACATCATGTGTCTGCAAATGTACATAATATATACAGTGTTATAGACTGGAAATCTGGTCTGAATTCTTTTCAGCCCCAGCTACAATAGACATATATAAACAGAAAAGCAACACTGACTGATCTGATGACTGTACTCATAAGCTAGTCGGAATACTTTTCAGCCCCAGTGAGAGGATACGAACGGAATGATCAGAAATATATACTCATAAGCTAGTCGGAATACTTTTCAGCCCCAGTGAGAGGATACGAACGGAATGATCAGAAATATATACTCATAAGCTAGTCGGAATACTTTTCAGCCCCAGTGAGAGGATACGAACGGAATGATCAGAAATATATACTCATAAGCTAGTCGGAATACTTTTCAGCCCCAGTGAGAGGATACGAACGGAATGATCATAAATATATACTCATAAGCTAGTCGGAATACTATTCAGCCCCAGTGAGAGGATACAAACGGAATGATCAGAAATATATACTCATAAGCTAGTCGGAATACTATTCAGCCCCAGTGAGAGGATACAAACGGAATGATCAGAAATATATACTCATAAGCTAGTCGGAATACTTTTCAGCCCCAGTGAGAGGATACGAACGGAATGATCAGAAATATATACTCATAAGCTAGTCGGAATACTTTTCAGCCCCAGTGAGAGGATACGAACGGAATGATCAGAAATATATACTCATAAGCTAGTCGGAATACTTTTCAGCCCCAGTGAGAGGATACGAACGGAATGATCAGAAATATATAATATATACTCATAAGCTAGCCGGAATACTTTTCAGCCCCAGTGAGAGGATACGAACGGAATGATCAGAAATATATACTCATAAGCTAGTCGGAATACTATTCAGCCCCAGTGAGAGGATACGAACGGAATGATCAGAAATATATACTCATAAGCTAGTCGGAATACTTTTCAGCCCCAGTGAGAGGATACGAACGGAATGATCAGAAATATATACTCATAAGCTAGTCGGAATACTTTTCAGCCCCAGTGAGAGGATACGAACGGAATGATCAGAAATATATACTCATAAGCTAGTCGGAATACTTTTCAGCCCCAGTGAGAGGATACGAACGGAATGATCAGAAATATATACTCATAAGCTAGTCGGAATACTATTCAGCCCCAGTGAGAGGATACGAACGGAATGATCAGAAATATATACTCATAAGCTAGTCGGAATACTTTTCAGCCCCAGTGAGAGGATACGAACGGAATGATCAGAAATATATACTCATAAGCTAGTCGGAATACTATTCAGCCCCAGTGAGAGGATACGAACGGAATGATCAGAAATATATACTCATAAGCTAGTCGGAATACTTTTCAGCCCCAGTGAGAGGATACGAACGGAATGATCAGAAATATATACTCATAAGCTAGTCGGAATACTATTCAGCCCCAGTGAGAGGATACGAACGGAATGATCATAAATATATACTCATAAGCTAGTCGGAATACTATTCAGCCCCAGTGAGAGGATACGAACGGAATGATCAGAAATATATACTCATAAGCTAGTCGGAATACTTTTCAGCCCCAGTGAGAGGATACGAACGGAATGATCAGAAATATATACTCATAAGCTAGCCGGAATACTTTTCAGCCCCAGTGAGAGGATACGAACGGAATGATCAGAAATATATACTCATAAGCTAGTCGGAATACTTTTCATCCCCAGTGAGAGGATACGAACGGAATGATCAGAAATATATACTCATAAGCTAGTCGGAATACTATTCAGCCCCAGTGAGAGGATACGAACGGAATGATCAGAAATATATACTCATAAGCTAGTCGGAATACTTTTCAGCCCCAGTGAGAGGATACGAACGGAATGATCAGAAATATATACTCATAAGCTAGTCGGAATACTTTTCAGCCCCAGCGAGAGGATACGAACGGAATGATCAGAAATGTATACTCATAAGCTAGTCGGAATAATTTTCAGCCCCAGCGAGAGGATACGAACGGAATGATCAGAAATATATACTCATAAGCTAGTCGGAATACTTTTCAGCCCCAGTGAGAGGATACGAACGGAATGATCAGAAATATATACTCATAAGCTAGTCGGAATACTATTCAGCCCCAGCGAGAGGATACGAACGGAATGATCAGAAAAATATACTCATAAGCTAGTCGGAATACTATTCAGCCCCAGTGAGATCATAAATATATACTCATAAGCTAGTCGGAATACTTTTCAGCCCCAGCGAGAGTAGGAACGGATAAGGGAATGACAGAAACGCCATGTCCAGAAATCTCTCCTTATAATCTGGTCCGAATAGTATAATTGTTATGTTGGTTACTGCAAATTGAATGATAATTGTTGTATAGATGAACGCAGTGAAGATGTAAAAATGTTCAACTCCTAGTGAGCATGATTAGTATAACTATATTTGGCCTGAATTCTTTTCAGCACCAATACGTTTGACGATGAGCATATCTGTTAACCCTTTACCCAACAGAAGGGCCCTGTGCCAATGCATTCTCTTATATATGCGAGTCGACCATAGGTCGCCTCGCATATATAAGAGAATGCATTGGCTTAACACATTAAAAATTATAAAATTGTTAAAGAATGTAAGAAAAAATGGTAAAAAATGTTAAAAAAAGATTTTGTTTAGGCCAATGCATTCTCTTATATATGCGAGGCGACCTATGGTCGACTCGCATATATAAGAGAATGCATTGGCACAGGGCATAACTGTAATTAACACAATGTGGTCAATGAGCCGGTTCCAATGATATCCATATTTGTATGGTTCTATTGAGACAGACCCAAGATATTTTAGGCTGTTGAAGCTTATTTGGCCTGTTTTGGCCGTTTTGTTGGGTAAAGGGTTAAAGAGCTATACATGGATTTGGCCTGAATTCTTTTCAGCACCTAGATTGTTGAAAGCAGATAGTTGAAATGTTAAATTTGGCCTGAATTCTTTTCAGCACCAGTATGGTTGACAATGAGCATGTTCGTGATAACAGGATATATATATTTGGCCTGAATTCTTTTCAGCACCAGTATGGTTGACAATGAGCATGTTCGTGATAACGGGATATATATATTTGGCCTGAATTCTTTTCAGCACCTAGACGGTTGAAAGTGGATAGTGGAAGTGCAGATTATAGGCCATTCATCGGTGAGAGCTTTCTGATGAATGGCAACGAGCCATATTTCCGACTAAATCATGAAAAGTTACCAATAGTTCTGCTGTGGTTAAGGAGTCAATTATTTAGAGAATTACTGCAGGCTGTCTGGTGTAAACTTCATTAAACTTTTAATAAAACAAATTGACGTAACTCGCTTCTCATATTATAATTGAGGCCTCTACCCAAAATCATTTCTTGACAAGCAAATTTCTAGCTGAACCATAAATACCAACCTGTCGTAACCAAATATCGACATCTTTTGATTGCAAATTTGAGCTGGTGATGTCATTAGAATCCACAATTCTGACCTTGAAATCACTAGATTTGGCAAGTGTAACATGAACCTGGAAAGAAAATAATTGTGTTCCTGTTTTAAAAGCTAACAAGGGTTGGGCATCAAATTTTTATTCACCCAGATTTAGATATCCCTGCATACTTTCCGTGTTAAATTGCCTATATTTAAACAACTTTTTTGTTGTAAAATAATAATGTTTAGAAATTTATCACATAATTTGCCCAAAAAAGCAGTTTCATAATTATCGGTAAGACACACGATTAATATCAGTGTGTGCGATGACGTTCTTTAAATGACTTGCGATTGCTGCAGTTTATGATCGTTGTTTTCGACGAAAACTTCGTGTTTATTTGATCATGTGATAAAAGGTATCTCACACGTCCTATTTTAATCAGCCTTGTCCACTAAATTCTATTTGAGCCTTGGCTCAAATCGAATTTAGTGAACTCGGTTGATAAATTCCATATAAAATAGGAACTAATGTGAGACCCTCTATTTCTGTTTGCGCCATGATGTTGGAAATTCATCCATTATTATAATACTGTTTTTCATTTTGTGTGACACTTGTCATAATTTTCACAATTAATGGCGATCAGAATGTATGATCTATGGTGTATTATAGCATAAGGACAAGCGCTGTTAAACCAATTAAACAATTCCTGCAGATGCCTTGTTTCCTAGCAACAGTAAGCTCCTCCCACTAGTGAATGTGTGTGGAAAGTTCCAATTTGTACTCACATTCTTAGATGCACCAAGGTAGTTGAAGATTGTGACTTTCAATCCAAATTCTTCTCCACGGACAATCGAGTATGGCATCGTCAAAACGATAAAGAATGGCTGGAACGACTCAAGCTGAAAAGAATATTTCATGAGATAGGCATGAGTATGGCATCGTCAAGACAATATATCACAGGATAATCAAGTATGGCATCGTCAAGACAATATTTCACGAGATAATCGAGTATGGCATCATCAAGACAATATTTCATGAGATAATCGAGTATGGCATCGTCAAGACAATATTTCATGAGATAATCGAGTATGGCATTGTCAAGACAATATTTCATGAGATAATCGAGTATGGCATCGTCAAGACAATATTTCATGAGATAATCGAGTATGGCATCGTCAAGATAATATTTCATGAGATAATCGAGTATGGCATCGTCAAGATAATATTTCACGAGATAATCGAGTATGGCATCCTCAAGATAATATTTCATGAGATAATCGAGTATGGCATCGTCAAGATAATATTTCATGAGATAATCGAGTATGGCATCGTCAAGATAATATTTCATGAGATAATCGAGTATGGCAATTTCAAGACAATATTTCGAGATAATCGAGTATGGCATCATCAAGACAATATTTCATGAGATAATCGAGTATGGCATTGTCAAGATAATATTTCATGAGATAATCGAGTATGGCATTGTCAAGATAATATTTCATGAGATAATCGAGTATGGCATCGTCAAGACAATAAAGAATGCTGGAATGACTCAAACTGAAAAGAATGTATGAAAATAATTTAACCGACATATAAAATAGTGGGTCTTTCGTGGAGTTTTCATTTCCGTACCCCGGGATTCCACGTCATTAGCACCAATCAGAACACACTGTTAGTAGCACACAGATAAAGGAGTCCAATCGAAATGATGTAATTAGTGCGATACGTGATGTAATTAGTGCGATATGTGATGTAATTTGGGGGAATATCACAAGCCTTCCGAGAAATGAAAAGTTGGCGGGAATACGATAGACTCCGCATCCGTATGAATCTGAGAATGTTTACAAAGACTGAGTATCTGCTGAAGGGGAAATTTAGGTTATTGGAAAGCTAGAGACCCCCCCCCCCCCAAAGGGGCCGACTGTGCCACTAGTGGAAAGCTAGAGACCCCCCCAAATGGGCCAACTGTACCGCTAGTGGAAAGCTAGAGACCCCCCCCAAAGGGGCCGACTGCCGCTAGTGACCCCCCCAAATGGCCCAACTGTACCGCTAGTGAAAAGCTAGACACCCCCCCAAAAGGGGCCGACTGTGCCGCTAGTGGAAACCCTTTGTGGTTTAACCCTTTCATGACGGGAGCTTCCTGAAATTTTGCGAAAATCCTATGCTAATGCATTCTCGCATATATAAGAGAATACATTGGCCTAACAATATATACCTTGACCATGTAAGCTAGTGTATTCTCTTATATATGGGAGACTCGCATATATCAGAGAATGCACTGGCACATGATCTTTAATGCTGCACCAGAGCAGCTCTCGTCATGATAGGGTTAAAGATCTTGTGCCAGTGTATTCTCTTATATATGGGAGACTCGCATATATCAGAGAATGCACTGGCACATGATCTTTAATGCTGCACCAGAGCAGCTCTCGTCATGATAGGGTTAAAGATCTTGTGCCAGTGTATTCTCTTATATATGGGAGACTCGCATATATCAGAGAATGCACTGGCACATGATCTTTGATGCTGCACCAGAGCAGCTCTCGTCATGATAGGGTTAAAGATCTTGTGCCAGTGTATTCTCTTATATATGGGAGACTCGCATATATCAGAGAATGCACTGGCACATGATCTTTGATGCTGCACCAGAGCAGCTCTCGTCATGATAGGGTTAAAGATCTTGTGCCAGTGTATTCTCTTATATATGGGAGACTCGCATATATCAGAGAATGCACTGGCACATGATCTTTGATGCTGCACCAGAGCAGCTCTCGTCATGATAGGGTTAAAGATCTTGTGCCAGTGTATTCTCTTATATATGGGAGACTCGCATATATCAGAGAATGCACTGGCACATGATCTTTAATGCTGCACCAGAGCAGCTCTCGTCATGATAGGGTTAAAGATCTTGTGCCAGTGTATTCTCTTATATATGGGAGACTCGCATATATCAGAGAATGCACTGGCACATGATCTTTAATGCTGCACCAGAGCAGCTCTCGTCATGATAGGGTTAAAGATCTTGTGCCAGTGTATACTCTTATATATTTGATTACAGTCAGTGGGAGACACATGGACATTAATCGGTGGATCGGCACGAACATCAGGTAGGGGTATAGTATTGCTGGAGGGGAAAGTTAGGTTAGCGGAAAGCTAGGGACCCCCCACCGATCATGAAAGGGTTAAAGATCTTGTGCCAGTGAAAACTCTTATATATTTGATTACAGTCAGTGGGAGACACATGGACATTAATCGGTGGATCAGCATGAAACATCAGGTAGGGGTATAGTATTGCTGGAGGGGAAAGTTAGGTTAGCGGAAAGCTAGAGACCCCCCCCCCCCCCCCAAAAGTGACCGACTGCGCCTCTAGTGGAAACCAAGCGGCTGAGTTAATGTGCCTGTCATTTGCAGAATGAGGTCCCAGAGGGTGAATTTAAGTGACGCTATCACCAAATTCATCCTCTGGGGACCTCATTCTGCATGGCCTCATCTACTATGGGAGACAGACTCAGATTGAAGTTAATATTGTGATGTATACCCATTTGGAACCTCAATTATGCAAAGTGCCCTCTGCCAATTTGGGGTTATAGAGAAACTAAACTAAAAAAGAAATAGAATCTATGTGAAGAAGTTTCTATAGAAATTTGATAATAAAGAAACTTTCCAGAGAAGATGAGGCCCAAGCAGAATGAGGTCCCCTGAGGGTGAATTTGGTGATGCTAGCCTGCTATGCAGGATAGCATCACTAAACTCACCCTCTGGGGACCTCATTCTGCAAATGACAGGCACACTAAACTCAGGCTTGGTGGAAACCCATTGTGGTTGAACTTACCTTTGCTTTAACAGGAGCCACACCGAGACCTTTTGTTTTATGGATCGCGAACGCACTTGCAAACCATGATGTGATTGTGTCTGGAGTCTTTGAGTTGAATACAGCTTTTCCGTCAGAGCTGGAAAAAATACTCAAAACCCTGTACTATGTTCTCAAAATCATGTACTATGTTCTTAAAACCATGTACTATGTTCTTAAAACCATGTACTATGTTCCATGCACTATGTTATCAAAACCATGTACTGTTCTCAAAACCCTGTACTATGTTCTCAAAATCATGTACTATGTTCTCAAAATCTAGTACTATATTCACAAAACCCTGTATTATGTTCTTAAAACCATGTACTATTTGTTCTCAAAACCCTGTACTAATTTATATGTTCTAAAATTCCTGTACTATGTTCTAAAAATCCTGTACTATGTTCTCAAAACCCTGTACTATGTACTAACACTTCCTCAAAACCCTGTGCTAGATGTGTTCTCAAAACCCTTGAGACATGTACTATAATGTTCTCAAAAGAACTTTCAGTGACCAATGGCCTCAAAGAGACTATTAATTATTAAACTCATCAGGCCTCAAAATATGGTACTGTACTGTACCCAGAGGGTGAAGTTACTGGTGCTACCCTGCACAGCGGGCTAGCATCACCAATTTAATCTGCTGGAGACAAACAATCAATATAACTGGTGTTGCCAAAACTACTTAACAAAATCTGTATAATTAACATAATATGTTATAATGATTTTATAGAGTAATCAATGGGTGTCGATGATTACGTAACATAATTCATGAGGGGAGTTGAGTCTGGTTAAATCCTAGCGAACAAGGGTTTTACTGATGGTCCAACTCTCATCATAAATTATAGAAATTCACAAAAGTTTGAATATTCTGTTTATTACACACTTAATTTCCACTATTAAAATTCATCAATTTTACAGATAATATGGGACAAATTAGTCCATGATTATGTTATGCTGAACCCCATTCAGTTGCACGGATTTATGAACACATCCTCTTGACCTCATTTTTCGATTTTGGAACCGTAACTACAAAAAAACCTAATAGCCCCAGTTTCTCCCCCCCCCCCCGCTCAATATTTACAGTTGAAAGCATTCTATTTTTATGTGGAAGATTTAATCAGTTGTGTTCATGTGAACAAAAATAGTTCTGACATGCATGGAGCAGACTTAAGGGCTGTCTATATGCACGTGTGCTGTCATGAAGTTAAATCACAGTTGTGACATTATATTACCATTTATAATTACTAAGAAATCCTTATGAATAACCTATATGTGTGAAATCAATTTATAATTTACCAAGAAATCCTTATAAATCACATATATGTGTTATATAAATTTATAATTTACCAAGAAATCCTTATAAATCACATATATGTGTTAAATAAATTTATAATTTACTAAGAAATCCTTATAAATCCCATATATGTGTGCAATAAATTTATAATTTACCAAGAAATCCTTATAAATCACCTGTGTGTGTAATAAAATTTTATAATTTACCAAGAAATTCTTATAAATCATCGATGTTTGTAATAAATTGATAATGTTAAAAGTTAATGAGATTAGCAACAGAATCGAAGAATAATTTAAGCAAGAAATACTCCTTGCAACTGCCTGACCTTAACACATCATGATAAAAAATATTTCAAATAATTATATGTATATTTAGTGAAAATAGTTGTTTCAGTCCATACATCACAGCAAATAAACAATTCCACAACAAAGAGAAAAAATTCATTGAAGATGTGCACTATTAAAGGCACACATAGTGTTGAAACTCAAATTTGTAAAGATATTAAGAATTAACTCTTTTAGTGCCAGGCTTATATTTTGTAGGTTTAGTGCCAGGGAATCTTAAGTTTTTCATGGGCATCCAAATTATTACTATGAATATTTGGTGATAGTTTTGAGTTATAACATGCCCCTAAGGACTTATCCAGTTTGTTTTTAAATTCGCTATAGTATGCTTAAGCATACTCCAAAAAAATTCAACCAAAAAAAAAAATAAACAAAAAAAATAAATATATATATATATATTTTGTTTTGTTTTGTTTGTTTTTAATTTTGTTTAGGGACGATCTCATCGGCCCTGGTAATCTACAGACCGTAAATTAGGGCCGATGAGATTGGCCCCTGGCACTGTTGTTTGGGTTAAGTTTATAAACAATATGTTTGAAGACAAATTCTATAACGAATTATCGTAAATGTATCTTCAAACTTTTGCTGTTATATTCATAATTAAGTTATTTCCTGCATAGATATAAGTAATTAATTAAGTTACAATTTTTAAATAATTGGCTGAACACTATATGTGCCTTTTAAAAGGCGACACCAATTTTTAAGTCTGGTTTACGAACATGTGGGGAGAAAAAAAGTAGATGCAGGAGGGAAAAAAATAAAAATAAAAAAAAATGTCCCCCAATTTATATCAAGTAAATCGTGTAATTTTACATAAATTTTACAAAAAATTGTGAATTTTTTTTTAAATGAAATTCTGAACCAAACAAGACATTTCTTGTCATGAAATAAATGAAAATATGGATCTGTAAATAATCATAAGCAGAACCGGATGCGACAGCACATGGAAATCAGTACGCGTGTAAAACAATTTGGGAGAAAAAAGTTTTATTTTTTTTCATGAAATGGAAAAAAAGTTGTAGGAGGTGTTCGTAAACCAGACTTAAAAATTGGTGTCGCTTTATGAGGATTTAAAATAGAGGGTCAGGTATAATCAAGAAACAGGACAAAATAAATTATGGGTGGCTGGGGTTAAATGGCTTCAAATTTTAAGGGTAATTATATATTTATGACTATGATAAAATACAAATGAAAAATACATGTATATCACAGCGAAATAAACATGGAGAAGAAATTAAAATTTTAAAGACATTTATCAATATATGAATTTGTTAAACCTGCTCCCATATATTTTTTATCAAGCATTGATTAGGAAAGCAATTAGTCTGTTAGCATTACAGTGAGTAATGTAATATGAAATAATCCACCCATTTATTGACAGGTGAAGTACATGTATATGGTCGGTGGAGTAATGTAACATGAAATAACCCACCAGTTTATTGACAGGTGAAGTATATGGTCGTGTGATTGTGAACAAATATTTCCTGAAAACCCCTCCAGATGAATAAAAACCATACTTTTATTAAATGAGTGAGAGAATCCATTCCATATACAAAGAGTTAACTCACCCAGATTTATGACATGCAGGTAAACTTTGTCAGTTTTAACCCTTTCAGTGCCAAGTCCAATTTTTGTATCAACCCATATTTCCTTGATCATTGATTATAATAATGTGATACATTGCTCTCAGAGCTCTTTCCATCAATGTATCACATTATTATAATCAATCAATTGGAAAAATGATCAAGGAAATATGGGTTGATACAAAAATCAAACTTGGCACTGAAAGGGTTAAACATGCCTGCAAATAGTGTGTCTGTAATTTCCAGAATGAGGTCCCCAAAGGGTGAATTTAGTGATGTTATGCCGACTAGCAAGATATCATCACAAAATTCACCCTCTGGGGACCTCAATCTGGTTAGGCCTCAATGCTATGGGAGACCTAGGATCAGTTGAAGGGAAAAAGTAACTAAAAACAATGTTAACTTAAAACTATAGATACTTCCCAGAAGATGAGGCCTAAGCAGAATGAGGTCCACATAGGGTGAATTTGGTGATGCTAGCCTGAGATTTAATATTTCCGAATACCATCACATGTTCTCTAAATAGGTTAATCCGCGGTATAAATTCCTGGTATTATCCTAGGATGTACAAAGACTTGTCCAAGGTAATTAATACCAACTTTAAGTTCTAGTATAATCCTAACTAGCCTGCTATGCCGGATAGCATCACTAAATTCACCCTCTGGGGACCTCATTCTGCAAATGACAGACACATTATATTCAGACTTGAATGATATGCAGATAATTAACTCTCAGTTTTAAAAAATCTGAGCAACAAGTTAAAATTCAAACTAAAATTCCCATTCCATGCAGGCCTAACAAGGTGCCTGTCATTTTCAGAGTGAGGTCCACAGAGGGTGAATTTAGTGACACACTCCTGCATAGCAGGCTAGCATCACTAAATTCACCCACTGGGGACCTCATTCTGCTTATGTCTCATCTCTGGAACGTTTCTTTATTATCAAATTTCTGTAGAAACTTCTTCAAATAGATTCTATTTCTTTTTTAGTTTAGTTTCTCTAAGTCCCCAAATTGGCCGACGACACATTGCATAATCGAGGTTCCCAATGGGTGTACATCACAATATTCACCATTTGGGAACTTCAATCTGAGTCTATGTCTCCCATAGGAGATGAGGCCTAATAGAATGAGGTCCCCCAGAGGGTGAATTTAGTGATGCTAGCCCAATATGCGAGATAGCGTCACTAAATTCACCCTCTGGGGACCTCATTTTGCAAATGACAGGCACCTTATTCTCAGACATGAACCCATTCTACACAAAAAAATCATTCTTACTTTGCTGAAAGCTCATTCCAAAGCCACGTCTCCGGAAAATATTTCCTGACATGTGACACTGGTGCTACATGTATTTCCTTGTTGCTCACTGAAACAGTCATTTTTTTCACGAAAACATTTGGCACCGCTCCAGCCATCTCCATCATGGGAGCGTCAAATACAATCCGTGGCATGGGCCCTAAAAATTGAGTCAACATGCAACATTAGCCATTTCATGACTGGAGCTTCCTGAAATTTTGCGAAAAACCCTGTGCCAATGCATTCTCTTATATATGCAAGTCTCCCATAGGGAGCCTTGCATATATAAGAGAATGCACAGGCCTAACAATATTTAGCTTGACCTTTTAAGCCAGTGGATTCAATTTCTCAATTTGATATTTCTTTCCAGAATGATATGTTTCAGGTATTCAAACAAACAAGACAGTCAATGACTGTGGAGACGCTCACCAGACTGTAAAGACTGGGACACGGAAGACCATAAGAGTTAGTACTTGTCAAATTCACTTAAAAACAAGTAGTCCTAAAGAGGGATGTAGCCTAGAGGGTCTCCGTTGAGCAGTGGGGTGTCCACCTTGAAATATGTAGTGCTGAAACGGTTGACCTATTTTTGTAGCCGGTTAACCGCGACGTGTAACCGGATCATGACCGGTTATCCGCTGTTTTCTACCTATGACTTCATACTGATTGTTTATACTATAATTTGTACCAATATATCAGCATAATTTGATTTATTAACTGTATGGCAAACTCGCGTAATGTTTACACAGACAGAGCTTGTATTAAACGAATGTAAATCACCAAACACGATCGTCACAAAGCCACGTGTTGACAACTTGGCAGAATGATGACACAGTGAACTAAAACTCGCAGTGTTTATAAATAGACGTGTCATGCTTGACCTGTTTGTAATGCAGTTCCGACTGCTACCTGATTGTTATCGTTCTCGTTTTGGGAAGAATATTGTGTGACCTATATAAATGTTCGTACATGCAAATATCGACAGTTTTTTATTGCCATTATATACTATAGCGATTGTGAGACTGGCCGATTATTAAGTCATGTGACTCAGGTATTCTAACCGCTGGGTGTTCTTTGGAGATTTGAGATGGATAGGATGACTGACGACCGATAAACACAATTATGAAGTTTGTGAACTTTATGTAGTTAACAAATGAAAATTAAAAAAACAGCTGAAAACCTGCTGAAAACAGTGTTTTCTGTTAGAAGACAATCAAATGCTGAGAATTAGTCATTAGGATGCAAATAAGTCCGACTGCAGGGGAACACCATTTTGATTCGAGTTCATGCATTTGAACTTCATCGACTGAGATTACTCAAACTCAGTAATGTTAGAAGTATAGACCGAGTGTAGGTAAATAGGGTTGGTTCTCAGAGTTTGCACTCTGCCAATTTCTCTTTGAAATGTGCCCAGACATCTGATTTACTCATTTCTTGGGTATCCATGATACTATCTACAAGTAGTCAGCCGGAGAGTAGATGTCAAATGACCACACTGTATACTGCAGTGAAAACGATTGTATTGATCTTTGCCGATGACCCAGTGGCGTCAGTGCACATGTTTACCGGACATCGGAACATCAAAGATGACGTCATGCATCTTTGATGTGTAGCCGCCAATGCCAGACTATGTAATCTGCCATTCATAGAAGACTTGATCTGGCACCAGATTTTGACTTTTAATACGCGTAATTTCGAATGTATACCCCTCTGAGTGATAACGTTTATTGCAAAATTTATAAAGTACCGTGTTTAAAAGCTACTGTTATCAGTCTATGCCGATTAAGGACCTGAATACGTTAGTTTTTTTATCAGTGGCATTGCATGTGTGTATTACATAGCGGTTAACCAGTTGATCGTAGTTCAACCGGTTGCCGACGGTAGCCGGTTGTCAACCTGATATCCGTTTCAGCACTAGAAATATGGTCCAGATCCCACATAGTCCATAGTCTGCTCCCTCCCAACTGAAGCAAACACACTCCCAAGTTCGTAAATTTGGAACAAATATGAACCCCAATCACCCAAGGACCCTCCATACCAAATATATGCTAAATCGGCCCAATGGTTCTTGAGAAGTCATTCTAAGAATTATTATGGAGGAATAGAGTTAAGACCCTGCTTTCGCAACTATTTGACCCAGTGACCTCATTTGAATAAATCTGAATATGAGTCACCTAGGGAACATTCACACCAAATATGAACCCATTTGGTCTTATGGTTCCGAAGATGTTTAAAGAATTGTTGACGGACGGACGGATGGACGGACGGATGGACGGACGACGGAGTGATGACTATAGCTCCACCGGAGACTTCGTCTCAGGTGAGCTAAAAACTATGTATTATTTTTATTATATGCCCCTTAATTATATATATGCCCCTTAATGTTCAAAGTTGATAAATTAACTCTTATTTAATTAAATCATTAACTTAATTACAGCAGTGATTAGGCTCCTGCGAATATTCGATATTCGATTCGAAAGTCAAATTCGAGTCGAAATTGCCAACTCGAAATTTCGAATATACTATGACGGAAAAGTAGGCTGTTTCAGGACAAATACACATGTCGATCTTAGCTGTTTGTGGCATTTAATTCCAGAAAATTATGTATATATGCACATTATAATTCTTATTGTACATAGCCAACAATTAGCCACGATAGGACGACTAAATACGTCTGAATTATATAACTTTAAAATGGTAGCAAAAGCTAGCAGATAGCCAATGGACCGACGACGCGGTAAATTATAATAGCTATGAGACTGGGCTACCGATAGCGTTATCCATCGTCTATTCGATTCCGCTTTATGTAATATGGGTGAGAATGTAAACAACACATGTTCCTGGTGTCGAAAAGTGCATTTTGGCACTGTTCTCTTTTGAAGATGACTTTCAGTTTCAGAGTTTTCTTTTACAATGGACAAAATGTCGTCCATCATTCATGTTTATTTTAAACATGATAAAGCTGCAGGCACGTGTGATGAATGCAACATGCATGGTGTATAAATCGCAAGCATCTGGGACAATGACCCATCTATGGAATCATCTGTTCAAGAAGCATCAACCAATACATGAAGAGGCTACACTGCGACTGTTGTTGCGTCTTCAAGTTTATAACAACGGGTGTTTCCGAATGCCGATTTGCAATTTTGAATGTACATGCAAACTGTAGAAATTTCGTGTGATTTTAGTTTGATAATCTGTTTAGTGGTAATATATTAATCGTTGTGATGGCCGCATGGACGTTTTAATCTGCTTTGTTTTCTTGACAATTATAAATAGAAGTTAATAGTATATCAAACGACGGTTTATCGCCACATAAGTTCTGATGGAACTTCATGCATGTAGTTCATAGAACGTTTCACAAATAATCTAATCGTTGACAAAACATACCTAATTGAGAATGCAACACACAGATATGATTCGATTCGATATTCGATTCGATTTCGTGAATTTGATTCGATATTCGATTCGATGAAAATATCCAATTCGCAGGACCCTAGCAGCGATGTATATATAATGTATCTAATTTACATCCATGTCAGTGTTTACAAACAGGAACAGTCACTAAAGTTGAAATTGACATGTAGTATTATCGATTGATCAAGTGGCATCATAAATTTTTCGTTTTTGATTGACATGTGCTCATTATTCAGTCCACCTTGATGGCTAGTGTGTCCCTGGCAGTTGTTAGTTTCAGGTCAGCAAGCTACAGTGAAATACTGCATGGAACCTACAGTGAAATAACAAAATGCTATTTCACTGTAGCTCCGAAGAGAGAGATACGAGGATCTATGTTACGGTAAATTTCCGCTATTTTATAGGCAAGCATACAGTGGGGAGAGCTTTCCGATGAATGGCAACAAGCCATATTTCCGACAAAATCCTGAAAAGTTACCCATAATTCTGCTGTGGTTAAGGGGTCGATTAATTAGAGCATTACTGTATAGTGCTGGACATTTGCAGAATGAGGTCCCCAGAGGGTCAACTTAGTGCCGCTACCCCACATAGCAGGCTAGCATCACCAAATTGATCCTCATTCTGCATGGTTTCATCAGCTGTGGGAGATCTAGATTCATCCTCTGGGGATCTCATTCTGTTTAGGCCTCATCTTCTCTGGAAAGTATCTTTATTATCAAATTAACATTTTTTTTAGTTTCTTTAGAAACTTCATTAGAAAGTAACTTTTTCTTTTTAGTTTAGTTTCTCTATATCCTAAAATTGGCAGACGATGCAATGCAAAATCAAGTTGCCCAATGGGTGCACATCACCATCTTCACCATCTGGGACTTAAATCTGATCCTAAGTCTCCAATAGCAGAAGAAGCTATGCAGAATGAGGTCCCCAGAGGATGAATTTTGTAAAGCTAACCCACAATGCAGGGTAGCGTCACTAAATTCACCCTCTGGGGACCTCATTCTGCAAATGTCCAGCACCATATTTTGAGATCTGATCCTCAACTAAACTGTAGATCTTCATCATCACCCAGTCAACCATTTCATCTTGCCGTCTCAAATGACGGGTGAATTATTTCACATTACAGGTTTAACACTATGATCTAAAAGTTCACAAACTCAAATAAAAAATATAGTAATATCCTATCTTACTCAGCATTCATCTGTGTCCATAACCATGTCTCCGGGAAATGTTTTCTCACATGGGTAACCGGGGCAACAACGCTAGCTTCCTCAAACACAGCGATAGCTGGGCCTTTACGCATTATCACACCGTCATCAGCAAATGCAAATACTGGTCTTATAAATCCTAAAAGAGGCGAAACATTCAAGACAAGGTCAGTTTATTTGGGGAGGAAAGTCGTTACCACGGAGACAGTTAATCCTGCTGGAAAAACCACTTACCCTGATTAACCCTTTCTATACTAAATGGATTCTCCCAGTCAGTTATAAAAGTATATGTTGGAATGGACTATTATGAGGGATGAGTATTTAGAAAAGATGGTGCTTCCGGCGTCGGGCTCATTGATGAGTTGTTCCCAAGGAAATGTCCAGAACTTCAATTAACCCTTTACCCAACAGAACGGCCCTGTGCCAATGCATTCTCTTATATATGCGAGTCGACCATAGGTCGCCTCACATATATAAGAGAATGCATTGGCTTAAGACATATCAAAAATGATAAAATTGTCAAAGAATGTAGAAATATATTATAAAAATTGATAAAACATGTAAGAAAAAATTATAAAATTGTTAAATAATGTAAGAAAAAATGTTTTTTTAGGCCAATGCATTCTCTTATATATGCGAGGCGACCTATGGTCGACTCGAATATATAAGAGAATGCATTGGCACAGGGTATAACTGTGACCATCACAATGTGGTCAATGAACCGGTTCCAATGATATCCATATTTGTATGGTGTTATTGAGACAGATCGAAGATATTTTAGGCTGTTGAAGCTTTATTTGGGCGTTTTGTTGGGTAAAGGGTTAATTAGTTCAACAAACGACGATCACACATAAAACTATAAATTGAAATAGTCTATTAATCATCTGGAGTGGAGCTTAACCCTCTCATGATGGGAGCTGCGCTGGTGCAGCATTAAATATCATGTGCCGGTGCATTCTCTTATATATGCGAGTCTCCCATAGGCTTATACGGTCCAGGTAAATATTGTTAGGCCAATGTATTCTCTTATATATTTGAGGCTCCCTATGGGAGACTCGCATATACAAGAGAATGGATTGGCACAGGGTTTTCGTATGATCTATGCTTAATTGTAAATATTTCCTTCTCAACTCGGGACCCAACTATCGGCGATAAACTAATGAAAATTATTTCGCCATCCGGAGTCACTGCATTTAATTAATATATAAGAATGGCGGTGTGTGCTGTCAATTTTAATTCAGACTAATTGGTGCACATCACCATCTGGGAACTTAAATCTGAGTCTAAGACTCCACTAGAAGATGAGGCCATACAGAATGAGCTCCACAGAGGATGAATTTAGTGATGCTAGCCCACTATGCAGGGTGGCGTCACTAAATTCACCCTCTGGGGACCTCATTCTGCAAATGTCCAGCACCATAGCATCGTCACCCAGTCAACCATTTCATCTTGCTGTCAAATGACGGGTGAATTATTTCACATTACAGGTTTAACACTATGATCTAGAAGATCACAAAGTCCGTTAAAAAATATAGTAACATCCTAGCTTACTCGGCATTCATCTGTGTCCATAACCATGTCTCCGGGAAATGTTTTCTCACATGGGTAACCGGGGCAACAACGCTAGCTTCCTTGAATACAGTGATAGCTGGGCCTCTACGCATTATCATATCTTCATCAGCAAATGCAAATACTGGTCTTATAAATCCTAAAATAGGCGAATAATTCAATACAATGTCAGTTTATTTGGGGAGGAAAGTCGTTACCATGGAGACAGTTAATTCTGCTGGAAAAACCACTTACCCTGATTAACCCTTTTTTTTACTGAATGGATTCTCCCAGTCAGTTATAAAAGTATATATTGGAATAGTCTATTATTAATTGGGAGAGGTGCTTAACCCTTTCATGATGGGAGCTGCGCTGGTGCAGCATTAAAGATCCTGTACCAGTGCATTCTCTTATATCTCTCCAATAGGGAGCCTCACATATACAAGAGATGCACTGGCTTACAAGGTAAATATTTTTAGGACAATGTATTCTCTTATATCTCTCCAATAGGGAGCCTCACATATACAAGAGATGCACTGGCTTACAAGGTAAATATTTTTAGGACAATGTATTCTCTTATATCTCTCCAATAGGGAGCCTCACATATACAAGAGATGCACTGGCTTACAAGGTAAATATTTTTAGGACAATGTATTCTCTTATATCTCTCCAATAGGGAGCCTCACATATACAAGAGATGCACTGGCTTACAAGGTAAATATTTTTAGGCCAATGTATTCTCTTATATATGTATTCTCTTATATATGTATTCTCTTATATATGCGAGGCTCCATATGTGAGGGTTAAAGACATATTATGGACTTATTTGGGTGCGTGAAACTAATACGTTAGTATTCAGGTGCTATTAGAGGAATGTAGCCTTCGACTAACATCATTGAAAATCTCAAGCAAAATGACCATACCACTCCATAGAAAACATCGTCTGAACTACGTTCAATTGTAAATATTTACTTCTCGAATCGGGATGCAACTATCGGCGTTAAACTAACGAAAATGATTTCGCCATCGGGAGTCACTGTATTTAATTATTATATAAGAATGACAGTGTGTGTTATCAATTTGGAAAAACAACAACTTTGAGAATTAAGATTATTCTCCATTTTATATTTGATCACTCTACCGGAGTGTTTCACATCACTTTAACCCTTTCATGAATGGAGCTTCCTGAAATTTTGCAAAAACCCTGAGCCGATGCATTCTCTTACATATGTGAGTGTCCCATAGGGAGCCTTGCATATATAAGAGAATGCACTAGCCTAACAATATTTACCTTGACCTTGTAAGCCAGTGTATTTTCTTACATATGCGAGACTCCCCTATGGGAGACTCGCATATATAAGAGAATGCACTGGCACAAGATCATTAATGCCGCACCCGTGCAGCTCCATCATGGAAGTGTTAAGAAATGTAAGCAGACGACAGACAGATGAAATGGTAATACAAGTGTAGAAGGATTTCTATTAATTGGTGGGATATATATGCTCAGATACCGGTAATAAGTTCAAAACAGCCTGTGGTCTTGTTGGACTTATTATACATCTAAATAATTTCCTAAATTAAGGGAACAACTTGTCTATGAAAATAGTATTTAGTAAAGGAAGGGTTTGAGAAATGTTATGTACTTATTTCAGTGAATTAAATTGAAATGTGAGTACCCAGGTACCTTAATTGAAATGTGAGTACCCAGACATCTCTCCCCAGGCCTGCAGATTTCAGAATTATGTGTAACATATTTTCCGTTTGCCTGGGTTGGGCTTAAGTAACCCATGGGTTACCATAAGAGTTACACAAACTGTTATAATCACCACAACTGGTATTCACTACTAATGGGTAACTCATTAAAGTAATAATTTTGAATATCTCATATTGGGACTTGATTGTGCAATAATATAGCCTACAGGTGAAAATCAGTGATCGCGAGACCTACAGAAAACTTTTGCTCAACATGTTTTTTTTACATAGACCATTCCAATGTATACTTTTATGACTGAATGCGGGAGTCCATTTAGTATAGAAAGTATTAAGCTTCTTACAAACATTGAGTTGATCAGAAATACATGATTAATGGGCATTAAACCATCTTCATCAACGTTGGTTGGCTTACGTCGACGGTCTAATATGCTATCCACCTTACCGACTGAGCAAGTAGAGGCTGACAAATACAATGAACAATGGACCATTCCATTATAATCTTTGAAGGTTTTAATCTTAAATATGGTCGTCCACTTCGATGAGCTTTTTGATGTCTAATATTTTTGCAGCACACCATCACCTTATATGGAAAGCGATCTCACTTTATATGGAAAGCAATAACACCTGAGGTTTTTATAATTTTTCTCAAATGTTATATTATTTGAAAGCTTATTATAGCATTAATATTTGTCCTAATTAATAATAATTAATAATAACTAATATTAACAAGAAGTAAAGGTAAATAGGTTATTATGAGACTATATATATGCAGTGTTGTGTTCATGATACTATATAGTTTCTACATTCATTTATAATGAGATAAGATATATTGCTGAAAATATTCCAAGCCTTCTCATAATTAATATATCAATATTTTTTTGGAAATTTGACATGATCTGTTTGAAGAATTATAGAGAGAACTACCTCATTTGATAAACAAAAAAAAAGAAAGATGATAGAAAAAACAGCTGAAAATATCAGAAAAAACATTTCCTAGAAAAGTGATTTATTCAGTTGATAATTTAATAAAGCCACATGGCGGTTTGCGCTCCAAAATACACCCAATAATATTCAGTTGATAAATACCTGAATAACTTTTCTAAGAGCGTTATATGTCCCCAGACAGATGTATTGAAGTGATAAAAACTTTGAACACAATGTACGGGCTCCGAACAAAAACTGTGGCACTCGTTCATCTGAATTCTGGAATCGGAAACGGAATGTCCGGAAATTGTAAATTGTGATTTCTTAACATGAAACTATTCATATTTCACGCACAACTTTATCTGTTTTAATCATCCAAATTACGTACTACCATAAATGTTTTAGAACAAAGACTGCTCTAGGTTTGCAGTTGCAATTTTTACGCGACCATTGACTAAAATTTTGAACTGGCACAATTTAAACGAAACAATCTCAAATTTATAAAAAATTATAAAAAACAAAACACATATTTTCAGTGCTGTATTGATCAATTTGTTCGGGAATCTTCCGCGGAGGTAAGTTTTGATATACCTCTTACCAAATTACTGCAAAATCTTGAATATATTGATATGCTATGGTGCAGTACAAGCAAGTGTGCTCAAGTGTGGTAACCTACCAACATAATATTATTAAAATGATTGAATTGCGCTCCAAGCTATGTACAGGTGTAATCGGCAATTCAATGCAAGTGTTGAATATATAACTGGGTTAATTAATGCATATTCAAAATATATCTGTCAACCCATGCTCTGATATAGAGGATCTCTAACGAGTCACAATTCTATACAAAATTTATTAACTGAGAGCACTAAATTTTAATAAAGCTGAGCTTCAATGAGGCTGGAATAAAATCTATTAGAAAAGGTTAATTAATTTTGTATAGAATTGCGATGAATTTGAAATCAATTTGATCACATAATCACATTTTAGCAAGGATAAACGATCTTGAAATGGCTGGGGTTAAAACAAATTAATATTTCCTTATCACAACCAAAAAGGAAGTAACAACACCTTCAAGAAAAAATATAGTTCCATTTTAAATGTGTCCTTTCATGTTGACAAAAATGTTCAACAACCCTTATCACCAATGTTTATCTGAAAGTCAACACTAAATAACCCAGCACAAATCGAATATCATAATTATATTCTAATTAACATAATAATAAAGTTCCAGCATTGACATCAACATCATTGTGCTAAGCTCTTATATCACTGTGCCTGCCGATTTTACACATGTGGGTGCCGATTTTACACATGTCTTACTAAAAATATATAAGGCTGGATAGGCTAATTATGTGATAAAATTTATTCCCCAACCAAGGCTTAGCTTCCAATGTCACTTAGCAGTGGATTTCTCTCCTATGAACATACTCAGCAGAAATCGACTCGAATAGCCATGTTTCGGGGAAGTACTTCCGAGTATGAATAACGGCCGCAGGTTCGGTTATCATTGGTTGGATATCATTAGCCTTGGGTATCACCTGCATTAAATCATCAAACATTTCCTGAAAACCTCCTCGGCCTCGTTGTAAATTCTTCCTCTGGGCAACTATCCAACCTATAAATAGCGTTTGTAATTGAGCACGCGTGAACGTCTGCAACAGATGGTAATGGCAGAATCATTGAATTCTCGAAATGAAATTTTTCAGATTTTTTTTTTATTATTGATTATCAAAGTTTACAGACAAAATAAAATATTTCTCTTCAGAAGATTGAGTTTTCAAAATATTTCACTGGACAGCAGCAACAAATAACTGGGAATAATGAGCACTGAAATGTGTCGTCTCAACTTCTCTTTCCATTTCAAGTTTCTAGAGCAATACATATTATCACAACAGCTAGTGTGTTGATCCATGTCGTAGTATCACCTCGAGTTGATGCGAGCAGAGTGCCGAATCCAAACGATGCGACGTCACTGATCAAGTCACTACTGTGATAACAGGGTTATTATATTAAGCCCAATTTACAATAATAACTATTTAATTACAGATTTGTTTTCACTTCAGCAGTTTAATTTTCTTACCAGATATAACGGGGTGGGGGAGGGGGGGGGGGGGTGAAAACGAACACAGCCTCAGCATACCTAGTTACGTAGTCTATATTTAACGGATAACTAGTCCCGTCATTGTTAATTCGGCAATTTCAGTAGGAGGAAATCTCACCTAGTTTGATCAGACGATTTGGATTATATCGTAAAACAATAGTGGTATTTAGGGAAGAATATTCATATAATAAATATGTATATCACTAACAAGAAAGAATTCTCATTCTTCGAGTGCTCTGAAAGTTTTCGCACATATTTCTGTTCTAAAAATAGCCCCGCTGATTCCTCCTCCAGGCAATATATAAAACCACCCTATAAATAGCTTTACAAACAGACAGTTGACCCCATACTATATAAGCCCAGATTCTCACAGACTACAGGTACAGGAGTCTATACAAGCACTAACTAGGTCACTAGGCCACACCTTATCCAAATCAATATACACACACAGTACAAACAAGAAAAATAAGTCACAAATCCCTGTCCACTTCCGGAAAGGGGGGGGGGTGCATGTGGCTTTGCTTTCTGCTGTGGTGGCACGCGTCTGAAACACAATAGGCATCAAGAGAATCGACGATGGAGTCACGGAACCCAAAATCAAACTTGACATGTATTTTCATATGAGTAATTCATATTGAAAACAATCAGATAAAAGTAAAGTTATCACCCGGAAACCAAAATAATCGCCAAATTCTAAGTCGACAAGGACCACAACTCTGGCAAAAATGGGTGGACCGAATCCAAATTCGAAAATGACCTGTATTTTCATCTGGCTAATCCACATACAAAATTTGAAAACAGTCAGACAACTAAAACTAAATTTATCAACCGGAAACCTTCTAAGTCAACAAGGACCATAACTCTGGAAAAAAATGGCAGGCAGAATCCAAACTCGAACTTGACCTGTATTTTGGGCTAGTCAACTCACATACAAATTAAATTCCATTCAGTTCAGACATACTAATTAATGCTATCATCCGGAAATGAAAAAGCGAACAGATGGACAGGACAGACAGACGGATGGATGGACCAAACACATTCTGTTTTTGTTCAAAACAGGCGTATAAAAACTACTATCGGCATATAAGAATATACATACAAATGCTCTTTAACGGCATTATAACAATACCAAAGTTGGTTGTAGAAGAGGGATGCCAGCCCGAGCTTTCAAATCCTGCTGAATATCACCCCCTATACCTTGATGCTGAATATCACCCCCTATACCTTGATGCTGAATATCACCCCCTATACCTTGATGCTGAATATCACCCCTATACCGATAATACCTTGATGCTGAATATCACCCCTATACCTTGATGCTGAATATCACCGCCTATACCGTGATGCTGAATATCACCCCTCTATACCTTGATGCTGAATATCACCCCCCTATACCGTGATGCTGAATATCACCCCTCTGTACCTTGATGCTGAATATCACCGCCTATACCGTGATGCTGAATATCACCCCTCTATACCTTGATGCTGAATATCACCCCCCTATACCGTGATGCTGAATATCACCCCTCTGTACCTTGATGCTGAATATCACCCCCTATACCGTGATGCTGAATATCACCCCTCTATACCTTGATGCTGAATATCACCCCATATACCGTGATGCTGAATATCACCCCCTATACCTTGATGCTGAATATCACCCCCTATACCGTGATGCTGAATATCACCCCCTATACCGTGATGCTGAATATCACCCATCTACACCTTGATGCTGAATATCACTCCCTATACCGTGATGCTGAATATCACCCATCTACACCTTGATGCTGAATATCACCCACTATACCGATAATACCGTGATGCTGAATATCACCCCCTATACCTTGATCAGATTGAAGTTCCCCAGTTGAAGTTGGTGATGTTCACCCATTAGATAACGAATTTACATCATACCAATCCAGGCACACATTCAAACTGCGTTTACATGCCGATTGCATTAAAAAATATGCTGCAACAATTAAATGCAACAATCAAAGATGTCCCGACTGTGTGGTAGCTCGTCAATAAGTGACTTCCGCTATATCGCAATCCACAACCTCACTCAACACATTCCTACTCGACTTTCAATGAACATCCCACTGACAAGAAAGAGACAAACCATCGAGTAACCAATAATCGATTTATCTAGACGTATACCCTCCATGCATATAATCCAGTTAAATGCAACCATTGTGAGATACATAATTATTTAGCCGTGCATTGTAAAATGAACCCTGACCGCCTATCGTAACATCTTTTCATCTTTAAGGGGGCGGCAGTAAGACAGTCTAGCCTGACTATGCCACCCCCTCGAATATACAATGTAATATTTGTCAAATGTATCATGTATTAATATGTGTATATTGAAATAAAATATCCTATCCTATCCTATCCTTAGTCACTTCGATTATACAATTTATCTTCTGCAAATTAGGGCATATTGAACCTGAACAGAAGGGAAAAAACAACTAAAAACAATGTTAATTTGAGACTAAAGATACTTCCCAGAGGATGAGGCTGGTGATACTTAAGCCCGCTGGGATATAGCGTAACTAAATTCACCCTCTGGGGACCTCATTCTGCAAATGATAGGCACCTTATTCTCATGCCATCACCGCCGGTGCTGGCATAGCCCCACAGTAAATTGCTAATGTCAGACACACTATATCCAGGTTTGTACCATATATATATTTAATTTGACTGATGCATCTAGTGAGATCCATTATAATGCATAATATTCAACATACTTGGCTGACAAAGTCACCCCCAAAAAAAAATCCTTATATGGCCCCCTAGTTCAACAGCAGTATATATAAGAACCATGTTTTTTTTTAAAGGCCCATTTAATTTTCACCAATTATTTGTTTTTATAGTGCCTTGTAGTGCCTTGATATAATAACAATCTATGACATAAAATATGATTAAAATACTATAATTCATCACCATTTGGAACGTCTGTGTCACAGAAGATTCCCATAAAGTAATAGAAACATTTCACCAATTTCACTCTCAGAATGCAAAATAATTCAAACTAAGATATAGAGTTATTCCCCTTCCATTGAAAATAATAAACTTTGAAGTACAGTCCAGAAGAAACTTAAGCATAGAAAAACATGTCAGTACCTCAACAAAAACAACATGTTCACAGTTTATTACACACAGCATGTTCACAGTTTATTACACACAGCATGTTCACAGTTTATTACACACAGCATGTTCACAGTTTATTACACACAGCATGTTCACAGTTTATTACACACAGCATGTTCACAGTTTATTACACACAGCATGTTCACAGTTTATTACACTGGATAAGTTGATAAAACAATGTTCTGGAGCTTCCTCTTTCAAAATGGTATCTAATATGGCATATATTTTATATAATGTGATATGGAGGTTCATGGTATATAATATGGCATATATTTGATATAATGTGATCTGGGGGTAGACCTTTAAAACCATCGTTGACACCATTCATGTCTATTTCCTCTTCCACACCTGGTAGTGGTTTGCCTAACCTATATGATAAAGAACACAATTTGGCTCAGAAATTTTGCTAAAAATATTTCTTTTGGCAAATGACATATATATACTAAATTTTCAAAAATTTGCATGACACTATGAAGACTTGGAATATGTACTATATTTAGTTTAATTGATTAATATAGTAATTAAGATCGATATAAAGTGATTAGAAATTAGTTATCTGAAATTAGTTCAACGATATTCAACATACTTGGCTGACAAAGCCGCCCAGATCCAAGTTTCTGGGAAAAATTTCCTTATATGGCTTACTGGTCCAGTGGAGGAGACCACATTTTTGTTCATATCATCATTGCCGCCACCCATGTCCATGTTCATTTCCAACTCTGGTCGCGGTCTACCTATTAAACATAGTCGATAAAATAATTTTTATTTGGCAAAACTGATATTCAGCTTGGACGTTTTATATTTAAATTTACATGATACTGAGAAGACTTGGAATAATTAGCATTTTAAACCCTTTCATGATGGGAGCTGCGCTGGTGCAGCATTAAAGATCCTGTGCCAGTGCATTAATATTTTCATATATATGGGAGCATTAGAGAAAGCACAGGCTTACAAGGTCAAAATAAATATTGTTAGGCCAATATATTCTCTTTTAAATGCGAGACTCCCTTTGGGAGACACATATATAATAGAATGCACTGGGACAGGATCTTTAATGCTACAGCAGGGTTAAGTTCAAGTAAGATATATATAGCAAATAGCCATGAGTTAAATTATCTGAAGTTATAGTCTGCATGACGTTCAACCTACTTGGCTGACAATTCCGCCCAGATCCAAATTTCTGCGAAAAATTTCTTATATGACTTACTGATGCAACAGGAGAAAAGACCATAGTTTTGATTACAAAATAATCAGAAACATTTTTTCTCCATTTGGCCTCCAAAGTCCAGTATGGTTATTAAACCTAGTTGATAAAGAACACGTTTGGCTCAGAAACATGCAGGGCTCATGTCGCCATTTGCCAAATGCAGAAAAATTATTTTCATTTAAAAAAAAAAAAAACATACATATTTTTAATTTCATAAATTCTTATTACACTGTGAGAAGACTTGGAATATGTATTAAATTATTTTAATTAATGAATATAGTAATTAACATCAATATACAGTGATTAGCAATGAGTTATCTGAAATTAATTCGCATGACATTTAACCTACTTGGCTAACAATGCCGCCCAGATCCAAGTTTCTGGGAAATATTTCCTAATATGGCTAACTGGTGCAACAGCAGAAGATTCCACAATGATATCTTTGAATAGACCATTCAATAAAACATCGTCGACAACGTGTATCTTGGGAACTTGAGGTCTCTCCAAAATAATGTTGCCTACAGAACACAGAGTTGATTGGAGCGATAAGGAATGCCGAAAATTGATATATTTAAGTAATACCAGAGGTCAACCCGATTAGCCATTTGAAGATTGGGATCAATTTGATCAAAATGTTGGCTGTAGGGCATGCTGAAGTATTTAGTCATGCAAAGAGAAAAATCCAAGATGGCTGCCGACAGCAATATTTTTGATCGAAAATCATTCAAATTCGATAGCTCACATCTAGAGGTGATTCTAAACATGCCTGTAAATTTTCAAAACATTTCTCTGATGAATTCAGGCTGCAGGGTGTGCCGATAGATTCAAAATTTGAATTCCAAGATCGCTGCTGGTGGCCATCTAAACCGAAGATCCATAAGATTGAATACAACATCATCATCAAATGTTATCGCGAATTCTCTCCAAAATATGTATACCTTATAAAGAGCATAGGGATGCTTTCGTTTCAGAGGCAAGATCTAATATTTACATTGCCAGTTATTGCGTATATATACAGTACATCTAAACATACAGTACATCTAAACATACAGTACATCTAAACATACAGTACATCTAAACATAAAGTACATCTAAACATACAGTACATCTAAACATAAAGTACATCTAAACATACAGTATATACATCTAAACATACAGTACATCTAAACATACAGTACATCTAAACATACAGTACATCTAAACATAAAGTACATCTAAACATAAAGTACATCTAAACATACAGTACATCTAAACATACAGTACATCTAAACAGTGTAGTCCAGGCCGGAGAATAAGGTCATTTGCAGAATGAGGTCCCCAGAGGATGAATTTAGTGATGCTATCCTGCATAGTGGGTCAGCATCATCAAATTCACCCTCTGGGGACCTCATTCTGCTTAGGCCTCATATTCTGTGATGTATCTATAGTCTCAAATTAACATTGTTTTTAGTTACTTTTTCAATTCTGTTCAATTTCTATATCCCCTGATTTGCAGAAGATAAAATGCATAAATGAGGTGATTAATGGGTGAACATAACCAACTTCAACAAAGGAACTTCAATCTGATCCTAGGTGTCCCATAGCAGTTGAGGCCTAAGCAGAATGAGGTCCTCAGAGGGTAAATTTAGTCATGCTAGCCCGCTGTGCAGGATAGCATCCCTAAATTCACCCTCTGGGGACCTCATTCTGCAAATGACAGGCACCTTATTCTCAGGCCTGTTGCTAACCTAGCTGCTGCAACTAATATACATTATAAGATAGGCATCCCATGCTAACCGAGCTACACAAACTAATATACACCATTAGATAGGCATCCCATGCTAAGCGAGCTGTAAGCCATTTAGAGTTAGTGACCTTTCACCAGTGCGACACTTGACCTACTTAGCTGACATCGACTCCCAGATCCAAGTCTCCGGAAAAAATTTCCTTACATGGCTTACTGGAGTTACAGCAGCAGGCAGGTCAATGCCGCCAGCTTTAAACCGGATAATTCCAAACTCATTGTCTGCTACTGGCCTAAATCCTATTATATATAGAAAGATCATATAATAGTTAACACTTTCATGATGTGATCTGCACTGGTGCAGCATTCAATATCCTGTGCCAGTACATTCTCTTATATATGCAAGTTTCCTTTAGGAAATATAAAAGAATGCACTGGCTTACAAGGTCAAGGAAAATATTGTTAGGCCAATGTATTTCTTATAGATGCAATGCATATATGTAAGAGATTGCCTTGGAATTGGGTTTTCACAAAATGTCAGGAAACTCCAGTCATGGACGGGTTAATAAGGGAGGTAACTCCAGCCATGGACGGGTTAACTATGAAACCAAAGAATAGCATTTAACCCTTCCACTAACACTCATTTATGAGTACCTTATTCGTATTTAAATTCGCGCAGTACTATTTTTCAAGCACTGATGGATGCGCGAATTTTTTAAACTGAGAGAGAAAAATGCGACTCAAAGAGCTTAGTCGAACAAAGTCAACAAACAGGAAAAATAAAGGTGTTTGTGTATCAATCGATCCTCAGCCTGACAAAGTGTTTTCTTATCGCGTATAACTAAGAAGAATGCATCCAATCGAAATGAACATGGTGTGACGTAATTCAGGGAAAGCCCACGCACCTTTACGAGAAATGGCATTCCGCACATTTTGATATCATGCAAGACAGCTTCTTTATCAATTTCTAACCATCTAACACCATATACTCATCGAACAGCATACACTCATGGAACACTATACACTCATGGAACACTATGCACTCATGGAGCACCATACACTCATGGAGCACCATACACTCATGGAACACTATACACTCATGGAGCACTATACACTCATGGAACACTATATACACTCATGGAGCACCATACACTCATGGAATACTATACACTCATGAAGCACCATACACTCATGGAACACTATATACACTCATGGAGCACCATAAACTCATGGAGCACCATACACTCATGGAACACCATACACTGTTTAAAACGTGAAACGCTATTTTTCAAGGCAGTAATGTTCAAGTTCCCGCAAAGAATGATGGCTGTATGTACGCTCAACTGGTTCTAAAGTCAGGACGTATATTAGCCAAGCTCAACGTCGCATCAGAACTATAAGGTCGTAACTCACATTTTCAACTTTCCGAGAAAATGAAGGTTGAAGATTTCAGATAACATTTCTCATAATGTTGACAAAGCATGACGTATTGTTGTATTTATCCCAATGAAAACTGGCATTAGCTGTCCATTGAACCACATATTTTTTCTGTTTACTCCCTCGTTTTCTTTTAAAAAGCAATAACTTGTTTGGAGATACGACCTTTTGCGTACGCCAACGACGATTGGTTTCCGTGCTAAAATGAAGTTGGGCTAATAAATACAGATTCAGCTAAATATGGTGGCAATCGCATGTGTCTATGAACTAAAAACTAAAAAGTGCCTATTCTACATTATGAATATTCACTCATGTGCATCATCATATAGAAATTTGTGGAACAATCACAAAATTTAAATCACCAAATGATCACGTGACTAACATGGAGATACGACCATATAGCACAAATTTGAGAACTTACAAACACAAAACAGAAGTCATGTGGACAACCTGAAGCATCCGATTGGCTGCTGTTGGACATACGACCTAATAGCACAAATAATTGTGAAGATCGCTGGGGATACGACATTTGTGTCACTGGTTTGTGAGAATATTTGCCATCCAATGCAAAAACAGTTTGGCCCACGATTCGAATGATATCAAATACTCATTTCCCGCCAAAATGGAGTTACGATCTTATAGTTCTGATGCGATGTGGTCTAAACTCAGGACGTTTAACAGTCAAGAGTTTCATTATCGCTCAACTGGTCTGAACTCAGGACGTATGTTAAACAGCCAAGTTTCATTATCGCTCAACTGGTCTGAACTCAGGACGTATATCAGCCAAGAGTATCATTATCGCTCAACTGGTCTGAACTCAGGACGTATATCAGCCAAGAGTTTCATTATCGCTCAACTGGTCTGAACTCAGGACGTATATTAACAGCCAAGTTTCATTATCGCTGAACTGGTCTGAACTCAGAACGTATGTTAAACAGCCAAGTTTCATTATCGCTCAACTGGTCTGAACTCAGGACGTATATCAGCCAAGAGTTTCGTTATCGCTCAACTGGTCTGAACTCAGGACGTATATTAACAGCCAAGTTTCATTATCGCTCAACTGGTCTGAACTCAGGACGAATATTAAACAGCCAAGTTTCATTATCGCTCAACTGGTCTGAACTCAGGACGTTTAACAGTCAAGAGTTCATTATGCATGAACCTGATAAAGTGTTCCCCTGTCAGTCATTGGGGAGGGGAGTGGAGGGGAGTGGTCAAAGTCCTAGCTACTACGAACAGTGACAACATTTTAATATTTTAACCCTTCCATGAGTGGAGCTTCCTGAATTTTGCAAAAACCCTGTGCCAATGCATTCTCTTATATATGCAAGTGTCCCATAGGGAGCCTCGCATATATGAGAATACATTGGCCTAACAGTAATTACCTCAATCTTGTAAGCCAGTATATTCTCTTATATAAATGCGAGACTCCCTATGGGATACACCAAATATATAAGAGAATGCACTGGTATAGGATATATAATGCTGCACCGATACAGCTCCCATCATGAAAGGGTTAAACTATCAACTGAATAAGTAACTTTTCCAGGAAATATTTTTCTGATATTTTCAGCCGTTTAAAAAAAAAAAAATATCATATTTTATCAAATGAGGTAGTTCTCTCTATAATTCACCAAAACAGATCATATCAATTTGCCTACAAAATATTGATATATTAATTAGAAGGCTTGGAATATTTTCAGCAACATATCTTATTGCATTAAATGACTGTAACAACTATATAGTACAATGGGAGCTAGACTCACATATATAAGAGTATGCACTGGCACAGGATCTGTAATGCTGCACCAGATCACCTCCAGTCAAGAAAGAGTTAAAGATAAATTATTTAAAAGCTCTACGGGTTTTAAATGACCTTTGACCTACTTAGATGTCAAACCATCCCATATCCATGTTTCAGGAAAGTATTTCCGAACATGAGTTACAGGTGCAGTCGCACCGTTATCACCAGATACGCTGTTCGATTCCGCAGGGGGAGGTCCCTCGGCACCATCTTCCATCACCATATCCCGCCAATTAAAATCTGGGAGAAATGAACATTATATATGATGTTGCTTGTGTAAAACACTGATATTACATATATTTGACAATTTTTTCTTTTCTCCAGAAAGCAAGCACACCTTCCGTGAAATACAAGTCGATGAGTCAATGATCGACTCGGGATGTCACTATGACGCTGTCACACTGAGTGTATGTTTATACAGACTGTTAGTATACCTGTATATTCACGAGATTATGATTGACTCAGTATGTCACTGGGACGCCGAGTGTATGTTTATACAGACTGTTAGTATACCTGTATATCAACGAGATTATGATTGACTCAGTATGTCACTATGACGCTGAGTGTATGTTTATACACAGACTGTTAGTATACCTGTATATCAACGAGATTATGACTGACTCAGTATGTCACTATGACATTGAGTGTACGTATACACAGACTGTAAAGTATACCTGTATATTGACAAGATTATGATTGACTCGATCAGTATGTAACTATGACACTGAGTGTATGTATACACAGACTGTAAAGTATACCTGTATATATGAGAGATTATGATTGACTCAGTATATCCGTATGATATTGAGTGTATATCTACCTGTATAATTATGCACCATTTATATTGTTACCAGTTTCACGAGGTCAACTCGATCTTTATCTTCCTACTGAATACAATACTACAAACTCTTTATACTTAATGTAACTCATAGTGTGTGTAGAAGGTCCTTATTGTAACTCATAGTGTGTGCAGAAGGTCCTTAATGTAACTCATAGTGTGTGCAGAAGGTCCTTTACCCGAGAAGGCTTAATGTAACTCATAGTGTGTGTAGAATGTCTTTTACCCGAGAAGGCTTTCTACAATGAAGGCTATGTTTCCAATGACTGAATGTGTAACATAAAGAGATTGAGACAAACTGACTAACTTTCAGTTGTGATCAAGTTAACATAAAAAGAATTAAGACATTCAGCCATGTCAAAGTACTGTGACTTATTTAAAGGTGAACAATAAAAACTGTGACTAATTAATAGGTGAACATTAAAATGGTTGTGTAGCTATGTGGCCTACAGGAAAAAATAAAGTGTGGTTAAAGATGAAATTAGGTAAACGATATATAGGTTACAAGGATATGATATTTACAAATAAATGCTAAATGACCTATATTGACCTACTTAGCAGTCAAACCATCCCATATCCATGTTTCAGGAAAATATTTCCGAATATGAGTTATAGGTGGAGTCGGATCATTACCCCCAGATACAGTGTTTGAAGCCAGGGGGCCGTGTGCACCATCTTGGACTGCTTTCTCCAGCCAAACTTGATCTGTGATAAATTAACATTATATTACACGCTAGTTCCTAGAATTACAGCGTTTACAAAACAAGCCTTGTATGTACCTGAACAAGCCTTGTATGTGCCTGAACAAGCCTTGTATGTGCCTGAACAAGCCTTGTATGTGCCCGAATATACCTTCTATGTCTGTTTTCTTTTAATTTATGGATTCTAAGATGGGTGGCGTGTAATAAACACACAACGACACACATGTTAATGGGTTTGTCGATACAGCACTAATTGTGCCATTACAGAAGGCTAGAACACTAGGCTATATGCCACTCGTTCTATTCTTCCACGCTAGCACTTGTGCCATATCGACAAACCCATTAACACCTGTGTCTGTGCAAAAATGGCTTCACTTGTGTATAACACCGATATAATGTGATAGATGTTTTTTTTCTCTAGAAGGTACATGTAGAAGTGTATATGTAGTCGGCATCGAGATTAAAGGACTCACAGTACAGTGCAGATCAAAATAAAGCACAGAACACGTCGGTATATCGACAAAAACAACGCCCACAGCTTATGAGACCGGATACGTTGAAAATACAATGTTTTGGAGCTTCCTCTTTCAAATGGTATAATATATGTTGTATATAATGTGATCTGGGGATTCGAGCATTAAGAGGGCATTTAAAGCCAAAATTAGTTAAAAGCGATTAGGGGTTACAAGGTTGATTATAAATAAATGTTATTATAATATGACCTAAATTGACCTACTTAGTTGTCAAACCATTCCATATCCATGTTTCAGGAAAATATTTGCGAATGTGGGTTACAGGTGCATTAGTGCCACTTCCACTATTCGAGTCAACAGGGGCTCCAACTTGGACTCGATCTTTCTCCAAAACTATACCTGTGATAAATTAACATTATATGGTTTCACTTGTGTATAACACCCATATAATGTGACAGATGGTTTTGTGTCCAGAACTTGGACATGTACAGTAATGCTCTAATTAATTGACCTCTTAACCACAGCAGAATTATGGGTAATTTTTCAGGACTTAGTCGGAAATATGGCTTGTTGCCATTCATCGGAAAGCTCTCGCCGACAGCTTTCCGATGAATGGCAACAAGCCATATTTCCGACTAAATCCTGAAAAGTTACCCATAATTCTGCTGTGGTTAAGAAGTCGATTACTTAGAGCATTACTGTAAGTAGTCGGTATAGAAGCAGTTGGAAACTCAGAAAAATAATGATAACTTGCTCAGAATGACAAAATCCCAATTGTGTGATCACAGTTAATATTATATCAGGAAACAGTGGAATCTGGTTGAAGACTAAGAAAATAAAAAGCTCCACATGACATCAACAGTGACATGAATTTTAAATGACCTTTGACCTACTTAGCTCTCAAACCATCCCACAACCATGTTTCAGGAAAATATTTCCGAACATGATTAAAAGGTAGAGTCAGATCATTACCCCCGGCAGTGTTTGAAGCCAGACCGGGGCCACCATCTCTGAGTACTCCTACTTCCTCCAGCCAAACATGATGTGTGATCAATGTATTACATTATATAGCTTCAGTTATAATACTTATATATCACACTGATATAATGAGACAGATGTTTTTTTTCTCTAGATAGAAACTGGAAGCGTTTACGTAATTGGCACCGAAGCAGTTGGGAATTCAGAGTTGCCCAATAAATACGCACCCTGCAGAAACATCTTTGGTAATTAAAAGTTTAATATAGGCATAAATATAAACATAACATTATATTAAGGTGAGTGTAAGGCTAAAATGGTGCCTACAGGAAACAAGTGGAGTCCAGTTGAAGAATAAGAGAATAAAAAAATCTACAGGACATCAACCGCTACACAAATTTTAATGACCTTTGACCTACTTAGCTGTAAAACCAGCCCACATCCATGTTTCAGGAAAATATTTCCGAACATGAGTTATAGGTGGAGTCGGATCATTACCCCCAGATACAGTGTTTGAAGCCAGACCGGGGCCACCATCTCTGAGTACTTCAGCTTTCTCCAGCCAAACATTATCTGTGATAAATGTATTACGGGTGTGTCTTTTTACCGGATTCCGGATCCCGGATTTCGACCCGGATTTAGGTGTCTTTTTACCGGATTTCGACCCGGATTCGGGTATGAATTTCATGCTTGTTTTATCACACGTTTAACCCATTAAAAGCCGTTTCTGACACGATTAAACCAATATAGGGCTGTCATGCTCATTCAACCCGATTAAGCGTATTTAAATGTACATATCGTGCCCGGATCAGCATACTTCTTATTTTTTCATATAGACACGACGGTTGGATTGATTTTACGTGATCATGATGGCATTTAAGGGAACACACCATGTCCGGATCCGAATTAATTATCTCGTAATTATTGATCATATTTAAAGGTAGATATCATGTCCGGATCCGGTTTTTCTCTCTCTCTCTTTGTTCCATATAAATTATCGTCTTTTTGATATATTAAATGTCACGTGGAACAAAGTTATAAGTTGATTTTGAGACGTTATACTAGGCTGTTGGATTGATTTCACGGAATGATTATCGCATTTAAAGGTACACACCATGTGCGGAACCGAATTAATTTCCACGTATTTACTGATAATATTTAAAGGTACAGATTATGCCCGGATCCGGATTTTACTTCTTATAAAGTAATGCTTATTTAATACAATAAATGTAAACTGAGTCGCGTGGAACTAGGTTATAGATGTTGATGTTTAGGTCAGATCATTCCCGGATTCGGATACGAATAGTTCTTTTCTATTTCATATAAATAGTCAAGTATTTAATACATTAAATGGCAGCTGAGCCACGCGGAACTCAGTTTATTTGGAAACGGTGAACATGGCGCTTGGATTGATTTCACGCGAGAATGAGCCCATTTACAGACAAACGTTATGCCCGGATCTGGATCCGGATTTTATGTGTCTTTTTCTAATTTCGACCCGAACCCTGATCTCAATTTTATGTTTATTATAACCCATGTTTAACACATTAAAAGACATTTCAGACCCGCGAAAACATGGTACAGGTTGCGTTTAACAGTAATATCATTCGGATTGAAATAAATTGACTTGCTTTTGTGAAGATTTTTTGTATCTCCATATAAATTAACGCCTATTTAATATATTAAATGTCAGCTGAGTTAAGAGGAAGTTAGAAGTTGATTTTGAGATGTTAGACCCGGCTGTTGGATTTATTTCACGGATCATGATCACGATGATCGCATTTAAAGGTGCAGGCCATGCACGGATCCGAATTAATTATCGCGTATTTATTAATCATTTTTAAAGGTACAGATTATGCCCGGATCCCGATTGTTCTCCTTTCACTTATAAATTAACTCCTATTTTATATATTAAATGCCAGCGGAGTCACGTGGAACCAGGTTCCACGCGACTCAGTTTACATTTATTGTATTAAATAAGCATTACTTTATAAGAAGTAAAATCCGGATCCTGGCATAATCTGTACCTTTAAATATTATCAGTAAATACGTGGAAATTAATTCGGTTCCGCACATGGTGTGTACCTTTAAATGCGATAATCATTCCTTGAAATCAATCCAACAGCCTAGTATAACGTCTCAAAATAAACTTATAACTTTGTTCCACGTGACATTTAATATATCAAAAAGACGATAATTTATATGGCAAAAAGAGAGAGAAAAAAACCGGATCCGGACATGATATCTACCTTTAAATATGATCAATACTTACGAGATAATTAATTCGGATCCGGACATGGTGTGTTCCCTTAAATGCCATCATGATCACGTAAACTCAATCCAACCGCCGTGTCTATATGAACAAATAAGAAGTATGCTGATCCGGGCACGATATGTACCTTTAACTACGATTAATCGGGTTGAATGAGCACGACAGCCCTATATTGGTTTAATCGTGTCAGAAACGGCTTTTAATGGGTTAAATGTGTGATAAAACAAGCATGAAATTCATACCCGAATCCGGGTCGAAATCCGGTAAAAAGACACCTAAATCCGGGTCGAAATCCGGGATCCGGAATCCGGTAAAAAGACACACCCATGTATTACATTATATGGCTTCAGTTATATATAACACCGATATAATGAGACAGATGTGTTTTCTCTCTGGAAACTGGAAGTGTATACGTAGTCGACACAGAAGCAGTTGGAAATAAATTCAGAGTTGCCCATTAAATACCCACCCTACAGAAACATCTTTGGTAACAGTTTTAATATAGGCATAAACATAACTAACATTTAATAGAGACTCCCTATGGGAGACTAGTCGCATATATAAGAGAATGCACTGGGACAGGACCTTTAATGCTGCACCAGCATAGCTCCCATCATGAAAAGGTTAACCCTTTACCCAACAGAACGGCCCTGTGCCAATGCATTCTCTTATATATGCGAGTCGACCATAGGTCGCCTCGCATATATAAGAGAATGCATTGGCTTAACACATTAAAAATTATAAAATTGTTAAAGAATGTAAGAAAAAATGGTAAAAAGTGTTAAAAAAAGATTTTTTTTAGGCCAATGCATTCTCTTATATATGCGAGGCGACCTATGGTCGACTCGCATATATAAGAGAATGCATTGGCACAGGGCATAACTGTAACTATCACAATGTGGTCAAGGAGCCGGTTCCAATGATATCCATATTTGTATGGTTCTATTGAGACAGACCGAAGATATTTTAGGCTGTTGAAGCTTTATTTGGCCGGTTTTGGCCGGTTTATTGGGTAAAGGGTTAAACTATCAACTGAATAATTAAATTTTCTAGGGAATATTTTTCGGATATCTTCATCTATTATTTTTTCTTTATCAAATTTGATCAAATGAGTTAGTTCCAGGGACCAGCCTAGGGGGCGACGTGGGCGAAATGGTCGCCCTGTGTGGCTGCAAGTCGCCCTGAAATGACGTCAGGGAGAAGTGGATGTCTCCCTAAAAAAAAAAAAATCTCCCTGAAAATTTGGTGACTGGATGATCTACTGCTCAGCATAACACTTCCAGTTTATCCTCACCCATGTAGAAAATCTATTGTGGACATAATAACAGCTAAAACAATCAGTTCTAATCAATAGTTACTTAGCGACAAATAGTCGCACTAACGCTCCACTTCTCCCTGGTAAGCGCCCACTTCTCCTTATTTTTCCAAGAGGGAGAAGTCACTTCTCCCTATATTTTGACCCTAGGCTGGTCCCTGGTTAGTTTTCATCAAACAGATCATGTCAATTATCCTATAAAATATTGATATATTAATTACGAGAATGCTTGGAATATTTTCAGCAAAAATCTCAATTGTGTGATCACAGCTAACATTATATCGAGGTGAGTATCATGGCTAAAATGCCTCCTATAGGAAACAGTGGAATCTGGTTGAAGACTAAGTTAATAGCTCTACATGACATCAACCTGAACAGCTACATGAATTTTAATGACCTTTGACCTACTTAGATGTCAAACCATCCCACATCCATGTTTCAGGAAAATATTTCCGAACATGAGTTACAGGTGGAGTCGGATCATTGCCACCAGTTGCAGTGTTTGAATCCACGGGGCCGTGTGCACCATCTCTGAATACTGCGTCCTCCCGCCAAATATTATCTGTGATAAATGTACATTATATGGCTTCAGTTGTGTATGACTGATATAATGAGACAGATGTTTTTTTTCTCTCTAGAAACTGGAAGCGTATATATATATATATATACGTAGCAGGTACAGAAGCAGTTGGAAATTTAGAGTTGCCCATTAAATACCCACCATAGAGAAACATCTTTGGTAACAGTTTAAAGGAACGGATGGCCGTCACGGTGGAAATGCTGTTAAAATAGTCACATATGTTAAAACAGCCATAAACAGAAAGAATATTAAAATATAGACATATCTTGTTCTTATACCAGTCATCAATATCGCGTAAATAATATGTTATTAACTAGATTGTATGCTTTGTTATGTAAACAAAAGCCAAAAATGTTCCAAAACCTGCCTTATGTTTACATAACACAGCATACAAACTTGACGACACCATTGTATTTACGCAATATCAATGATTGGTATAAGAAAAAGATATGTCTATATTTTAATATTATCTCTGTTCATGGCAGTTTTAATAGATGTGACTATTTTAACAGCATGCACACTGCATAAATAAATATAAACATTTTATCGTTATGAGCACTGCCGCTAAAATGGAGTTCGGTTGAAGACTATAACTAAATAGAAAGCTAAATATACAGAAAATCAACCATTACTACAGCAATTTTAATGACCTTGACCTACTTAGCTGTCAAACCAGTCCACATCCATGTTTCAGGAAAATATTTCCTAACATGAGTGATCACGGGTGTCGGCTCTTGGTTATTAGCGTTATTGCCGGTTGCATCGTTCGAGGCCCCAGGGAGAGCGTCCATTCTCATCACGTCATCAAACATAATATCTGTGATAGATCAATTTTATACGAGTTTTAAAGACATATCATGGACTTATTTCTTGTAGCAAGCCAGGGTTCACTCTCTTTTTTTTAACGGCATCTCTTCATGATTTATGTATTTTTTATATAAACACGTCATTAGAAAAGGCATTTTGGTGAAATTTTCGAAGTTAAAACGGAAAATGAAGTGATAAATAACGTTCACTGGTATTACAAAATTAGGACTAACCACCTGCTAACTAAACGGAAAAACTATTAAATACATTTGTTAGCTATGATTGGATATTTGTTAAATTATTAAAAATCACCAATATAAGTTTAATGATTCACCGATATTGCAACAAGTATCATACAAGGTATAGTTTCAGATTGGCCAGCATATCTTCAGACGGAAATCCGATTGCGCGAAAAATGAGTCTGGCGAGAAGGAGTCCTATATATACTGTGGTAAAATCGTAAAATAGTACAGCAGTGTGCAGCCAATCAGAACACGAGAAAGTCACGTGAGATATAATATAGTATAATAATGTGGTTGTGTTAGCTGCCTGATATAGTTTAAGTTGATATATTGGACATTAATTAGATTAGTTAAAATAATATGATAGTTTAACAGCTTGGTCACAGAAAGTTAAATCTACAGACCATCAACCATTTCTACTGGAATTTTAATGACCTTTGACCTACTTAGCTGTCAAACCAGTCCACATCCATGTTTCAGGAAAATATTTCCTTATGTGAGTGATGGCGGGTGACGGCTCCTGGTTATTAGCGTTATTGCCCGTTGCAGTGTTCGAGGCCCCAGGGAGAGAGGCCATTCTCACCACCATGTCATCGAACATAATATCTATGATAGATGAATTTTATATGTGTTTTAAACAAGCCTGAGTTTAGTTTGCCTGTCATTTGTAGAATGAGGTCCCGAGAGGGTGAATTTAGTGACTCTATCCCGCATAGCAGGCTAGCATCACTAAATTCACACTCTGGGGACCTCATTATGCATGGCCTCATCTGCTATGGGAAACATAGACTCAGATTGAAGTTCCCAAATGGTGAATTTTGTGATGTACCGGTACACCCATTTGGAACCTCGATTATGAAATGTGTAGTCTGCCAATTTTGGGATATAGAGAAACTAACCTAAAAAAGAAATAGAATCCATGTGAAGAAGTTTCTAAATTTTATAATGAAGAAACTTTCAAGAAAAGATGAGGCTTAAGCAGAATGAGGTCCTCAGAGGGTGATTTTAGTGATGCTAGCCCACTATGCAGGATAGCATCACTAAATTCACCCCCTGGGGACCTCATTCTGCAAACGACAGACACACTAAACTCAGACGTGGTGGTTATTAAGCCTGGGAATCAAATTTAAAGATACATAATCCGAACTAACGGTCCTAAATTACTATTTCTTTGGCTTCAGGGCAAACAATATTTGATTCGAGTCGAGGAACCCACCCATTAGACCTAAGAGATCAGATATAAATTTTTGAAATCTGTTAATTTTCACCACCTCGAATATTTGGCAGCTTTGTAAATATTAGACAAGCCCGACCAATATACTCTTGACACCAAATTGCGTTGAACAAAATGTTGATATATAACACATTTTGACAGTGGTTATCATTATTTTTTTGGTAATTAATCAATTTTGATAACTAAAGCATCTCTTGAAGAAATGTTGTTGTTTCCTGAATGTGATGATATGGGGACCATCAAATCAGATTGTGTATTTTAAAGCCCTTTTAAGCACTTTTTGTATGATTGGGTGAAGAGTTTTTAAGGACTATTTTACTAAAGTACGTTACCTACAATAAACACATCACTCTATGTCAGTTTAGTGTTAAAAATGGTGAAATTAACTCCAAAATTCACGTATGTCTATCATTATTCAAACATTCACATTTTTGTAATTGACACATAATAATGAATAATGAATAATGTCAAAATTTATCAGAGAAATAAAGGAACTAATATAGAATAAGCAAGATAAATAAAACAGTTATAAATGAACAAAATTCATGCAAACACAAATATATACAGTAGGGCCTAATGCCCTAAATAATCGACTCCTTAACCACAGCAGAATTACGGGTAACTTTTAAGGATTTAGTCAGAAATATGGCTTGTTGCCATTCATTGGAAAACTCTCAGTGAGAGCTTTCCGATGAATGACAACAAGCCATATTTCCAACTAAATCCTGAAAAAAACCCCCCATAATTCAGCTGTGGTTAAGGAGTCGATTATTTAGGGCATTACTGTACAAGGGAAGAATTGTTCGTACGAGATGGATGTCGAGGGAAGACTTTCGGTTCACAATGATCGAGATGGACATCGAGGGAAGACTTTCGGTTACGACGATATATGAATGAGATGGACATCGAGGGAAGACTTTCGGTTACGCCAATCGAGGGAAGACTTTCGGTCACGACGATATATGAATGAGATGGACATCGAGGCAAAACTTTTGGTCACGACGATATGACAGTAATCAGGACCAGACATACCCACCCAGGAAGAGAGTCGATGGAACGCACTCATATCTCATCAATTTATATGCTAATCTTTTGTTTTTTCTACAGTTTCTACACTCAAAATTAGTTTTTATCTCCGAACCCACAATTATATTGATAAACGAGCAGGGTTTTTAGCTAGGTCAGTGTGTGGGGGGGGGGGGGGGGACGTAAAAGGGACCCGATTTTCAGAGGTCGAGTTACAATGGCAAATACAAGCTTAACTTTTCATATCAAAAGTATGATTTTGGTGAGAAAGACTATATGTGATGTGACCGACAGGTAACGAAAAAAATGTGACATGTGTGCAGACAGGATTTAATTTGAAATTGAGATATTTTAGCTATTGTCTGGTACTGTACGATAAATCAATCATCATCAGTTAACCCTTTCATGATGGGACCTGCGCTGGTACAGCATTAAATAACCTGTGCCAGTGCATTCTCTTATATATGAGAGTCTCACATAGGGAGCATCCCAAATATATGAGAAAGCACTATTGGCTTACAAGGTCAGGGGTAAATATTGTTAGGCCAATGTATTCTCTTATATAAGCGAGACTCCCTATGGGAGACTCGCATATATCAGAGAATGCATTGGCACAGGCTTTTCGCAAAATTTCAGGAAGCTCAAGTCACGGAAGAGTTAATCCATCCATATATTTCTGTCAGAAAATTATGAATTTAAATGGGAATGAATAATTGTATGCCATGAAAATTAACTTTGATAAATAGCCCCGTTGACAACGTCATAAATATTAATTCAGTTCAGAATTAGATTGATCTGATATTACCATATAACATCTAAATTTTTGTGACCAGGGTTGTCTTTTGTTCAAAAATAAATATTGTGGTAATAACCTGGTCGTAAACGGAGTGATTTTAAAATTATGGCAATAATGTTATAGCACAATACAACTGGCCAGCATTATCCTCGGATTTCAAAATTTTCATATGAGGGCAAAAAACAATCATCATCCCATCCTATGCTAGGTTCTACGGACCTTACATTTTAACCCTGACCGAAACCCTCAAAGAGGTATCCAAAATAAGCCTTGAAATAGTTACATATTATTATCCATCCCTTAACTAACACTATTTCTGGTTGGGCAAAAGCTGCCACGTGATAATCCGGGAAAAAGTCATATTGAACTCCCGAATGTCATATTGGACTCCCAAGTGTGCAATATGACTTTTTTATCGGGACTCTATTAACTCTATTGCGAAATGAATCGGTGAAATTGTGATGCGCGCGTAACACTGGTGGATTTAGCAGACGTTTCACTTCCGCATTGAGTTTTTTTTTCTCATTTCCATGTTTACTGTTCCTAATCATGCTTTCTGATTATCAAATACAGGCTTTTATTGAGAATTAAGTGCCAACAAGTACCAAAAAATAACCACAAAAGTTTTATTCCCAACATTTGGATAACATACAGATGGATAATAAAAATGTCATTATACAATGTTTTGAACAGTATGAGTTTTTCTTGTACTCGTCCAGTTATGCGTGTCTCATCCAATAAGACTTTTCACCACAACCTGGACTCGTACAAGAAAAACACATACTGTACACAACATTGTATAATAACTTTATATTATAAATAAGTGCGATCCAATCAACCCTCTCTCAGACTGTTCATGAATGGGCAGGGACCCGCATGATCCAAGATTACATACAGTAATGCTCTAAATAATCGACTCCTTAACCACAGCAGAATTATGGGTAACATTTCAGGATTTAGTCAGAAATATGGCTTGTTGCCATATTTCCATCTAAATCCTGAAAAGTTACTCATAAAATTCTGTTGTGGTTAAGGAGTCGATTATTTAGAGCATTACTGTAACGATTTTATAATCAAGCCTTGAAATAGTGTGTCTGTCAATTGCAGAATGAGGTCCCCAGAGGGTGAATTTAGTGTAACATCACTAGATTCACCCTTTGGATACCTCAGTCTGCTTAGGCCTCATCTTCTGGTAAGTATCTATAGTCTCAAATTAACATTGTTTTTAGTTACTTTTTCCTTTCTGTTCAGTTTATATATCCCCTAACTTGCAGAAGATAAAATGCATAAACGGGGTGACTATAATGTGTGAGCATCACCAACTTCAACTGGGGAACTTTAATCTGATTCTAGGTTTCCAAAAGCAGTTGAGGCCTCAGCAGAATGAGGTTCCCAGATGGTGAATTTGGTGATGCTAGCCCACCATGAGGGATAGTGTCACTAATTTCACCCTCACAGGACCTCATTCTGAAAATGACACACTATATCCAGACTTGATTTTAATCATAAGCTGCGGTTTGACCTACTTAGCAGCAATAGAATGATACATCCATGTTTCAGGAAAATATTGTCGAACAAGAGAAACAGGTTTCATTTTGTTACCATCTTCACTTTCACTATTCGCTGGCTTGAAGCGATCGAATCCCAAATCTGCATCAAGAAAATGAGAATAATCTTAACCCTTTAGTGCTAGGTCGATTTTTGTATCAACCATATACCCTGTGCCAATGCATTCTCTTATATATGCGAGTCGACCATAGGTCGCCTCGCATATATAAGAGAATGCATTGGCCTAACAATTTTTTTTTTTTTACAGTTTTTTTTACAATTTTAATAATTTATTCTTATATTCTTTAACAGACTTATTTTGTAGGTTTAGGGCTGATGAGATCGGCCCCTGGCACTCAAAGGGTTAATTAAAGGACCCTTTAATTTTCGAGTCACTGATTATTTTTATTATAGTGCTTTGATACGGTTTTAATAACAATCTATGACATAAAATATGATTAAAATACTATAATGAATCACCATTTGGAACGTCTGTGTCTCAGGTGGCCATAGAGTAATAGAAAATAGATGAAATCATAGAAACAATTCCTCCATTTCGCTCCCAGAATGCAACATAATTCAAACTAAGAAAAAGATTTATTCCCCTTCATTGAAAATAAGTCCAAATGAAACTTAAGCACAGAAAACACGTCGATACCTCAACAAAAACATGTTCACAGTTTATTACACCAGATAAGTTGATGATACAATGTTTTGGAGCTCCTCTTTTAAATGCTATATAATATGGAATATATTTTATATAATGTGATCTGGGGGTTCGAAAATTAAGTTGGCCTTTCAAGGGAGACTGTACTCTAATTCCTGTAGTTGAGGGATTTGTTTAGCCTGAATTAACCCTTTGAGTGCCAGGTCGATTTTTGTATCAACCCATATACCCTGTGCCAATGCATTCTCTTATATATGCGAGTCGACCATAGGTCGCCTCACATATATAAGAGAATGCATTGGCCTAACAATCTTTTATTTTATTTATACAATTTTAATAATTTATTATTATATTCTTTAACAGACTTATTTTGTAGGTTTAGGGCCGATGAGATCGGCCCCTGGCACTCAAAGGGTTAATAACAGCTAGGACCTTAACAAATAAGCCAAAGGTTGATACCAATGGAAATAGATATCGCCCTGGAATAATAGGAATCAGGGAGCTAAATGTGTTCCAGAGTCGGGGAGCGAGTACTCCGTGGAATGCTAAAGGTGAAGGTAACTGAAGAATGACCTTCACCTGATACATGTGACACATTATTAAAGGATGACATCATGTGTATTTGATTTGTACATCATATCTAAATAATTTAAACTGGTGAATTAATGGGGGAATGGATTTTTGTTAGTGGGAAATTGATTTAACTAGCTGCTGTAGTTCTGGGTTTTTCCAAACCAAATTTGGCTGTGGGATAATAGTCCTGTCGTACACTTGGGGATTTATTTAAAAAGTAAACACATATGACCTATGATTTTTCTTGCATTTTCGTGATCAACTGGTGTCAATCTAGCTGGGTAAACACCACAAGAATAGCCTGTTCAATTCAGTGAATTCTGTCAAAACGTTAACACTGTCGCCTATGATAGGCGACAGTGTTAACGTTTTGACCGAATTCACTGAATTGAACCTATGGGAAACCATTTAGTTCAGTGATTTCTTACATGTTAGTGGACCAAAATCTGTCAACTGTTGTGATTGGCTGACACTGATGTAATGCTTGCTGTGATTGGCTGACACTGATGTAATGATTGCTGTGATTGGCCGACACTGATGTAATGCTTGTTGTGATTGGCTGACACTGATGTAATGCTTGTTGTGATTGGCTGACACTGATGTAATGCTTGCTGTGATTGGCTGACACTGATGTAATGCTTGCTGTGATTGGCCGACACTGATGTAATGCTTGTTGTGATTGGCTGACACTGATGTAATGCTTGCTGTGATTGGCTGACAATGATGTAATGCTTGCTGTGATTGGCCGACACTGATGTAATGCTTGCTGTGATTGGCCGACACTGATGTAATGCTTGTTGTGATTGGCTGACACTGATGTAATGCTTGCTGTGATTGGCCGACACTGATGTAATGCTTGTTGTGATTGGCTGACACTGATGTAATGCTTGCTGTGTTTGGCTGACACTGATGTAATGATTGCTGTGATTGGCCGACACTGATGTAATGCTTGCTGTGATTGGCTGACACTGATGTAATGCTTGCTGTGATTGGCTGACACTGATGTAATGCTTGCTGGTGGTATTAATGGAAAACCTACATATTTCTTCAGACTTTGTACCAGGCCTAAGTTTAATGTGCCTGTCATTTGCAGACTATGGAAAATATTTGTCAAGGAAATGGTCTCGGACAAAATTGCGGATGAAGATGGCTAACTCTAAAATCAATTGGTAATACGGCCAAATTTCCTGATAAACAAGTGATAATACAGCCATATTTCGTTGAATGTTGATAACACGATTTGGGAAATTTTATACCATAGTTGACAGTGGTTAGCATTATTTTGTTGTAAATAATCGATTCTAATAACTAAAGCATATTCTGAAGAAATGTTGTTGTTGTTGTTGTAACTTGATATGGGGACCTCTGATCGGATTGAGTACCATTAAACATACGTGTCAGTAAATTACAAGTTTATATGTGAGCAAGACAAAAAAAAGCTCCCCAAACTCATGCAAGTATGATGCAACCTTCATTTGTTTTAACCTTTCAATGACTGGAGCTTCCTGAAATTTTGTGAAAACCCTGTGCCAGTGCATTCTCTTATATATCCGAGTCTCCCATAGGGAGCCTAACATATATAAGAGAATACATTGGCCTAACAATACATATACCTTGACCCTGTAAGCCAGTGTAACATTCTCTTATATATGCAAGGATCTCTATGGGATACTCGCATATATGAGAATGCACTGGCACAGGATCTTTAAAGGGGAAGGAAACCCTCAACAAATCAGGCCGTTAATATATTTAGTATATCAACCATGATGCGATAAAACACCTCTCATTTCTCAGTTACATGGCATAATAGAAAACTCCTGCTAATTATTTATAAGATCATGACGTCACAGCCTCACTTCGCGTTACTCATTTTTAGTACGTACATTTATAAAGGCTAGAACACTGAAATCATTTCGGCGTGTTTTGTTTGTTATTCTGCGCAAAATCCAAGCAATCACAACCTATTGAAGATGTACATAGTATTATAAGTCAAGATTATTTATGTTATAATTTTGAACAATTAATTTACTGCCAGTTAATGGCTGCATAACATTTGAATGTGGAAATCTCGGCCAAACTCACATGACTTCTGTATGTGCAAATATGGCAACCAAACAATCTTTCGCGAATTAAACTATAATTTAATTTATTTATTGTGCACAAAAAACATTCAATCTGCTGTTTTGTTTATTGTCAAGCAACCAAGTGAGGCTGTGACGTCACAAACAATAAAGGGAGATAATATTTCATCCAAAATGGTGGCGTCAAGTTACCGGGGTAATTGCATGCGCAGGTTAGTTTGAGACGCCATTTAGGGCATTACTGTATCTCTGATCTTTGGGGCGATTTGAGCTGAAACTTTACATATGAACAGTGAACAGCTTGCTTCATGCACATGCCTGTTAGTTATGCGATAGTTTCCTTCCTCTTTAATGCTGCACCAGCAGAAACTCCCGTCATCAAAGGGTTAACATACTCAGCTAAGATTGAATTCCATATCCACGTTTCAGGGAAATATTTCCGGACATGAGATTTAGGAGTGGAGGGTATGTTCATAATTGTGTCTTTCGCAGAAGACATAATATCAGCATCATAATTCATTCCAGCATCATCATAGAACATCTCATTCTCATAAAGCATATACTGATATTCTGAAAAATTTATACCAAAAAAATAACTGATGATGTCTCGAAAACAGAAATAAAATCCAGCAGGAGACAATAAGAGCAAGCCTTGAAATAGTGTGTCTGTCATTTGCAGGTGAGGTCCCCAGAGGGTGAATTTAGTGATGCTATCCCGCATAGAGGGCTAGCATTACTGAATTCATCCTCTGGGGACCTCATACTGCATGGCCTAATCTGCTATGGGGACGGAGACTCGGATTGAAGTTCCCAAATGTTGAATATTTTGATGTACACCCACTGGAAACCTCGATTATGCAATGTGTCGTCTGCCAATTTTGGGATATAGGGAAACTAAACTAAAAAAAGAAATAGAATCTATGTGAAGAAGTTTCTATAGAAATTTGATAATAAAGAAACTTTCCAGAGAAGATGAGGCCTAAAGCAGAATGAGGTCCCCAGAGGGTGAATTTAGTGATGCTAGCCTCAGGATAGTGTCACTAAATTTACCCTCTGGGGACCTCATTCTGCAAATGTCAGGCACACTAAACTCAGGCTTGTCTGCTACTTATAGATATTTGCAGTTGGTTGATGGACTCAAGATTTTCCCCCAGTGGCTGTAGGCAGGGGCGCCGGAAGCATCCAAGGGCAGGGGGGGGGGGGGCAGAGCCTACAAAAAGGGCACTTTTCCGCAAAAAAGGGCATTTTCTCGGGAAAATAACCATAAATTAATTGTGGCAAAAATCCCTATTTGAATGGTATTTGTCGGTTTTTATGGCCGTTTTGTGATAAAATTGACAAAAAATTAATATTCCTTGTGAAATTGGTGGTATTTGGGACCAAAAAAGTCACATTTTGCTATAAAAACACGAGATTAAACACACAAAAAGCATTTTCTGTCTCCAGAAAAAGGGCAAGTCCTGCCCCGCTCGCCCCCCTTGGTCAAGGGCAGGGGGGTCAGCTGCCCCCTCTGCCCCCCCTCTTCCGGCGCCCCTGGCTGTAGGTGATAGAAACTCTGGCACATAAGATAGTAATCCTTCAATGTGACAGTGCTAATTAAAGATACACAATCTAACGCTCCTAAATTACAATTTATCACATGATTAGCACTATTTTCCTATGTAATATTCGAGCGTAATAGACACGTGTAATATCGTCGCGTGCAATGACGTCACGCTGCTCTTTGGGACAAAGTTCTCTGTCGGTTAATTATTGTTGTTTTCGATAAAATTTAAGCGATTATATGACCATGTGATAAAAAGTATCTCAAACTCGTTCTATTTTATACGTAATTTATCAACCTCGTCAACTAAATTCTATTTGAGCCTCGGTAAACCTCGTCTCAAATCGAATTTAGTGAACTCGGTTGATAAATTCCGTATAAAATAGAAACTCATGTGAGATCCTCTATTTCTTTGACTTTGTGGTAAAAATTATTTTATTCGAGTCGAGGAACCAGCCCATCAAAGCACAGAGTTATCAGATATCAATATTTGAAATTTAATATTTTTCACCACCTGGAATATTTGGCGGCCTGGCAAATATCTGATGAATGCCGACTGACTTAATCTTGATTCAAAATGGCATTGAACAAAATGTTGATATATAACACTTTTTGGGCAATTATACACTATATAGTTGACACTGGTTAGCAATAATTTTGGTCAATTACTCGATTCTGATAACTAAAGCGTCTTTTGAAGAAATGTTGTTGTTGGAATCTGATTATATGAGGACCATCGAATCAGATTGTGTACCTTTAAATATATCATGAACAAATGATGCTATTAAGCAATATATGAGAAAAATGAAGAGAATTTGGGTAAAATGAACCAATTGAAATGAAATAAGACGTAAGAAAACTAATTCTGAGCAAACTAAATATAAGCAACCGCAATAAACGACAGAATTATTCATTATTTTCATCATTATTATGTAATATTTATGTGTATAGAAAAAAAAACCATATCCTATCCTACGATGCATTCTCAAAAGAGCAAAAATTAGAACATGTGGCATGTTAGATGTTGAAAATTTCTTTGCTTTTCTTAATATAAAAAATAATGTGCTTCAGCTGAAAACACCATCGGAGAGAAAATACTTTTTTTTTATATATATATATGTCTATTTTTCATATTTTTTAGACTTTAGATGCTAAAGTATTATAGATCTACAATAGTACTGAAATTAACAGGCCAAGGTCAATAGTCCAGCTTGCTGTTCACAAAAACAACCCAAGGCACGATTCTCACCTTGTGCCAACCATCATGTCAGCAGGTGGGTAATAGTTTGAAGACTATAGCCGGGCAATAGTTTGCTTGCTACAATTCTCGTCAAGAATGATGTCAGCAGACGGGTAATAGTTTGAAGACTATAGCCGGGCGTTATTTCACTTGCCACAATTCTCACCTCGCGACAACTGGAATGTCAGCAGGGAATTAATAGTTTGAAGACGAAAGACGGGCGATAATTCGCTTGCCAGGCAACGGTCAAAACTGTCCGATGACATGTGATCATGCTTCATCGGCTGAGAAGCTAGGTCAGCTCTATGAAATCTATCTATACCAGACTATCGAAATATCTTCAAATTCTCTTCTATCTTAACCCTTTACCCAACAAACCGGCCAAATAAAGCTTCAACAGCCTAAAATATCTTCGGTCTGTCTCAATAGAACCATACAAATATGGATATCATTGGAACCGGCTCCTTGACCGCATTGTGATAGTTACAGTTAGCCCTGTGCCAATGCATTCTCTTATATATGCGAGTCGACCATAGGTCGCCTCGCATATATAAGAGAATGCATTGGCCTAAAAAAATATCTTTTTTTAACACTTTTTACCATTTTTTCTTACATTCTTTAACAATTTTATAATTTTTAATGTGTTAAGCCAATGCATTCTCTTATATATGCGAGGCGACCTATGGTCGACTCGCATATATAAGAGAATGCATTGGCACAGGGCCGTTCTGTTGGGTAAAGGGTTAAATTACTCTCTAATTTTCTCTCTTTTTCTCTCTCTCGCTGATCTCATATTATAAATATGTCTAATACCAACTTTATTTCTCTGTCTTTTATTCTCACTTAAACCGTTTATTCCATAGAGCGCAATATTTACACACCTATCAGATGAGTCCACTACATGAGTTGGTGCGAGACAAAAAATATGAGCTATTTGTCATGAGCTATTGGATTAAATACTGTTTACATTAAAAAGTCGACTTCTTATTGTGATGTTTGTCTCAAATTACGTCCCGCATACATAGACGCAATCATCATGCACCGGTGATACTGTCCAATAAGTAAGTAGGCCTAAATATGCTAAGGAGGACTAAATATGCTAAGTAGGCCTAAATATGCTGATTGGAAAGACATTGTATTATAAGCAGTGTCCTTGCGGGATCGTTTTGTAGGGGATAATCTGACGTGAAACTGTATCCTATATGACCAACGTTGACGTGTCCATATAATAGCGTATCACAATACATATAATTATTGGCATTAACCCTTTCATGACTGGAGCTGCGCTCATGCAGCAATAGAAATCCTGTGCCAGTGCATTTTCTTATATATTTTCTAGTGTTCGGTATTCAACGGATTTCGGTATTCGAATATTTAGATAAATTATAAAATTATATAGATAACATATTTTGGAACCAATTTATTATTTAATGAAATAGCATATTTATCCATGCACATGCTATACGCAAAAAAAAAGAGAGAAAAAAAAGTCTTTTGGCTCCCATAGGGAGCCTCACATATATAAGAGAATGCATTAGCTTACAAGGTCAAGGTAAATATTGTCATGAAATGGTTAACTCTTTTAGTGCCAGGCTTATTTTGTAGGTTTAGTGCCAGGGAATCTTACGTTTTTCATGAACATCAAAATTATTACTATGAATACTTGGTGATAGTTTTGAGTTATAACATGCCCCTACGAATTTATCCAGTTTGTTTTTAAATTCGCTATAGCATGCTTAAGCATACAAAACAAAATTTCCCCAAAAAAAACAAAAAAAAAACTAACTTTTTCAAAATATTTTTTTAGGGGCGATTTTATTGGCCCTGGCAATCTACAGACCGTAAATTAGGGCCGATAAGATTGGCCCCTGGCACTGAAAGAGTTAAATGCCTGAAGTCAGTGAGCTATCCTCATCACATCTAACACTCTATTTTGGCTTTCCTTGGAAGCAAATGTTTCCAAAAGGCCATGAATTCAGACTATCAATATATACCCTTATCGCGATCATAAGATGGATATCGAATCAATAATAATTTAGATCATATCATGAAGTGAATGACGTTAACGCTGCCATAATGCCAGCAAAAAGTTATGCATATACAGTAATGCCCTAAATAATCGACTCCTTAACAATAATTTTGCTGTGGTTAAGGAGTTGATTATTTAGGGCATTACTGTATACTGGGAATGTTGGTAAAGGGTCTATCCTTCCCAGGAGATGGGCGTAATTGCTCTCGCACCCGTACACACTTGCAATTTTCAAATTCGCAAATTTGCGCTCGTCCCTCTTGCATATGGTGGTTGTAGACAACAATTTAATGTTGAAACTATTTGAAAGTTTGCTTAGATCCTATCATGTCTCCATTTAGTTATGGGCATGTGAAAGTGTAACTGGACGTATGACTATCACGCAATGACATTTTGTTTGAGACAACCCCAACTTATCATTAAATTAAGGATTAAATTGTACCAGTCTTCTGAATTGCAGGAGCAAATATGGTCTCTCGATTTATTTTTCTCATGGTAAAGACTGGTGACGGGTAATAGTTATTAATTGAAGCAGACCAAGCCTGCAAATATTGTGTCCGTCATTTGTAAAATAAGGTCCCCAGAGGGTGAATTTAGTGACGTTATTCCGAAAGGTAGGTTAGCATCACCAAATTCACCCTCTGGGAACATAATTCTGCTGAAACCTCATCTGCTATGGGAGATCTAGAATCAGATTAACCCTTTACCCAACAGAACAGACCATATTAAAAATGATAAAATTGTCAAAGAATGTAGAAAAATATTATAAAAATTGTTAAAAAATGTAAGAAAAAATTATAAAATTGTTAAAGAATGTAAGAAAAAATGGTAAAAAGTGTTAAAAAAGATTTTTTTAGGCCAATGCATTCTCTTATATATGCGAGGCGACCTATGGTCGACTCGCATATATAAGAGAATGCATTGGCACAGGGCATAACTGTAACCATCACAATGTGGTCAATGAACCGGTTCTAATGATATCCATATTTGTATGGTGTTAGTGAGACAGACCGAAGATATTTTAGGCTGTTGAAGATTTATTTGGGCGTTTTTGGCCGGTTTGTTGGGTAAAGGGTTAAAGTTCCTCAATTGACTATAGATACTTCCCACAAGATGAGGCTTAAGCAGAATGAGGTTCCCGGAGGGTGAATTTGGTGATGTTAGCCTGCTGTGCGGGATAGCATCACTAAATTCACCCTCTGGGAACCTCATTCTGCAAATGACAGACACACTATTTGCAGACTTGAAGCAGACTATGGGTTGATGCAGTCTAGTAATAACTAAACCAAGGTTTCCTTACAGTCAACTCTCAGTCTAGAGACACCGGTATTAACAAATATTTCCGCGATGAACGGGAAATTCCCTTCTGGCGACAGCTCATTAATATTCATGTTTCCAAATATAGCACTGTTTACCTTTTTGATTGGTGTTATTTGATGCGGCAGACCTTTGCTGTAACCGGTAGGAAGAATAGCTACACATGTTTTTCTGGTTATTAATAAACTACTCAGAATAAACTCCTGTTTTTGCTTTAGTGAATCAATACCAATTTTCTTCAAAACGTTCTTAATTACAATTTCGACAATTTGTATTTCGTAAGCCTGCCATTGTTTTAGCGTAGCCTCGCTTTCATCTAGCATTTCCGCCTTCGGTAATACTTATTTTTAGAACTATTGGGCGGTGCTTGTATGAATAATTACTATGAGGGCAGAATATGAATAGGTAATGGGATTTGCAGGCAGTTATTGATTGGTCGAGCAACGCATTGCCTGGTGCGAATTGGTTGGATTTCTCCCGTTTGAAATATATTTTTCCATGAATGTCTCAAGACCGTAAGTTGAAAGTAATGAAAATTAGGTCTAATTTTAATAAGACTGGGGTTGATGAAGCTGCTGACAGGATAACATATATTCACCTGAGTTCTGTTGGTTGAGTAGATGCAGATCTGACATAAAATTCAATCCTGCTTTCTGAAAAAAAAATCAATTCATTCAACATATTAGATTATTTAGATTTTAAATTTTTAGATTTTATTTGTATAAGATATAACTATTAGGACGTTATCAACGCACATAACACTAAAACATAGTGATATGGAACAATAACGACAATAATACATTAACTACGTAACAATTGTGGTATTAAATACTGATATGACTAGTGAATTGGTATGTTTAATAAAAGCCAACCGAAGGCAGGTTATTTGAAATTAATAATTAATTGTTCTTAAAGTTGTTGTCCACCTTTGACTGTATGTACTTCGGCGGCCTCCTGGATATATTTGCATCTGTTTTGTATGTACTTCGGCAGCCTCCTTGATATATTTGCATCTGTTTTGTATGTCGAGACTGTATGTACTTCGGCGGCCTGCTGGATATATTTGCATCTGTTTTGTATGTCGATAATTTGTGGGATTTAATAATGAGTTGGGATTCTTCGCGATTAAAGTTTGGAAAATTTCAAGCTTAATTCTAATTTCTTCATACAGAGAACAATCGATTAAAAAATGAATTTCATATTAAAGACATATTATGGACTTCTTCAGTGCGTTACACTGATATACTAGTACTCATGCTACTGGGAGGAATGTAACATTCTACTAACAACATCACTTTAAGATTATTCGCCATTTCGAATCTGATCACCCTATCATAGTCTGTCACATCACTTTAAGATTATTTGCCATTTCTATTTGATCACCCTATCGAGTGTTCCACATCACTTTAAGATTATTCGCCATTCTATTTGATATCACCCTATCGGAGTGTTTCACATCACTTTAAGATTATTCTCCATTCTATATGATATCACCCTATCGGAGTGTTTCACATCACTTTAAGATTATTCGCCATTATATTTGATATCACTCTATCGGAGTGCTTCACATCACTTTAAGATTATTCTCCATTCTATTTGATATCACTCTATCGGAGTGTTTCACATCACTTTAAGATTATTCGCCATTCTATTTGATATCACCCTATCGGAGTGTTTCACATCACTTTAAGATTATTCGCCATTCTATTTGATATCACCCTATCGGAGTGTTTCACATCACTTTAAGATTATTCTCCATTCTATTTGATCACCCTATCGGAGTGTTTCACATCACTTTAAGATTATTCCCCATTCTATTTGATATCACCCTATCGGAGTGTTTCACATCACTTTAAGATTATTCTCCATTCTATCTGATCACCCTATCGGAGTGTTTCACATCACTTTAAGATTATTCGCCATTCTATTTGATATCATCCTATCGGAGTGTTTCACATCACTTTAAGATTATTCCCCATTCTATTTGATATCACCCTATCGGATTGTTTCACATCACTTTAAGATTATTCCCCATTCTATCTGATCACCCTATCGGAGTGTTTCACATCACTTTAAGATTATTCCCCATTCTATTTGATATCACCCTATCGGAGTGTTTCACATCACTTTAAGATTATTCGCCATTCTATTTGATATCATCCTATCGGAGTGTTTCACATCACTTTAAGATTATTCCCCATTCTATTTGATATCACCCTATCGGAGTGTTTCACATCACTTTAAGATTATTCTCCATTCTATTTGATATCACCCTATCGGAGTGTTTCACATCACTTTAAGATTATTCTCCATTCTATTTGATATCACCCTATCGGAGTGTTTCACATCACTTTAAGATTATTCTCCATTCTATTTGATCACCCTATCGGAGTGTTTCACATCACTTTAAGATTATTTACCATTTCTATTTGATCACCCTATCGGAGTGTTTCACATCACTTTAAGATTATTCCCCATTCTATTTGATATCACCCTATCGGAGTGTTTCACATCACTTTAAGATTATTCTCCATTCTATTTGATATCACCCTATCGGAGTGTTTCACATCACTTTAAGATTATTCGCCATTCTATTTGATATCACCCTATCGGAGTGTTTCACATCACTTTAAGATTATTCCCCATTCTATTTGATATCACCCTATCGGAGTGTTTCACATCACTTTAAGATTATTCGCCATTCTATTTGATATCACCCTATCGGAGTGTTTCACATCACTTTAAGATTATTCCCCATTCTATTTGATATCACCCTATCGGAATGTTTCACATCACTTTAAGATTATTCCCCATTCTATTTGATATCACCCTATCAGAGTGTTTCACATCACTTTAAGATTATTCCCCATTCTATTTGATATCACCCTATCGGAGTGTTCCACATCACTTTAAGATTATTCCCCATTTTATTTGATATCACCCTATCGGAGTGTTTCACATCACTTTAAGATTATTCGCCATTCTATTTGATATCACCCTATCGGAGTGTTTCACATCACTTTAAGATTATTCTCCATTCTATTTGATATCACCCTGTCGGAGTGTTTCACATCACTTTAAGATTATTCTCCATTCTATTTGATATCACCCTATCGGAGTGTTTCACATCACTTTAAGATTATTCCCCATTCTATTTGATATCACCCTATCGGAGTGTTTCACATCACTTTAAGATTATTCGCCATTCTATCGGAGTGTTTCACATCATTTTAAGATTATTCTCCATTCTATTTCATATCACCCTATCGGAGTGTTTCACATCACTTTAAGATTATTCGCCATTCTATTTGATATCACCCTATCGGAGTGTTTCACATCACTTTAAGATTATTCGCCATTCTATTTTATATCACCCTATCGGAGTGTTTCACATCACTTTAAGATTATTCTCCATTCTATTTGATATCACCCTATCGGAGTGTTTCACATCACTTTAAGATTATTCTCCATTCTATTTGATATCACCCTGTCGGAGTGTTTCACATCACTTTAAGATTATTCTCCATTCTATTTGATATCACCCTATCGGAGTGTTTCACATCACTTTAAGATTATTCCCCATTCTATTTGATATCACCCTATCTGAGTGTTTCACATCACTTTAAGATTATTCTCCATTCTATTTGATATCACCCTGTCGGAGTGTTTCACATCACTTTAAGATTATTCTCCATTCTATTTGATATCACCCTATCGGAGTGTTTCACATCACTTTAAGATTATTCTCCATTCTATTTGATATCACCCTATCGGAGTGTTTCACATCACTTTAAGATTATTCCCCATTCTATTTGATATCACCCTATCGGAGTGTTTCACATCACTTTAAGATTATTCTCCATTCTATTTTATATCACCCTATCGGAGTGTTTCACATCACTTTAAGATTATTCTCCATTCTATTTGATATCACCATATCGGAGTGTTTCACATCACTTTAAGATTATTCTCCATTCTATTTGATATCACCCTGTCGGAGTGTTTCACATCACTTTAAGATTATTCTCCATTCTATTTGATCACCCTATCGGAGTGTTTCACATCACTTTAAGATTATTCGCCATTCTATTTGATATCACCCTATCGGAGTGTTTCACATCACTTTAAGATTATTCTCCATTCTATTTGATATCACCCTATCGGAGTGTTTCACATCACTTTAAGATTATTCCCCATTCTATTTCATATCACCCTATCGGAGTGTTTCACATCACTTTAAGATTATTCGCCATTCTATTTGATATCACCCTATCGGAGTGTTTCACATCACTTTAAGATTATTCACCATTTCTATTTGATCACCCTATCGGAGTGTTTCACATCACTTTAAGATTATTCGCCATTCTATTTGATATCACCCTATCGGAGTGTTTCACATCACTTTAAGATTATTCTCCATTCTATTTGATATCACCCTATCGGAGTGTTTCACATCACTTTAAGATTATTCTCCATTCTATTTGATATCAACCTATCGGAGTGTTTCACATCACTTTAAGATTATTCGCCATTCTATTTTATATCACCCTATCGGAGTGTTTCACATCACTTTAAGATTATTCTCCATTCTATTTGATATCAACCTATCGGAGTGTTTCACATCACTTTAAGATTATTCTCCATTCTATTTGATATCACCCTATCGGAGTGTTTCACATCACTTTAAGATTATTCTCCATTATATTTGATCACCCTATCGGAGTGTTTCACATCACTTTAAGATTATTCGCCATTCTATTTGATATCACCCTATCGGAGTGTTTCACATCACTTTAAGATTATTCGCCATTCTATTTGATATCACCCTATCGGAGTGTTTTACATCACTTTAAGATTATTCTCCATTCTATTTGATATCACTCTATCGGAGTGTTTCACATCACTTTAAGATTATTCTCCATTCTATTTGATATCACCCTATCGGAGTGTTTCACATCACTTTAAGATTATTCGCCATTCTATTTGATATCACCCTATCGGAGTGTTTCACATCACTTTAAGATTATTCTCCATTCTATTTGATATCACCCTATCGGAGTGTTTCACATCACTTTAAGATTATTCCCCATTCTATTTGATATCACCCTATCGGAGTGTTTCACATCACTTTAAGATTATTCGCCATTCTATTTGATATCATCCTATCGGAGTGTTTCACATCACTTTAAGATTATTCTCCATTCTATTTGATCACCCTATCGGGAGTGTTTCACATCACTTTAAGATTATTCTCCATTCTATTTGATATCATCCTATCGGAGTGTTTCACATCACTTTAAGATTATTCCCCATTCTATTTGATATCACCCTATCGGAGTGTTTCACATCACTTTAAGATTATTCGCCATTCTATTTGATATCACCCTATCGGAGTGTTTCACATCACTTTAAGATTATTCGCCATTCTATCTGATCACCCTATCGAGTGTTCCACATCACTTTAAGATAATTCTCCATTCTATTTGATATCATCCTATCGGAGTGTTTCACATCACTTTAAGATTATTCCCCATTCTATTTGATATCATCCTATCGGAGTGTTTCACATCACTTTAAGATTATTCTCCATTCTATTTGATATCACCCTATCGGAGTGTTTCACATCACTTTAAGATTATTCCCCATTCTATTTGATATCACCCTATCGGAGTGTTTCACATCACTTTAAGATTATTCGCCATTCTATTTGATATCACCCTATCGGAGTGTTTCACATCACTTTAAGATTATTCCCCATTCTATTTGATATCACCCTGTCGGAGTGTTTCACATCACTTTAAGATTATTCTCCATTCTATTTGATATCACCCTATCAGAGTGTTTCACATCACTTTAAGATTATTCTCCATTCTATTTGATCACCCTATCGGGAGTGTTTCACATCACTTTAAGATTATTCTCCATTCTATTTGATATCATCCTATCGGAGTGTTTCACATCACTTTAAGATTATTCCCCATTCTATTTGATATCACCCTATCGGAGTGTTTCACATCACTTTAAGATTATTCGCCATTCTATTTGATATCACCCTATCGGAGTGTTTCACATCACTTTAAGATTATTCGCCATTCTATCTGATCACCCTATCGAGTGTTCCACATCACTTTAAGATAATTCTCCATTCTATTTGATATCATCCTATCGGAGTGTTTCACATCACTTTAAGATTATTCCCCATTCTATTTGATATCATCCTATCGGAGTGTTTCACATCACTTTAAGATTATTCTCCATTCTATTTGATATCACCCTATCGGAGTGTTTCACATCACTTTAAGATTATTCCCCATTCTATTTGATATCACCCTATCGGAGTGTTTCACATCACTTTAAGATTATTCGCCATTCTATTTGATATCACCCTATCGGAGTGTTTCACATCACTTTAAGATTATTCGCCATTCTATTTGATATCACCCTGTCGGAGTGTTTCACATCACTTTAAGATTATTCCCCATTCTATTTGATATCATCCTATCGGAGTGTTTCACATCACTTTAAGATTATTCTCCATTCTATTTGATATCACCCTATCAGAGTGTTTCACATCACTTTAAGATTATTCTCCATTCTATTTGATATCACCCTATCGGAGTGTTTCACATCACTTTAAGATTATTCGCCATTCTATTTGATATCACCCTATCGGAGTGTTTCACATCACTTTAAGATTATTCGCCATTCTATTTGATATCACCCTATCGGAGTGTTTCACATCACTTTAAGATTATTCGCCATTCTATTTGATATCACCCTATCGGAGTGTTTCACATCACTTTAAGATTATTCTCCATTCTATTTGATATCACCCTATCGGAGTGTTTCACATCACTTAAGATTATTCCCCATTCTATCTGATCACCCTATCGGAGTGTTTCACATCACTTTAAGATTATTCCCCATTCTATTTGATATCACACTATCGGAGTGTTTCACATCACTTTAAGATTATTCCCCATTCTATCTGATCACCCTATCGGAGTGTTTCACATCACTTTAAGATTATTCTCCATTATATTTGATATCACCCTATCGGAGTGTTTCACATCACTTTAAGATTATTCTCCATTATATTTGATATCACCCTATCGGAGTGTTTCACATCACTTTAAGATTATTCTCCATTCTATTTGATATCACCCTATCGGAGTGTTTCACATCACTTTAAGATTATTCGCCATTCTATTTGATATCACCCTATCGGAGTGTTTCACATCACTTTAAGATTATTCTCCATTCTATTTGATATCACCCTATCGGAGTGTTTCACATCACTTTAAGATTATTCTCCATTCTATTTGATATCACCCTATCGGAGTGTTTCACATCACTTTAAGATTATTCGCCATTCTATTTGATATCACCCTATCGGAGTGTTTCACATCACTTTAAGATTATTCTCCATTCTATTTGATATCACCCTATCGGAGTGTTTCACATCACTTTAAGATTATTCGCCATTCTATTTGATATCACCCTATCGGAGTGTTTCACATCACTTTAAGATTATTCGCCATTCTATCTGATCACCCTATCGGAGTGTTTCACATCACTTTAAGATTATTCGCCATTCTATTTGATATCACCCTATCGGAGTGTTTCACATCACTTTAAGATTATTCCCCATTTCTATTTGATATCACCCTATCGGAGTGTTTCACATCACTTTAAGATTATTCTCCATTCTATTTGATCACCCTATCGGAGTGTTTCACATCACTTTAAGATTATTCGCCATTCTATTTGATATCACCCTATCGGAGTGTTTCACATCACTTTAAGATTATTCGCCATTCTATTTGATATCACCCTATCGGAGTGTTTCACATCACTTTAAGATTATTCTCCATTCTATTTGATATCACCCTATCGGAGTGTTTCACATCACTTTAAGATTATTCGCCAATTCTATTTGATATCACCCTATCGGAGTGTTTCACATCACTTTAAGATTATTCGCCATTCTATTTGATATCACCCTATCGGAGTGTTTCACATCACTTTAAGATTATTCTCCATTCTATTTGATATCACTCTATCGGAGTGTTTCACATCACTTTAAGATTATTCGCCATTCTATTTGATATCACCATATCGGAGTGTTTCACATCACTTTAAAATTATTCGCCATTCTATTTGATATCACCATATCGGAGTGTTTCACATCACTTTAAAATTATTCACCATTCTATTTGATATCACCCTATCGGAGTGTTTCACATCACTTTAAGATTATTCGCCATTCTATTTGATATCACCCTGTCGGAGTGTTTCACATCACTTTAAGATTATTCCCCAATTCTATTTGATATCACCCTATCGGAGTGTTTCACATCACTTTAAGATTATTCCCCATTCTATTTGATATCACCCTATCGGAGTGTTTCACATCACTTTAAGATTATTCGCCATTCTATTTGATATCACCCTATCGGAGTGTTTCACATCACTTTAAGATTATTCCCCATTCTATTTGATATCACCCTATCGGAGTGTTTCACATCACTTTAAGATTATTCACCATTCTATTTGATATCACCCTATCGGAGTGTTTCACATCACTTTAAGATTATTCTCCATTCTATTTGATATCACCCTATCGGAGTGTTTCACATCACTTTAAGATTATTCCCCATTCTATTTGATATCATCCTATCTGAGTGTTTCACATCACTTTAAGATTATTCTCCATTATATTTGATATCACCCTATCGGAGTGTTCCACATCACTTTAAGATTATTCTCCATTCTATTTGATCACCCTATCGGAGTGTTTCACATCACTTTAAGATTATTCCCCATTCTATTTGATATCACCCTATCGGAGTGTTTCACATCACTTTAAGATTATTCGCCATTCTATTTGATATCACCCTATCGGAGTGTTTCACATCACTTTAAGATTATTCTCCATTCTATTTGATATCACCCTATCGGAGTGTTTCACATCACTTTAAGATTATTCGCCATTCTATTTGATATCATCCTATCGGAGTGTTTCACATCACTTTAAGATTATTCTCCATTCTATTTGATATCACCCTATCGGAGTGTTTCACATCACTTTAAGATTATTCGCCATTCTATTTGATATCATCCTATCGGAGTGTTTCACATCACTTTAAGATTATTCCCCATTCTATTTGATATCACCCTATCGGAGTGTTTCACATCACTTTAAGATTATTCGCCATTCTATTTGATATCATCCTATCGGAGTGTTTCACATCACTTTAAGATTATTCCCCATTCTATTTGATATCACCCTATCGGAGTGTTTCATATCACTTTAAGATTATTCGCCATTCTATTTGATATCACCCTATCGGAGTGTTTCACATCACTTTAAGATTATTCTCCATTCTATTTGATATCACCCTATTGGAGTGTTTCACATCACTTTAAGATTATTCGCCATTCTATATGATATCACCCTATCGGAGTGTTTCACATCACTTTAAGATTATTCGCCATTCTATTTGATATCACCCTATCGGAGTGTTTCACATCACTTTAAGATTATTCCCCATTCTATTTGATATCACCCTATCGGAGTGTTTCACATCACTTTAAGATTATTCGCCATTCTATTTGATATCACCCTATCGGAGTGTTTCACATCACTTTAAGATTATTCCCCATTCTATTTGATATCACCCTATCGGAGTGTTTCACATCACTTTAAGATTATTCCCCATTCTATTTGATATCACCCTATCGGAGTGTTTCACATCACTTTAAGATTATTCCCCATTCTATTTGATATCACCCTATCGGAGTGTTTCACATCACTTTAAGATTATTCGCCATTCTATTTGATATCACCATATCGGAGTGTTTCACATCACTTTAAGATTATTCGCCATTCTATTTGATATCACCCTGTCGGAGTGTTTCACATCACTTTAAGATTATTCCCCATTCTATTTCATATCACCCTATCGGAGTGTTTCACATCACTTTAAGATTATTCGCCATTCTATTTGATATCATCCTATCGGAGTGTTTCACATCACTTTAAGATTATTTACCATTTCTATCTGATCACCCTATCGTAGTGTTTCACATCACTTTAAGATTATTCTCCATTCTATTTGATATCACCCTATCGGAGTGTTTCACATCACTTTAAGATTATTCGCCATTCTATTTGATATCACCCTATCGGAGTGTTGCACATCACTTTAAGATTATTCGCCATTCTATTTGATATCACCCTATCGGAGTGTTGCACATCACTTTAAGATTATTCGCCATTCTATTTCATATCACCCTATCGGAGTGTTTCACATCACTTTAAGATTATTCGCCATTCTATTTGATATCATCCTATCGGAGTGTTTCACATCACTTTAAGATTATTTACCATTTCTATCTGATCACCCTATCGTAGTGTTTCACATCACTTTAAGATTATTCCCCATTCTATTTGATATCACCCTATCGGAGTGTTTCACATCACTTTAAGATTATTCTCCATTCTATTTTATATCACCCTATCGGAGTGTTTCACATCACTTTAAGATTATTCTCCATTCTATTTGATATCACCCTATCGGAGTGTTTCACATCACTTTAAGATTATTCCCCATTCTATTTGATATCACCCTATCGGAGTGTTTCACATCACTTTAAGATTATTCGCCATTCTATTTGATATCACCCTATCGGAGTGTTGCACATCACTTTAAGATTATTCGCCATTCTATTTGATATCATCCTATCGGAGTGTTTCACATCACTTTAAGATTATTCGCCATTCTATTTGATATCACCCTATCGGAGTGTTTCACATCACTTTAAGATTATTCCCCATTCTATTTGATATCACCCTATCGGAGTGTTTCACATCACTTTAAGATTATTCGCCATTCTATTTGATATCACCCTATCGGAGTGTTTCACATCACTTTAAGATTATTCGCCATTCTATTTGATATCACCATATCGGAGTGTTTCACATCACTTTAAGATTATTCCCCATTCTATTTGATATCACCCTATCGGAGTGTTTCACATCACTTTAAGATTATTTACCATTCTATTTGATATCACCATATCGGAGTGTTTCACATCACTTTAAGATTATTCGCCATTCTATTTGATATCACCCTATCGGAGTGTTTCACATCACTTTAAGATTATTCCCCATTCTATTTGATATCACCCTATCGGAGTGTTTCACATCACTTTAAGATTATTCTCCATTCTATTTGATATCACCCTATCGGAGTGTTTCACATCACTTTAAGATTATTCGCCATTCTATTTGATATCACCCTATCGGAGTGTTTCACATCACTTTAAGATTATTCGCCATTCTATTTGATATCACCCTATAGGAGTGTTTCACATCACTTTAAGATTATTCCCCATTCTATTTGATATCACCCTATCGGATTGTTTCACATCACTTTAAGATTATTCTCCATTCAATTTGATATCACCCTATCGGAGTGTTTCACATCACTTTAAGATTATTCGCCATTCTGTTTGATATCACCCTATCGGAGTGTTTCACATCACTTTAAGATTATTCTCCATTCTATTTGATAACACCCTGTCGGAGTGTTTCACATCACTTTAAGATTATTCGCCATTCTATTTGATATCACCCTATCGGAGTGTTTCACATCACTTTAAGATTATTCTCCATTCTATTTGATATCACCCTATCGGAGTGTTTCACATCACTTTAACATTATTCGCCATTCTATTTGATATCACCCTACCGGAGTGTTTCACATCACTTTAAGATTATTCGCCATTCTATCTGATCACCCTATCGAGTGTTCCACATCACTTTAAGATTATTCTCCATTCTATTTGATCACCCTATCGAGTGTTCCACATCACTTTAAGATTATTCGCCATTCTATTTGATATCACCCTATGGGAGTGTTTCACATCACTTTAAGATTATTCGCCATTCTATTTGATATCACCCTATGGGAGTGTTTCACATCACTTTAAGATTATTCCCCATTCTATTTGATATCACCCTATCGGAGTGTTTCACATCACTTTAAGATTATTCGCCATTCTATTTGATATCACCCTATCGGAGTGTTTCACATCACTTTAAGATAATTCTCCATTCTATTTGATCACCATATCGGAGTGTTTCACATCACTTTAAGATTATTCGCCATTCTATTTGATATCACCCTATCGGAGTGTTTCACATCACTTTAAGATTATTCTCCATTCTATTTGATCACCATATCGGAGTGTTTCACATCACTTTAAGATTATTCTCCATTCTATTTGATATCACCCTATCGGAGTGTTTCACATCACTTTAAGATTATTCCCCATTCTATTTGATATCACCCTATCGGAGTGTTTCACATCACTTTAAGATTATTCGCCATTCTATTTGATATCACCCTATCGGAGTGTTGCACATCACTTTAAGATTATTCTCCATTCTATTTAATATCACCCTATCGGAGTGTTTCACATCACTTTAAGATTATTCTCCATTCTATTTGATATCACCCTATCGGAGTGTTTCACATCATTTTAAGATTATTCCCCATTCTATTTGATATCACCCTATCAGAGTGTTTCACATCACTTTAAGATTATTCTCCATTCTATTTGATATCACCCTATCGGAGTGTTTCACATCACTTTAAGATTATTCCCCAATCTATTTGATATCACCCTATCGGAGTGTTCCACATCACTTTAAGATTATTCCCCATTCTATTTGATATCACCCTATCGGAGTGTTTCACATCACTTTAAGATTATTCCCCATTCTATTTGATATCACCCTATCGGAGTGTTTCACATCACTTTAAGATTATTCGCCATTCTATTTGATATCACCCTATCGGAGTGTTGCACATCACTTTAAGATTATTCCCCAATCTATTTGATATCACCCTATCGGAGTGTTCCACATCACTTTAAGATTATTCCCCATTTCTATTTGATATCACCCTATCGGAGTGTTTCACATCACTTTAAGATTATTCCCCATTTCTATTTGATATCACCCTATCGGAGTGTTTCACATCACTTTAAGATTATTCGCCATTCTATTTGATATCACCCTATCGGAGTGTTTCACATCACTTTAAGATTATTCCCCATTCTATTTGATATCACCCTATCAGAGTGTTTCACATCACTTTAAGATTATTCCCCATTCTATTTGATATCACCCTATCGGAGTGTTTCACATCACTTTAAGATTATTCGCCATTCTATCTGATCACCCTATCGTAGTGTTTCACATCACTTTAAGATTATTCGCCATTCTATTTGATATCACCATGTCGGAGTGTTTCACATCACTTTAAGATTATTTACCATTTCTATTTGATCACCCTATCGGAGTGTTTCACATCACTTTAAGATTATTCGCCATTCTATTTGATCACCCTATCGGAGTGTTTCACATCACTTTAAGATTATTCTCCATTCTATTTGATATCACCCTATCGGAGTGTTTCACATCACTTTAAGATTATTCCCCATTCTATTTGATCACTCTATCGGAGTGTTTCACATCACTTTAAGATTATTCTCCATTCTATTTGATATCACCCTATCGGAGTGTTTCACATCACTTTAAGATTATTCGCCATTCTATTTGATATCACCCTGTCGGAGTGTTTCACATCACTTTAAGATTATTCCCCATTCTATTTGATATCACCATATCGGAGTGTTTCACATCACTTTAAGATTATTCCCCATTCTATTTCATATCACCCTATCGGAGTGTTTCACATCACTTTAAGATTATTCCCCATTCTATTTCAAATCACCCTATCGGAGTGTTTCACATCACTTTAAGATTATTCCCCATTCTATTTGATATCACCCTATCGGAGTGTTTCACATCACTTTAAGATTATTTACCATTTCTATCTGATCACCCTATCGGAGTGTTTCACATCACTTTAAGATTATTCCCCATTCTATTTGATATCACCCTATCAGAGTGTTTCACATCACTTTAAGATTATTCCCCATTCTATTTGATATCACCCTATCGGAGTGTTTCACATCACTTTAAGATTATTCCCCATTCTATTTTATATCACCCTATCGGAGTGTTTCACATCACTTTAAGATTATTCGCCATTCTATTTGATATCACCCTATCGGAGTGTTTCACATCACTTTAAGATTATTCGCCAATCTATTTGATATCACCCTATCGGAGTGTTTCACATCACTTTAAGATTATTCGCCATTCTATTTGATATCACCCTATCGGAGTGTTTCACATCACTTTAAGATTATTCGCCATTCTATTTGATATCACCCTATCGGAGTGTTTCACATCACTTTAAGATTATTCCCCATTCTATTTGATATCACCCTATCGGAGTGTTTCACATCACTTTAAGATTATTCGCCATTCTATTTGATATCACCCTATCGGAGTGTTTCACATCACTTTAAGATTATTCCCCATTCTATTTGATATCACCCTATCGGATTGTTTCACATCACTTTAAGATTATTCTCCATTCTATTTGATATCACCCTATCGGATTGTTTCACATCACTTTAAGATTATTCTCCATTCTATTTGATATCACCCTATCGGATTGTTTCACATCACTTTAAGATTATTCTCCATTCTATTTGATATCACCCTATCGGAGTGTTTCACATCACTTTAAGATTATTCCCCATTCTATTTGATATCACCCTATCGGAGTGTTTCACATCACTTTAAGATTATTCTCCATTCTATTTGATATCACCCTATCGGAGTGTTTCACATCACTTTAAGATTATTCCCCATTCTATTTGATCACCCTATCGGAGTGTTTCACATCACTTTAAGATTATTCGCCATTCTATTTGATATCACCCTATCGGAGTGTTTCACATCACTTTAAGATTATTCGCCATTCTATTTGATATCACGCTATCGGAGTGTTTCACATCACTTTAAGATTATTCCCCATTCTATTTGATATCACCCTATCGGAGTGTTTCACATCACTTTAAGATTATTCGCCATTCTATTTGATATCACCCTATCGGAGTGTTTCACATCACTTTAAGATTATTCTCCATTCTATTTGATATCACCCTATCGGAGTGTTTCACATCACTTTAAGATTATTCGCCATTCTATTTGATATCACCCTATCGGAGTGTTTCACATCACTTTAAGATTATTCACCATTCTATTTGATATCACCCTATCGGAGTGTTTCACATCACTTTAAGATTATTTACCATTTCTATTTGATATCACCCTATCGGAGTGTTTCACATCACTTTAAAAATTATTCGCCATTCTATTTGATATCACCCTATCGGAGTGTTTCGCATCACTTTAAGATTATTCTCCATTTATTTGATCACCCTATCGGAGTGTTTCACATCACTTTAATATTATTCTCCATTCTATTTGATATCACCCTATCGGAGTGTTTCACATCACTTTAAGATTATTCGCCATTCTATTTGATATCACCCTATCGGAGTGTTTCACATCACTTTAAGATTATTTACCATTCTATTTGATATCACCCTATCGGAGTGTTTCACATCACTTTAAGATTATTCTCCATTCTATTTGATATCACCCTATCGGAGTGTTTCACATCACTTTAAGATTATTCGCCATTCTATTTGATATCACCCTATCGGAGTGTTTCACATCACTTTAAGATTATTCGCCATTCTATCTGATCACCCTATCGTAGTGTTTCACATCACTTTAAGATTATTCGCCATTCTATTTGATATCACCCTATCGGAGTGTTTCACATCACTTTAAGATTATTCTCCATTCTATTTGATATCACCCTATCGGAGTGTTTCACATCACTTTAAGATTATTCTCCATTTCTATTTGATCACCCTATCGGAGTGTTTCACATCATTTTAAGATTATTCCCCATTCTATTTGATATCACCCTATCGGAGTGTTTCACATCACTTTAAGATTATTCTCCATTCTATTTGATATCACCCTATCGGAGTGTTTCACATCACTTTAAGATTATTCCCCATTCTATTTCATATCACCCTATCGGAGTGTTTCACATCACTTTAAGATTATTCCCCATTCTATTTGATATCATCCTATCAGAGTGTTTCACATCACTTTAAGATTATTCTCCATTCTATTTGATATCACCCTATCGGAGGGTTTCACATCACTTTAAGATTATTCGCCATTCTATTTGATATCACCCTATCGGAGTGTTTCACATCACTTTAAGATTATTCCCCATTCTATTTGATATCACCCTATCGGAGTGTTTCACATCACTTTAAGATTATTCGCCATTCTATTTGATATCATCCTATCGGAGTGTTTCACATCACTTTAAGATTATTCTCCATTCTATTTGATATCACCCTATCGGAGTGTTTCACATCACTTTAAGATTATTCGCCATTCTATTTGATATCACCCTATCGGAGTGTTTCACATCACTTTAAGATTATTCACCATTCTATTTGATATCACCCTATCGGAGTGTTTCACATCACTTTAAGATTATTCTCCATTCTATTTGATATCACCCTATCGGAGTGTTTCACATCACTTTAAGATTATTCGCCATTCTATTTGATATCACCCTATCGGAGGGTTTCACATCACTTTAAGATTATTCTCCATTCTATTTGATATCACCCTATCGGAGTGTTTCACATCACTTTAAGATTATTCCCCATTCTATTTGATATCACCCTATCGGAGTGTTTCACATCACTTTAAGATTATTCGCCATTCTATTTGATATCACCCTATCGGAGTGTTTCACATCACTTTAAGATTATTCCCCATTCTATTTGATATCACCCTATCAGAGTGTTTCACATCACTTTAAGATTATTCGCCATTCTATTTGATATCACCCTGTCGGAGTGTTTCACATCACTTTAAGATTATTCCCCATTCTATTTGATATCACCCTATCGAGTGTTCCACATCACTTTAAGATTATTCTCCATTCTATTTGATATCACCCTGTCGGAGTGTTTCACATCACTTTAAGATTATTCTCCATTCTATTTGATATCACCCTACCAGAGTGTTTCACATCACTTTAAGATTATTCACCATTCTATTTGATATCACCCTGTCGGAGTGTTTCACATCACTTTAAGATTATTCTCCATTCTATTTGATATCACCCTATCGGAGTGTTTCACATCACTTTAAGATTATTCACCATTTATTTGATCACCCTGTCGGAGTGTTTCACATCACTTTAAGATTATTCGCCATTCTATTTCATATCACCCTATCGGAGTGTTTCACATCACTTTAAGATTATTCTCCATTCTATTTGATCACCCTATCGGAGTGTTTCACATCACTTTAAGATTATTCGCCATTCTATTTGATATCACCCTATCGGAGTGTTTCACATCACTTTAAGATTATTCGCCATTCTATTTGATATCACCCTGTCGGAGTGTTTCACATCACTTTAAGATTATTCTCCATTCTATTTGATATCACCCTATAGGAGTGTTTCACATCACTTTAAGATTATTCTCCATTCTATTTCATATCACCCTGTCGGAGTGTTTCACATCACTTTAAGATTATTCGCCATTCTATTTGATATCACCCTATCGGAGTGTTTCACATCACTTTAAGATTATTCCCCATTCTATTTGATATCACCCTATCGGAGTGTTTCACATCACTTTAAGATTATTCGCCATTCTATTTGATATCACCCTATCGGAGTGTTTCACATCACTTTAAGATTATTCGCCATTCTATTTGATATCACCATATCGGAGTGTTTCACATCACTTTAAGATTATTCCCCATTCTATTTGATATCACCCTATCGGAGTGTTTCACATCACTTTAAGATTATTTACCATTCTATTTGATATCACCATATCGGAGTGTTTCACATCACTTTAAGATTATTCGCCATTCTATTTGATATCACCCTATCGGAGTGTTTCACATCACTTTAAGATTATTCCCCATTCTATTTGATATCACCCTATCGGAGTGTTTCACATCACTTTAAGATTATTCTCCATTCTATTTGATATCACCCTATCGGAGTGTTTCACATCACTTTAAGATTATTCGCCATTCTATTTGATATCACCCTATCGGAGTGTTTCACATCACTTTAAGATTATTCGCCATTCTATTTGATATCACCCTATAGGAGTGTTTCACATCACTTTAAGATTATTCCCCATTCTATTTGATATCACCCTATCGGATTGTTTCACATCACTTTAAGATTATTCTCCATTCAATTTGATATCACCCTATCGGAGTGTTTCACATCACTTTAAGATTATTCGCCATTCTGTTTGATATCACCCTATCGGAGTGTTTCACATCACTTTAAGATTATTCTCCATTCTATTTGATAACACCCTGTCGGAGTGTTTCACATCACTTTAAGATTATTCGCCATTCTATTTGATATCACCCTATCGGAGTGTTTCACATCACTTTAAGATTATTCTCCATTCTATTTGATATCACCCTATCGGAGTGTTTCACATCACTTTAACATTATTCGCCATTCTATTTGATATCACCCTACCGGAGTGTTTCACATCACTTTAAGATTATTCGCCATTCTATCTGATCACCCTATCGAGTGTTCCACATCACTTTAAGATTATTCTCCATTCTATTTGATCACCCTATCGAGTGTTCCACATCACTTTAAGATTATTCGCCATTCTATTTGATATCACCCTATGGGAGTGTTTCACATCACTTTAAGATTATTCGCCATTCTATTTGATATCACCCTATGGGAGTGTTTCACATCACTTTAAGATTATTCCCCATTCTATTTGATATCACCCTATCGGAGTGTTTCACATCACTTTAAGATTATTCGCCATTCTATTTGATATCACCCTATCGGAGTGTTTCACATCACTTTAAGATAATTCTCCATTCTATTTGATCACCATATCGGAGTGTTTCACATCACTTTAAGATTATTCGCCATTCTATTTGATATCACCCTATCGGAGTGTTTCACATCACTTTAAGATTATTCTCCATTCTATTTGATCACCATATCGGAGTGTTTCACATCACTTTAAGATTATTCTCCATTCTATTTGATATCACCCTATCGGAGTGTTTCACATCACTTTAAGATTATTCCCCATTCTATTTGATATCACCCTATCGGAGTGTTTCACATCACTTTAAGATTATTCGCCATTCTATTTGATATCACCCTATCGGAGTGTTGCACATCACTTTAAGATTATTCTCCATTCTATTTAATATCACCCTATCGGAGTGTTTCACATCACTTTAAGATTATTCTCCATTCTATTTGATATCACCCTATCGGAGTGTTTCACATCATTTTAAGATTATTCCCCATTCTATTTGATATCACCCTATCAGAGTGTTTCACATCACTTTAAGATTATTCTCCATTCTATTTGATATCACCCTATCGGAGTGTTTCACATCACTTTAAGATTATTCCCCAATCTATTTGATATCACCCTATCGGAGTGTTCCACATCACTTTAAGATTATTCCCCATTCTATTTGATATCACCCTATCGGAGTGTTTCACATCACTTTAAGATTATTCCCCATTCTATTTGATATCACCCTATCGGAGTGTTTCACATCACTTTAAGATTATTCGCCATTCTATTTGATATCACCCTATCGGAGTGTTGCACATCACTTTAAGATTATTCCCCAATCTATTTGATATCACCCTATCGGAGTGTTCCACATCACTTTAAGATTATTCCCCATTTCTATTTGATATCACCCTATCGGAGTGTTTCACATCACTTTAAGATTATTCCCCATTTCTATTTGATATCACCCTATCGGAGTGTTTCACATCACTTTAAGATTATTCGCCATTCTATTTGATATCACCCTATCGGAGTGTTTCACATCACTTTAAGATTATTCCCCATTCTATTTGATATCACCCTATCAGAGTGTTTCACATCACTTTAAGATTATTCCCCATTCTATTTGATATCACCCTATCGGAGTGTTTCACATCACTTTAAGATTATTCGCCATTCTATCTGATCACCCTATCGTAGTGTTTCACATCACTTTAAGATTATTCGCCATTCTATTTGATATCACCATGTCGGAGTGTTTCACATCACTTTAAGATTATTTACCATTTCTATTTGATCACCCTATCGGAGTGTTTCACATCACTTTAAGATTATTCGCCATTCTATTTGATCACCCTATCGGAGTGTTTCACATCACTTTAAGATTATTCTCCATTCTATTTGATATCACCCTATCGGAGTGTTTCACATCACTTTAAGATTATTCCCCATTCTATTTGATCACTCTATCGGAGTGTTTCACATCACTTTAAGATTATTCTCCATTCTATTTGATATCACCCTATCGGAGTGTTTCACATCACTTTAAGATTATTCGCCATTCTATTTGATATCACCCTGTCGGAGTGTTTCACATCACTTTAAGATTATTCCCCATTCTATTTGATATCACCATATCGGAGTGTTTCACATCACTTTAAGATTATTCCCCATTCTATTTCATATCACCCTATCGGAGTGTTTCACATCACTTTAAGATTATTCCCCATTCTATTTCAAATCACCCTATCGGAGTGTTTCACATCACTTTAAGATTATTCCCCATTCTATTTGATATCACCCTATCGGAGTGTTTCACATCACTTTAAGATTATTTACCATTTCTATCTGATCACCCTATCGGAGTGTTTCACATCACTTTAAGATTATTCCCCATTCTATTTGATATCACCCTATCAGAGTGTTTCACATCACTTTAAGATTATTCCCCATTCTATTTGATATCACCCTATCGGAGTGTTTCACATCACTTTAAGATTATTCCCCATTCTATTTGATCACCCTATCGGAGTGTTTCACATCACTTTAAGATTATTCGCCATTCTATTTGATATCACCCTAACGGAGTGTTTCACATCACTTTAAGATTATTCCCCATTCTATTTGATATCACCCTATCGGAGTGTTTCACATCACTTTAAGATTATTCCCCATTCTATTTGATATCACCATATCGGAGTGTTTCACATCACTTTAAGATTATTCCCCATTCTATTTGATATCACCATATCGGAGTGTTTCACATCACTTTAAGATTATTCCCCATTTCTATTTGATATCACCCTATCGGAGTGTTTCACATCACTTTAAGATTATTCCCCATTTCTATTTGATATCACCCTATCGGAGTGTTTCACATCACTTTAAGATTATTCGCCATTCTATTTGATATCACCCTATCGGAGTGTTTCACATCACTTTAAGATTATTCCCCATTCTATTTGATATCACCCTATCAGAGTGTTTCACATCACTTTAAGATTATTCCCCATTCTATTTGATATCACCCTATCGGAGTGTTTCACATCACTTTAAGATTATTCGCCATTCTATCTGATCACCCTATCGTAGTGTTTCACATCACTTTAAGATTATTCGCCATTCTATTTGATATCACCATGTCGGAGTGTTTCACATCACTTTAAGATTATTTACCATTTCTATTTGATCACCCTATCGGAGTGTTTCACATCACTTTAAGATTATTCTCCATTCTATTTGATATCACCCTATCGGAGTGTTTCACATCACTTTAAGATTATTCTCCATTCTATTTGATATCACCCTATCGGAGTGTTTCACATCACTTTAAGATTATTCCCCATTCTATTTTATATCACCCTATCGGAGTGTTTCACATCACTTTAAGATTATTCCCCATTCTATTTGATATCACCCTATCGGAGTGTTTCACATCACTTTAAGATTATTCTCCATTCTATTTTATATCACCCTATCGGAGTGTTTCACATCACTTTAAGATTATTCCCCATTCTATTTGATCACCCTATCGGAGTGTTTCACATCACTTTAAGATTATTCGCCATTCTATTTGATATCACCCTATCGGAGTGTTTCACATCACTTTAAGATTATTCTCCATTCTATTTGATATCACCCTATCGGAGTGTTTCACATCACTTTAAGATTATTCACCATTCTATTTGATATCACCCTATCGGAGTGTTTCACATCACTTTAAGATTATTCCACATTCTATTTGATATCACCCTATCGGAGTGTTCCACATCACTTTAAGATTATTCTCCATTCTATTTGATATCACCCTATCGGAGTGTTTCACATCACTTTAAGATTATTCGCCATTCTATTTGATATCACCCTATCGGAGTGTTTCACATCACTTTAAGATTATTCCACATTCTATTTGATATCACCCTATCGGAGTGTTTCACATCACTTTAAGATTATTCTCCATTCTATTTGATCATCCTATCGGAGTGTTTCACATCACTTTAAGATTATTCCCCATTCTATTTGATATCACCCTATCGGAGAGTTTCACATCACTTTAAGATTATTCGCCATTCTATTTGATCACCCTGTCGGAGTGTTTCACATCACTTTAAGATTATTTGACCATTCTATTTGATATCACCCTATCGGAGTGTTTCACATCACTTTAAGATTATTCCCCATTCTATTTGATCACCCTATCAGAGTGTTTCACATCACTTTAAGATTATTCCACATTCTATTTGATATCACCCTATCGGAGTGTTTCACATCACTTTAAGATTATTCTCCATTCTATTTGATATCACCCTATCGGAGTGTTTTACATCACTTTAAGATTATTCCCCATTCTATTTGATCACCCTATCGGAGTGTTTCACATCACTTTAAGATTATTCGCCATTCTATTTGATATCACCCTATCGGAGTGTTTCACATCACTTTAAGATTATTCCCCATTCTATTTGATATCACCCTATCGGAGTGTTTCACATCACTTTAAGATTATTTACCATTTCTATTTGATCACCCTATCGGAGTGTTTCACATCATTTTAAGATTATTCCCCATTCTATTTGATATCACCCTATCGGAGTGTTTCACATCACTTTAAGATTATTCCCCATTCTATTTGATATCACCCTATCGGAGTGTCTCACATCACTTTAAGATTATTCGCCATTCTATTTGATATCACCCTATCGGAGTGTTTCACATCACTTTAAGATTATTCGCCATTCTATTTGATATCATCCTATCAGAGTGTTTCACATCACTTTAAGATTATTCGCCATTCTATTTGATATCACCCTATCGGAGTGTTTCACATCATTTTAAGATTATTCGCCATTCTATTTGATATCACCCTATCGGAGTGTTTCACATCACTTTAAGATTATTCGCCATTCTATTTGATATCACCCTATCGGAGTGTTTCACATCACTTTAAGATTATTCTCCATTCTATTTGATATCACCCTATCGGAGTGTTTCACATCACTTTAAGATTATTCGCCATTCTATTTGATATCACCCTATCGGAGTGTTTCACATCACTTTAAGATTATTCCCCATTCTATTTTATATCACCCTATCGGAGTGTTCCACATCACTTTAAGATTATTCGCCATTCTATTTGATATCACCCTATCGGAGTGTTTCACATCACTTTAAGATTAATCGCCATTCTATTTGATATCACCCTATCGGAGTGTTTCACATCACTTTAAGATTATTCTCCATTCTATTTGATATCACCCTATCGGAGTGTTTCACATCACTTTAAGATTATTCTCCATTCTATTTGATATCACCCTGTCGGAGTGTTTCACATCACTTTAAGATTATTCGCCATTCTATTTGATATCACCCTATCGGAGTGTTTCACATCACTTTAAGATTAATCGCCATTCTATTTGATATCACCCTATCGGAGTGTTTCACATCACTTTAAGATTATTCTCCATTCTATTTGATATCACCCTATCGGAGTGTTTCACATCACTTTAAGATTATTCGCCATTCTATTTGATATCACCCTATCGGAGTGTTTCACATCACTTTAAGATTATTCTCCATTCTATTTGATATCACCCTATCGGAGTGTTTCACATCACTTTAAGATTATTCGCCATTCTATTTGATATCACCCTATCGGAGTGTTTCACATCACTTTAAGATTATTCCCCATTCTATTTTATATCACCCTATCGGAGTGTTCCACATCACTTTAAGATTATTCGCCATTCTATTTGATATCACCCTATCGGAGTGTTTCACATCACTTTAAGATTAATCGCCATTCTATTTGATATCACCCTATCGGAGTGTTTCACATCACTTTAAGATTATTCTCCATTCTATTTGATATCACCCTATCGGAGTGTTTCACATCACTTTAAGATTATTCTCCATTCTATTTGATATCACCCTGTCGGAGTGTTTCACATCACTTTAAGATTATTCGCCATTCTATTTGATATCACCCTATCGGAGTGTTTCACATCACTTTAAGATTATTCTCCATTCTATTTGATATCACCCTATCGGAGTGTTTCACATCACTTTAAGATTATTCGCCATTCTATTTGATATCACCCTATCGGAGTGTTCCACATCACTTTAAGATTATTCTCCATTCTATTTGATATCACCCTATCGGAGTGTTTCACATCACTTTAAGATTATTCGCCATTCTATTTGATATCACCCTATCGGAGTGTTTCACATCACTTTAAGATTATTCCACATTCTATTTGATATCACCCTATCGGAGTGTTTCACATCACTTTAAGATTATTCTCCATTCTATTTGATCATCCTATCGGAGTGTTTCACATCACTTTAAGATTATTCCCCATTCTATTTGATATCACCCTATCGGAGAGTTTCACATCACTTTAAGATTATTCGCCATTCTATTTGATCACCCTGTCGGAGTGTTTCACATCACTTTAAGATTATTTGACCATTCTATTTGATATCACCCTATCGGAGTGTTTCACATCACTTTAAGATTATTCCCCATTCTATTTGATCACCCTATCAGAGTGTTTCACATCACTTTAAGATTATTCCACATTCTATTTGATATCACCCTATCGGAGTGTTTCACATCACTTTAAGATTATTCTCCATTCTATTTGATATCACCCTATCGGAGTGTTTTACATCACTTTAAGATTATTCCCCATTCTATTTGATCACCCTATCGGAGTGTTTCACATCACTTTAAGATTATTCGCCATTCTATTTGATATCACCCTATCGGAGTGTTTCACATCACTTTAAGATTATTCCCCATTCTATTTGATATCACCCTATCGGAGTGTTTCACATCACTTTAAGATTATTTACCATTTCTATTTGATCACCCTATCGGAGTGTTTCACATCATTTTAAGATTATTCCCCATTCTATTTGATATCACCCTATCGGAGTGTTTCACATCACTTTAAGATTATTCCCCATTCTATTTGATATCACCCTATCGGAGTGTCTCACATCACTTTAAGATTATTCGCCATTCTATTTGATATCACCCTATCGGAGTGTTTCACATCACTTTAAGATTATTCGCCATTCTATTTGATATCATCCTATCAGAGTGTTTCACATCACTTTAAGATTATTCGCCATTCTATTTGATATCACCCTATCGGAGTGTTTCACATCATTTTAAGATTATTCGCCATTCTATTTGATATCACCCTATCGGAGTGTTTCACATCACTTTAAGATTATTCGCCATTCTATTTGATATCACCCTATCGGAGTGTTTCACATCACTTTAAGATTATTCTCCATTCTATTTGATATCACCCTATCGGAGTGTTTCACATCACTTTAAGATTATTCGCCATTCTATTTGATATCACCCTATCGGAGTGTTTCACATCACTTTAAGATTATTCCCCATTCTATTTTATATCACCCTATCGGAGTGTTCCACATCACTTTAAGATTATTCGCCATTCTATTTGATATCACCCTATCGGAGTGTTTCACATCACTTTAAGATTAATCGCCATTCTATTTGATATCACCCTATCGGAGTGTTTCACATCACTTTAAGATTATTCTCCATTCTATTTGATATCACCCTATCGGAGTGTTTCACATCACTTTAAGATTATTCTCCATTCTATTTGATATCACCCTGTCGGAGTGTTTCACATCACTTTAAGATTATTCGCCATTCTATTTGATATCACCCTATCGGAGTGTTTCACATCACTTTAAGATTATTCCCCATTCTATTTGATATCACCCTATCGGAGTGTTTCACATCACTTTAAGATTATTCTCCATTCTATTTGATATCACCCTATCGGAGTGTTTCACATCACTTTAAGATTATTCTCCATTCTATTTGATATCACCCTGTCGGAGTGTTTCACATCACTTTAAGATTATTCTCCATTCTATTTGATATCACCCTGTCGGAGTGTTTCACATCACTTTAAGATTATTCCCCATTCTATTTGATATCACCCTATCAGAGTGTTTCACATCACTTTAAGATTATTCCCCATTCTATTTGATATCACCCTATCAGAGTGTTTCACATCACTTTAAGATTATTCGCCATTCTATTTGATATCACCCTACCGGAGTGTTTCACATCACTTTAAGATTATTCTCCATTCTATTTGATATCACCCTGTCGGAGTGTTTCACATCACTTTAAGATTATTCGCCATTCTATTTGATATCACCCTATCGGAGTGTTTCACATCACTTTAAGATTATTCCCCATTCTATTTGATATCACCCTATCGGAGTGTTTCACATCACTTTAAGATTATTCTCCATTCTATTTGATATCACCCTATCGGAGTGTTTCACATCACTTTAAGATTATTCTCCATTCTATTTGATATCACCCTGTCGGAGTGTTTCACATCACTTTAAGATTATTCTCCATTCTATTTGATATCACCCTATCGGAGTGTTTCACATCACTTTAAGATTATTCGCCATTCTATTTGATATCACCCTATCGGAGTGTTTCACATCACTTTAAGATTATTCGCCATTCTATTTGATATCACCATATCGGAGTGTTTCACATCACTTTAAGATTATTCGCCATTCTATTTGATATCACCCTATCGGAGTGTTTCACATCACTTTAAGATTATTCCCCATTCTATTTGATATCACCCTATTGGAGTGTTTCACATCACTTTAAGATTATTCCCCATTCTATTTGATATCACCCTATCGGAGTGTTTCACATCACTTTAAGATTATTCGCCATTCTATTTGATATCACCCTATCGGAGTGTTTCACATCACTTTAAGATTATTTGCCATTCTATTTGATATCACCCTATCGGAGTGTTTCACTTAACTTTAAGATTATTCCCCATTCTATTTGATCACCCTATCGGAGTGTTTCACATCACTTTAAGATTATTCGCCATTCTATTTGATATCACCCTATCGGAGTGTTTCACATCACTTTAAGATTATTCTCCATTCTATTTGATCACCCTATCGGAGTGTTTCACATCACTTTAAGATTATTCGCCATTCTATTTGATATCACCCTATCGGAGTGTTTCACATCACTTTAAGATTATTCCCCATTCTATTTGATATCACCCTATCGGAGTGTTTCACATCACTTTAAGATTATTCCCCATTCTATTTGATATCACCCTATCAGAGTGTTTCACATCACTTTAAGATTATTCCCCATTCTATTTGATATCACCCTATCGGAGTGTTTCACATCACTTTAAGATTATTCGCCATTCTATTTGATATCACCCTATCGGAGTGTTTCACATCACTTTAAGATTATTCCCCATTCTATTTGATATCACCCTATCGGAGTGTTTCACATCACTTTAAGATTATTCGCCATTCTATTTGATATCACCTATCGGAGTGTTTCACATCACTTTAAGATTATTCCCCATTCTATTTGATATCACCCTATCGGAGTGTTTCACATCACTTTAAGATTATTCTCCATTCTATTTGATATCACCCTATCGGAGTGTTTCACATCACTTTAAGATTATTCGCCATTCTATTTGATATCACCCTATAGGAGTGTTTCACATCACTTTAAGATTATTCCCCATTCTATTTGATATCACCCTATCGGATTGTTTCACATCACTTTAAGATTATTCTCCATTCAATTTGATATCACCCTATCGGAGTGTTTCACATCACTTTAAGATTATTCGCCATTCTGTTTGATATCACCCTATCGGAGTGTTTCACATCACTTTAAGATTATTCTCCATTCTATTTGATAACACCCTGTCGGAGTGTTTCACATCACTTTAAGATTATTCGCCATTCTATTTGATATCACCCTATCGGAGTGTTTCACATCACTTTAAGATTATTCTCCATTCTATTTGATATCACCCTATCGGAGTGTTTCACATCACTTTAACATTATTCGCCATTCTATTTGATATCACCCTACCGGAGTGTTTCACATCACTTTAAGATTATTCGCCATTCTATCTGATCACCCTATCGAGTGTTCCACATCACTTTAAGATTATTCTCCATTCTATTTGATCACCCTATCGAGTGTTCCACATCACTTTAAGATTATTCGCCATTCTATTTGATATCACCCTATGGGAGTGTTTCACATCACTTTAAGATTATTCGCCATTCTATTTGATATCACCCTATGGGAGTGTTTCACATCACTTTAAGATTATTCCCCATTCTATTTGATATCACCCTATCGGAGTGTTTCACATCACTTTAAGATTATTCGCCATTCTATTTGATATCACCCTATCGGAGTGTTTCACATCACTTTAAGATAATTCTCCATTCTATTTGATCACCATATCGGAGTGTTTCACATCACTTTAAGATTATTCGCCATTCTATTTGATATCACCCTATCGGAGTGTTTCACATCACTTTAAGATTATTCTCCATTCTATTTGATCACCATATCGGAGTGTTTCACATCACTTTAAGATTATTCTCCATTCTATTTGATATCACCCTATCGGAGTGTTTCACATCACTTTAAGATTATTCCCCATTCTATTTGATATCACCCTATCGGAGTGTTTCACATCACTTTAAGATTATTCGCCATTCTATTTGATATCACCCTATCGGAGTGTTGCACATCACTTTAAGATTATTCTCCATTCTATTTAATATCACCCTATCGGAGTGTTTCACATCACTTTAAGATTATTCTCCATTCTATTTGATATCACCCTATCGGAGTGTTTCACATCATTTTAAGATTATTCCCCATTCTATTTGATATCACCCTATCAGAGTGTTTCACATCACTTTAAGATTATTCTCCATTCTATTTGATATCACCCTATCGGAGTGTTTCACATCACTTTAAGATTATTCCCCAATCTATTTGATATCACCCTATCGGAGTGTTCCACATCACTTTAAGATTATTCCCCATTCTATTTGATATCACCCTATCGGAGTGTTTCACATCACTTTAAGATTATTCCCCATTCTATTTGATATCACCCTATCGGAGTGTTTCACATCACTTTAAGATTATTCCCCATTTCTATTTGATATCACCCTATCGGAGTGTTTCACATCACTTTAAGATTATTCCCCATTTCTATTTGATATCACCCTATCGGAGTGTTTCACATCACTTTAAGATTATTCGCCATTCTATTTGATATCACCCTATCGGAGTGTTTCACATCACTTTAAGATTATTCCCCATTCTATTTGATATCACCCTATCAGAGTGTTTCACATCACTTTAAGATTATTCCCCATTCTATTTGATATCACCCTATCGGAGTGTTTCACATCACTTTAAGATTATTCGCCATTCTATCTGATCACCCTATCGTAGTGTTTCACATCACTTTAAGATTATTCGCCATTCTATTTGATATCACCATGTCGGAGTGTTTCACATCACTTTAAGATTATTTACCATTTCTATTTGATCACCCTATCGGAGTGTTTCACATCACTTTAAGATTATTCGCCATTCTATTTGATCACCCTATCGGAGTGTTTCACATCACTTTAAGATTATTCTCCATTCTATTTGATATCACCCTATCGGAGTGTTTCACATCACTTTAAGATTATTCCCCATTCTATTTGATCACTCTATCGGAGTGTTTCACATCACTTTAAGATTATTCTCCATTCTATTTGATATCACCCTATCGGAGTGTTTCACATCACTTTAAGATTATTCGCCATTCTATTTGATATCACCCTGTCGGAGTGTTTCACATCACTTTAAGATTATTCCCCATTCTATTTGATATCACCATATCGGAGTGTTTCACATCACTTTAAGATTATTCCCCATTCTATTTCATATCACCCTATCGGAGTGTTTCACATCACTTTAAGATTATTCCCCATTCTATTTCAAATCACCCTATCGGAGTGTTTCACATCACTTTAAGATTATTCCCCATTCTATTTGATATCACCCTATCGGAGTGTTTCACATCACTTTAAGATTATTTACCATTTCTATCTGATCACCCTATCGGAGTGTTTCACATCACTTTAAGATTATTCCCCATTCTATTTGATATCACCCTATCAGAGTGTTTCACATCACTTTAAGATTATTCCCCATTCTATTTGATATCACCCTATCGGAGTGTTTCACATCACTTTAAGATTATTCCCCATTCTATTTGATCACCCTATCGGAGTGTTTCACATCACTTTAAGATTATTCGCCATTCTATTTGATATCACCCTAACGGAGTGTTTCACATCACTTTAAGATTATTCCCCATTCTATTTGATATCACCCTATCGGAGTGTTTCACATCACTTTAAGATTATTCCCCATTCTATTTGATATCACCATATCGGAGTGTTTCACATCACTTTAAGATTATTCCCCATTCTATTTGATATCACCATATCGGAGTGTTTCACATCACTTTAAGATTATTCCCCATTTCTATTTGATATCACCCTATCGGAGTGTTTCACATCACTTTAAGATTATTCCCCATTTCTATTTGATATCACCCTATCGGAGTGTTTCACATCACTTTAAGATTATTCGCCATTCTATTTGATATCACCCTATCGGAGTGTTTCACATCACTTTAAGATTATTCCCCATTCTATTTGATATCACCCTATCAGAGTGTTTCACATCACTTTAAGATTATTCCCCATTCTATTTGATATCACCCTATCGGAGTGTTTCACATCACTTTAAGATTATTCGCCATTCTATCTGATCACCCTATCGTAGTGTTTCACATCACTTTAAGATTATTCGCCATTCTATTTGATATCACCATGTCGGAGTGTTTCACATCACTTTAAGATTATTTACCATTTCTATTTGATCACCCTATCGGAGTGTTTCACATCACTTTAAGATTATTCTCCATTCTATTTGATATCACCCTATCGGAGTGTTTCACATCACTTTAAGATTATTCTCCATTCTATTTGATATCACCCTATCGGAGTGTTTCACATCACTTTAAGATTATTCCCCATTCTATTTTATATCACCCTATCGGAGTGTTTCACATCACTTTAAGATTATTCCCCATTCTATTTGATATCACCCTATCGGAGTGTTTCACATCACTTTAAGATTATTCTCCATTCTATTTTATATCACCCTATCGGAGTGTTTCACATCACTTTAAGATTATTCCCCATTCTATTTGATCACCCTATCGGAGTGTTTCACATCACTTTAAGATTATTCGCCATTCTATTTGATATCACCCTATCGGAGTGTTTCACATCACTTTAAGATTATTCTCCATTCTATTTGATATCACCCTATCGGAGTGTTTCACATCACTTTAAGATTATTCACCATTCTATTTGATATCACCCTATCGGAGTGTTTCACATCACTTTAAGATTATTCCACATTCTATTTGATATCACCCTATCGGAGTGTTCCACATCACTTTAAGATTATTCTCCATTCTATTTGATATCACCCTATCGGAGTGTTTCACATCACTTTAAGATTATTCGCCATTCTATTTGATATCACCCTATCGGAGTGTTTCACATCACTTTAAGATTATTCCACATTCTATTTGATATCACCCTATCGGAGTGTTTCACATCACTTTAAGATTATTCTCCATTCTATTTGATCATCCTATCGGAGTGTTTCACATCACTTTAAGATTATTCCCCATTCTATTTGATATCACCCTATCGGAGAGTTTCACATCACTTTAAGATTATTCGCCATTCTATTTGATCACCCTGTCGGAGTGTTTCACATCACTTTAAGATTATTTGACCATTCTATTTGATATCACCCTATCGGAGTGTTTCACATCACTTTAAGATTATTCCCCATTCTATTTGATCACCCTATCAGAGTGTTTCACATCACTTTAAGATTATTCCACATTCTATTTGATATCACCCTATCGGAGTGTTTCACATCACTTTAAGATTATTCTCCATTCTATTTGATATCACCCTATCGGAGTGTTTTACATCACTTTAAGATTATTCCCCATTCTATTTGATCACCCTATCGGAGTGTTTCACATCACTTTAAGATTATTCGCCATTCTATTTGATATCACCCTATCGGAGTGTTTCACATCACTTTAAGATTATTCCCCATTCTATTTGATATCACCCTATCGGAGTGTTTCACATCACTTTAAGATTATTTACCATTTCTATTTGATCACCCTATCGGAGTGTTTCACATCATTTTAAGATTATTCCCCATTCTATTTGATATCACCCTATCGGAGTGTTTCACATCACTTTAAGATTATTCCCCATTCTATTTGATATCACCCTATCGGAGTGTCTCACATCACTTTAAGATTATTCGCCATTCTATTTGATATCACCCTATCGGAGTGTTTCACATCACTTTAAGATTATTCGCCATTCTATTTGATATCATCCTATCAGAGTGTTTCACATCACTTTAAGATTATTCGCCATTCTATTTGATATCACCCTATCGGAGTGTTTCACATCATTTTAAGATTATTCGCCATTCTATTTGATATCACCCTATCGGAGTGTTTCACATCACTTTAAGATTATTCGCCATTCTATTTGATATCACCCTATCGGAGTGTTTCACATCACTTTAAGATTATTCTCCATTCTATTTGATATCACCCTATCGGAGTGTTTCACATCACTTTAAGATTATTCGCCATTCTATTTGATATCACCCTATCGGAGTGTTTCACATCACTTTAAGATTATTCCCCATTCTATTTTATATCACCCTATCGGAGTGTTCCACATCACTTTAAGATTATTCGCCATTCTATTTGATATCACCCTATCGGAGTGTTTCACATCACTTTAAGATTAATCGCCATTCTATTTGATATCACCCTATCGGAGTGTTTCACATCACTTTAAGATTATTCTCCATTCTATTTGATATCACCCTATCGGAGTGTTTCACATCACTTTAAGATTATTCTCCATTCTATTTGATATCACCCTGTCGGAGTGTTTCACATCACTTTAAGATTATTCGCCATTCTATTTGATATCACCCTATCGGAGTGTTTCACATCACTTTAAGATTAATCGCCATTCTATTTGATATCACCCTATCGGAGTGTTTCACATCACTTTAAGATTATTCTCCATTCTATTTGATATCACCCTATCGGAGTGTTTCACATCACTTTAAGATTATTCGCCATTCTATTTGATATCACCCTATCGGAGTGTTTCACATCACTTTAAGATTATTCTCCATTCTATTTGATATCACCCTATCGGAGTGTTTCACATCACTTTAAGATTATTCGCCATTCTATTTGATATCACCCTATCGGAGTGTTTCACATCACTTTAAGATTATTCCCCATTCTATTTTATATCACCCTATCGGAGTGTTCCACATCACTTTAAGATTATTCGCCATTCTATTTGATATCACCCTATCGGAGTGTTTCACATCACTTTAAGATTAATCGCCATTCTATTTGATATCACCCTATCGGAGTGTTTCACATCACTTTAAGATTATTCGCCATTCTATTTGATATCACCCTATCGGAGTGTTTCACATCACTTTAAGATTATTCTCCATTCTATTTGATATCACCCTATCGGAGTGTTTCACATCACTTTAAGATTATTCGCCATTCTATTTGATATCACCCTATCGGAGTGTTCCACATCACTTTAAGATTATTCTCCATTCTATTTGATATCACCCTATCGGAGTGTTTCACATCACTTTAAGATTATTCGCCATTCTATTTGATATCACCCTATCGGAGTGTTTCACATCACTTTAAGATTATTCCACATTCTATTTGATATCACCCTATCGGAGTGTTTCACATCACTTTAAGATTATTCTCCATTCTATTTGATCATCCTATCGGAGTGTTTCACATCACTTTAAGATTATTCCCCATTCTATTTGATATCACCCTATCGGAGAGTTTCACATCACTTTAAGATTATTCGCCATTCTATTTGATCACCCTGTCGGAGTGTTTCACATCACTTTAAGATTATTTGACCATTCTATTTGATATCACCCTATCGGAGTGTTTCACATCACTTTAAGATTATTCCCCATTCTATTTGATCACCCTATCAGAGTGTTTCACATCACTTTAAGATTATTCCACATTCTATTTGATATCACCCTATCGGAGTGTTTCACATCACTTTAAGATTATTCTCCATTCTATTTGATATCACCCTATCGGAGTGTTTTACATCACTTTAAGATTATTCCCCATTCTATTTGATCACCCTATCGGAGTGTTTCACATCACTTTAAGATTATTCGCCATTCTATTTGATATCACCCTATCGGAGTGTTTCACATCACTTTAAGATTATTCCCCATTCTATTTGATATCACCCTATCGGAGTGTTTCACATCACTTTAAGATTATTTACCATTTCTATTTGATCACCCTATCGGAGTGTTTCACATCATTTTAAGATTATTCCCCATTCTATTTGATATCACCCTATCGGAGTGTTTCACATCACTTTAAGATTATTCCCCATTCTATTTGATATCACCCTATCGGAGTGTCTCACATCACTTTAAGATTATTCGCCATTCTATTTGATATCACCCTATCGGAGTGTTTCACATCACTTTAAGATTATTCGCCATTCTATTTGATATCATCCTATCAGAGTGTTTCACATCACTTTAAGATTATTCGCCATTCTATTTGATATCACCCTATCGGAGTGTTTCACATCATTTTAAGATTATTCGCCATTCTATTTGATATCACCCTATCGGAGTGTTTCACATCACTTTAAGATTATTCGCCATTCTATTTGATATCACCCTATCGGAGTGTTTCACATCACTTTAAGATTATTCTCCATTCTATTTGATATCACCCTATCGGAGTGTTTCACATCACTTTAAGATTATTCGCCATTCTATTTGATATCACCCTATCGGAGTGTTTCACATCACTTTAAGATTATTCCCCATTCTATTTTATATCACCCTATCGGAGTGTTCCACATCACTTTAAGATTATTCGCCATTCTATTTGATATCACCCTATCGGAGTGTTTCACATCACTTTAAGATTAATCGCCATTCTATTTGATATCACCCTATCGGAGTGTTTCACATCACTTTAAGATTATTCTCCATTCTATTTGATATCACCCTATCGGAGTGTTTCACATCACTTTAAGATTATTCTCCATTCTATTTGATATCACCCTGTCGGAGTGTTTCACATCACTTTAAGATTATTCGCCATTCTATTTGATATCACCCTATCGGAGTGTTTCACATCACTTTAAGATTATTCCCCATTCTATTTGATATCACCCTATCGGAGTGTTTCACATCACTTTAAGATTATTCTCCATTCTATTTGATATCACCCTATCGGAGTGTTTCACATCACTTTAAGATTATTCTCCATTCTATTTGATATCACCCTGTCGGAGTGTTTCACATCACTTTAAGATTATTCTCCATTCTATTTGATATCACCCTGTCGGAGTGTTTCACATCACTTTAAGATTATTCCCCATTCTATTTGATATCACCCTATCAGAGTGTTTCACATCACTTTAAGATTATTCCCCATTCTATTTGATATCACCCTATCAGAGTGTTTCACATCACTTTAAGATTATTCGCCATTCTATTTGATATCACCCTACCGGAGTGTTTCACATCACTTTAAGATTATTCTCCATTCTATTTGATATCACCCTGTCGGAGTGTTTCACATCACTTTAAGATTATTCGCCATTCTATTTGATATCACCCTATCGGAGTGTTTCACATCACTTTAAGATTATTCCCCATTCTATTTGATATCACCCTATCGGAGTGTTTCACATCACTTTAAGATTATTCTCCATTCTATTTGATATCACCCTATCGGAGTGTTTCACATCACTTTAAGATTATTCTCCATTCTATTTGATATCACCCTGTCGGAGTGTTTCACATCACTTTAAGATTATTCTCCATTCTATTTGATATCACCCTATCGGAGTGTTTCACATCACTTTAAGATTATTCGCCATTCTATTTGATATCACCCTATCGGAGTGTTTCACATCACTTTAAGATTATTCGCCATTCTATTTGATATCACCATATCGGAGTGTTTCACATCACTTTAAGATTATTCGCCATTCTATTTGATATCACCCTATCGGAGTGTTTCACATCACTTTAAGATTATTCCCCATTCTATTTGATATCACCCTATTGGAGTGTTTCACATCACTTTAAGATTATTCCCCATTCTATTTGATATCACCCTATCGGAGTGTTTCACATCACTTTAAGATTATTCGCCATTCTATTTGATATCACCCTATCGGAGTGTTTCACATCACTTTAAGATTATTTGCCATTCTATTTGATATCACCCTATCGGAGTGTTTCACTTAACTTTAAGATTATTCCCCATTCTATTTGATCACCCTATCGGAGTGTTTCACATCACTTTAAGATTATTCGCCATTCTATTTGATATCACCCTATCGGAGTGTTTCACATCACTTTAAGATTATTCTCCATTCTATTTGATCACCCTATCGGAGTGTTTCACATCACTTTAAGATTATTCGCCATTCTATTTGATATCACCCTATCGGAGTGTTTCACATCACTTTAAGATTATTCCCCATTCTATTTGATATCACCCTATCGGAGTGTTTCACATCACTTTAAGATTATTCCCCATTCTATTTGATATCACCCTATCAGAGTGTTTCACATCACTTTAAGATTATTCCCCATTCTATTTGATATCACCCTATCGGAGTGTTTCACATCACTTTAAGATTATTCGCCATTCTATTTGATATCACCCTATCGGAGTGTTTCACATCACTTTAAGATTATTCCCCATTCTATTTGATATCACCCTATCGGAGTGTTTCACATCACTTTAAGATTATTCGCCATTCTATTTGATATCACCTATCGGAGTGTTTCACATCACTTTAAGATTATTCCCCATTCTATTTGATATCACCCTATCGGAGTGTTTCACATCACTTTAAGATTATTCTCCATTCTATTTGATATCACCCTATCGGAGTGTTTCACATCACTTTAAGATTATTCGCCATTCTATTTGATATCACCCTATAGGAGTGTTTCACATCACTTTAAGATTATTCCCCATTCTATTTGATATCACCCTATCGGATTGTTTCACATCACTTTAAGATTATTCTCCATTCAATTTGATATCACCCTATCGGAGTGTTTCACATCACTTTAAGATTATTCGCCATTCTGTTTGATATCACCCTATCGGAGTGTTTCACATCACTTTAAGATTATTCTCCATTCTATTTGATAACACCCTGTCGGAGTGTTTCACATCACTTTAAGATTATTCGCCATTCTATTTGATATCACCCTATCGGAGTGTTTCACATCACTTTAAGATTATTCTCCATTCTATTTGATATCACCCTATCGGAGTGTTTCACATCACTTTAACATTATTCGCCATTCTATTTGATATCACCCTACCGGAGTGTTTCACATCACTTTAAGATTATTCGCCATTCTATCTGATCACCCTATCGAGTGTTCCACATCACTTTAAGATTATTCTCCATTCTATTTGATCACCCTATCGAGTGTTCCACATCACTTTAAGATTATTCGCCATTCTATTTGATATCACCCTATGGGAGTGTTTCACATCACTTTAAGATTATTCGCCATTCTATTTGATATCACCCTATGGGAGTGTTTCACATCACTTTAAGATTATTCCCCATTCTATTTGATATCACCCTATCGGAGTGTTTCACATCACTTTAAGATTATTCGCCATTCTATTTGATATCACCCTATCGGAGTGTTTCACATCACTTTAAGATAATTCTCCATTCTATTTGATCACCATATCGGAGTGTTTCACATCACTTTAAGATTATTCGCCATTCTATTTGATATCACCCTATCGGAGTGTTTCACATCACTTTAAGATTATTCTCCATTCTATTTGATCACCATATCGGAGTGTTTCACATCACTTTAAGATTATTCTCCATTCTATTTGATATCACCCTATCGGAGTGTTTCACATCACTTTAAGATTATTCCCCATTCTATTTGATATCACCCTATCGGAGTGTTTCACATCACTTTAAGATTATTCGCCATTCTATTTGATATCACCCTATCGGAGTGTTGCACATCACTTTAAGATTATTCCCCAATCTATTTGATATCACCCTATCGGAGTGTTCCACATCACTTTAAGATTATTCCCCATTTCTATTTGATATCACCCTATCGGAGTGTTTCACATCACTTTAAGATTATTCCCCATTTCTATTTGATATCACCCTATCGGAGTGTTTCACATCACTTTAAGATTATTCGCCATTCTATTTGATATCACCCTATCGGAGTGTTTCACATCACTTTAAGATTATTCCCCATTCTATTTGATATCACCCTATCAGAGTGTTTCACATCACTTTAAGATTATTCCCCATTCTATTTGATATCACCCTATCGGAGTGTTTCACATCACTTTAAGATTATTCGCCATTCTATCTGATCACCCTATCGTAGTGTTTCACATCACTTTAAGATTATTCGCCATTCTATTTGATATCACCATGTCGGAGTGTTTCACATCACTTTAAGATTATTTACCATTTCTATTTGATCACCCTATCGGAGTGTTTCACATCACTTTAAGATTATTCGCCATTCTATTTGATCACCCTATCGGAGTGTTTCACATCACTTTAAGATTATTCTCCATTCTATTTGATATCACCCTATCGGAGTGTTTCACATCACTTTAAGATTATTCCCCATTCTATTTGATCACTCTATCGGAGTGTTTCACATCACTTTAAGATTATTCTCCATTCTATTTGATATCACCCTATCGGAGTGTTTCACATCACTTTAAGATTATTCGCCATTCTATTTGATATCACCCTGTCGGAGTGTTTCACATCACTTTAAGATTATTCCCCATTCTATTTGATATCACCATATCGGAGTGTTTCACATCACTTTAAGATTATTCCCCATTCTATTTCATATCACCCTATCGGAGTGTTTCACATCACTTTAAGATTATTCCCCATTCTATTTCAAATCACCCTATCGGAGTGTTTCACATCACTTTAAGATTATTCCCCATTCTATTTGATATCACCCTATCGGAGTGTTTCACATCACTTTAAGATTATTTACCATTTCTATCTGATCACCCTATCGGAGTGTTTCACATCACTTTAAGATTATTCCCCATTCTATTTGATATCACCCTATCAGAGTGTTTCACATCACTTTAAGATTATTCCCCATTCTATTTGATATCACCCTATCGGAGTGTTTCACATCACTTTAAGATTATTCCCCATTCTATTTGATCACCCTATCGGAGTGTTTCACATCACTTTAAGATTATTCGCCATTCTATTTGATATCACCCTAACGGAGTGTTTCACATCACTTTAAGATTATTCCCCATTCTATTTGATATCACCCTATCGGAGTGTTTCACATCACTTTAAGATTATTCCCCATTCTATTTGATATCACCATATCGGAGTGTTTCACATCACTTTAAGATTATTCCCCATTCTATTTGATATCACCATATCGGAGTGTTTCACATCACTTTAAGATTATTCCCCATTTCTATTTGATATCACCCTATCGGAGTGTTTCACATCACTTTAAGATTATTCCCCATTTCTATTTGATATCACCCTATCGGAGTGTTTCACATCACTTTAAGATTATTCGCCATTCTATTTGATATCACCCTATCGGAGTGTTTCACATCACTTTAAGATTATTCCCCATTCTATTTGATATCACCCTATCAGAGTGTTTCACATCACTTTAAGATTATTCCCCATTCTATTTGATATCACCCTATCGGAGTGTTTCACATCACTTTAAGATTATTCGCCATTCTATCTGATCACCCTATCGTAGTGTTTCACATCACTTTAAGATTATTCGCCATTCTATTTGATATCACCATGTCGGAGTGTTTCACATCACTTTAAGATTATTTACCATTTCTATTTGATCACCCTATCGGAGTGTTTCACATCACTTTAAGATTATTCTCCATTCTATTTGATATCACCCTATCGGAGTGTTTCACATCACTTTAAGATTATTCTCCATTCTATTTGATATCACCCTATCGGAGTGTTTCACATCACTTTAAGATTATTCCCCATTCTATTTTATATCACCCTATCGGAGTGTTTCACATCACTTTAAGATTATTCCCCATTCTATTTGATATCACCCTATCGGAGTGTTTCACATCACTTTAAGATTATTCTCCATTCTATTTTATATCACCCTATCGGAGTGTTTCACATCACTTTAAGATTATTCCCCATTCTATTTGATCACCCTATCGGAGTGTTTCACATCACTTTAAGATTATTCGCCATTCTATTTGATATCACCCTATCGGAGTGTTTCACATCACTTTAAGATTATTCTCCATTCTATTTGATATCACCCTATCGGAGTGTTTCACATCACTTTAAGATTATTCACCATTCTATTTGATATCACCCTATCGGAGTGTTTCACATCACTTTAAGATTATTCCACATTCTATTTGATATCACCCTATCGGAGTGTTCCACATCACTTTAAGATTATTCTCCATTCTATTTGATATCACCCTATCGGAGTGTTTCACATCACTTTAAGATTATTCGCCATTCTATTTGATATCACCCTATCGGAGTGTTTCACATCACTTTAAGATTATTCCACATTCTATTTGATATCACCCTATCGGAGTGTTTCACATCACTTTAAGATTATTCTCCATTCTATTTGATCATCCTATCGGAGTGTTTCACATCACTTTAAGATTATTCCCCATTCTATTTGATATCACCCTATCGGAGAGTTTCACATCACTTTAAGATTATTCGCCATTCTATTTGATCACCCTGTCGGAGTGTTTCACATCACTTTAAGATTATTTGACCATTCTATTTGATATCACCCTATCGGAGTGTTTCACATCACTTTAAGATTATTCCCCATTCTATTTGATCACCCTATCAGAGTGTTTCACATCACTTTAAGATTATTCCACATTCTATTTGATATCACCCTATCGGAGTGTTTCACATCACTTTAAGATTATTCTCCATTCTATTTGATATCACCCTATCGGAGTGTTTTACATCACTTTAAGATTATTCCCCATTCTATTTGATCACCCTATCGGAGTGTTTCACATCACTTTAAGATTATTCGCCATTCTATTTGATATCACCCTATCGGAGTGTTTCACATCACTTTAAGATTATTCCCCATTCTATTTGATATCACCCTATCGGAGTGTTTCACATCACTTTAAGATTATTTACCATTTCTATTTGATCACCCTATCGGAGTGTTTCACATCATTTTAAGATTATTCCCCATTCTATTTGATATCACCCTATCGGAGTGTTTCACATCACTTTAAGATTATTCCCCATTCTATTTGATATCACCCTATCGGAGTGTCTCACATCACTTTAAGATTATTCGCCATTCTATTTGATATCACCCTATCGGAGTGTTTCACATCACTTTAAGATTATTCGCCATTCTATTTGATATCATCCTATCAGAGTGTTTCACATCACTTTAAGATTATTCGCCATTCTATTTGATATCACCCTATCGGAGTGTTTCACATCATTTTAAGATTATTCGCCATTCTATTTGATATCACCCTATCGGAGTGTTTCACATCACTTTAAGATTATTCGCCATTCTATTTGATATCACCCTATCGGAGTGTTTCACATCACTTTAAGATTATTCTCCATTCTATTTGATATCACCCTATCGGAGTGTTTCACATCACTTTAAGATTATTCGCCATTCTATTTGATATCACCCTATCGGAGTGTTTCACATCACTTTAAGATTATTCCCCATTCTATTTTATATCACCCTATCGGAGTGTTCCACATCACTTTAAGATTATTCGCCATTCTATTTGATATCACCCTATCGGAGTGTTTCACATCACTTTAAGATTAATCGCCATTCTATTTGATATCACCCTATCGGAGTGTTTCACATCACTTTAAGATTATTCTCCATTCTATTTGATATCACCCTATCGGAGTGTTTCACATCACTTTAAGATTATTCTCCATTCTATTTGATATCACCCTGTCGGAGTGTTTCACAATCACTTTAAGATTATTCGCCATTCTATTTGATATCACCCTATCGGAGTGTTTCACATCACTTTAAGATTAATCGCCATTCTATTTGATATCACCCTATCGGAGTGTTTCACATCACTTTAAGATTATTCTCCATTCTATTTGATATCACCCTATCGGAGTGTTTCACATCACTTTAAGATTATTCGCCATTCTATTTGATATCACCCTATCGGAGTGTTTCACATCACTTTAAGATTATTCTCCATTCTATTTGATATCACCCTATCGGAGTGTTTCACATCACTTTAAGATTATTCGCCATTCTATTTGATATCACCCTATCGGAGTGTTTCACATCACTTTAAGATTATTCCCCATTCTATTTTATATCACCCTATCGGAGTGTTCCACATCACTTTAAGATTATTCGCCATTCTATTTGATATCACCCTATCGGAGTGTTTCACATCACTTTAAGATTAATCGCCATTCTATTTGATATCACCCTATCGGAGTGTTTCACATCACTTTAAGATTATTCGCCATTCTATTTGATATCACCCTATCGGAGTGTTTCACATCACTTTAAGATTATTCTCCATTCTATTTGATATCACCCTATCGGAGTGTTTCACATCACTTTAAGATTATTCGCCATTCTATTTGATATCACCCTATCGGAGTGTTCCACATCACTTTAAGATTATTCTCCATTCTATTTGATATCACCCTATCGGAGTGTTTCACATCACTTTAAGATTATTCGCCATTCTATTTGATATCACCCTATCGGAGTGTTTCACATCACTTTAAGATTATTCCACATTCTATTTGATATCACCCTATCGGAGTGTTTCACATCACTTTAAGATTATTCTCCATTCTATTTGATCATCCTATCGGAGTGTTTCACATCACTTTAAGATTATTTCCCCATTCTATTTGATATCACCCTATCGGAGAGTTTCACATCACTTTAAGATTATTCGCCATTCTATTTGATCACCCTGTCGGAGTGTTTCACATCACTTTAAGATTATTTGACCATTCTATTTGATATCACCCTATCGGAGTGTTTCACATCACTTTAAGATTATTCCCCATTCTATTTGATCACCCTATCAGAGTGTTTCACATCACTTTAAGATTATTCCACATTCTATTTGATATCACCCTATCGGAGTGTTTCACATCACTTTAAGATTATTCTCCATTCTATTTGATATCACCCTATCGGAGTGTTTTACATCACTTTAAGATTATTCCCCATTCTATTTGATCACCCTATCGGAGTGTTTCACATCACTTTAAGATTATTCGCCATTCTATTTGATATCACCCTATCGGAGTGTTTCACATCACTTTAAGATTATTCCCCATTCTATTTGATATCACCCTATCGGAGTGTTTTCACATCACTTTAAGATTATTTACCATTTCTATTTGATCACCCTATCGGAGTGTTTCACATCATTTTAAGATTATTCCCCATTCTATTTGATATCACCCTATCGGAGTGTTTCACATCACTTTAAGATTATTCCCCATTCTATTTGATATCACCCTATCGGAGTGTCTCACATCACTTTAAGATTATTCGCCATTCTATTTGATATCACCCTATCGGAGTGTTTCACATCACTTTAAGATTATTCGCCATTCTATTGATATCATCCTATCAGAGTGTTTCACATCACTTTAAGATTATTCGCCATTCTATTTGATATCACCCTATCGGAGTGTTTCACATCATTTTAAGATTATTCGCCATTCTATTTGATATCACCCTATCGGAGTGTTTCACATCACTTTAAGATTATTCGCCATTCTATTTGATATCACCCTATCGGAGTGTTTCACATCACTTTAAGATTATTCTCCATTCTATTTGATATCACCCTATCGGAGTGTTTCACATCACTTTAAGATTATTCGCCATTCTATTTGATATCACCCTATCGGAGTGTTTCACATCACTTTAAGATTATTCCCCATTCTATTTTATATCACCCTATCGGAGTGTTCCACATCACTTTAAGATTATTCGCCATTCTATTTGATATCACCCTATCGGAGTGTTTCACATCACTTTAAGATTAATCGCCATTCTATTTGATATCACCCTATCGGAGTGTTTCACATCACTTTAAGATTATTCTCCATTCTATTTGATATCACCCTATCGGAGTGTTTCACATCACTTTAAGATTATTCTCCATTCTATTTGATATCACCCCTGTCGGAGTGTTTCACATCACTTTAAGATTATTCGCCATTCTATTTGATATCACCCTATCGGAGTGTTTCACATCACTTTAAGATTATTCCCCATTCTATTTGATATCACCCTATCGGAGTGTTTCACATCACTTTAAGATTATTCTCCATTCTATTTGATATCACCCTATCGGAGTGTTTCACATCACTTTAAGATTATTCTCCATTCTATTTGATATCACCCTGTCGGAGTGTTTCACATCACTTTAAGATTATTCTCCATTCTATTTGATATCACCCTGTCGGAGTGTTTCACATCACTTTAAGATTATTCCCCATTCTATTTGATATCACCCTATCAGAGTGTTTCACATCACTTTAAGATTATTCCCCATTCTATTTGATATCACCCTATCAGAGTGTTTCACATCACTTTAAGATTATTCGCCATTCTATTTGATATCACCCTACCGGAGTGTTTCACATCACTTTAAGATTATTCTCCATTCTATTTGATATCACCCTGTCGGAGTGTTTCACATCACTTTAAGATTATTCGCCATTCTATTTGATATCACCCTATCGGAGTGTTTCACATCACTTTAAGATTATTCCCCATTCTATTTGATATCACCCTATCGGAGTGTTTCACATCACTTTAAGATTATTCTCCATTCTATTTGATATCACCCTATCGGAGTGTTTCACATCACTTTAAGATTATTCTCCATTCTATTTGATATCACCCTGTCGGAGTGTTTCACATCACTTTAAGATTATTCTCCATTCTATTTGATATCACCCTATCGGAGTGTTTCACATCACTTTAAGATTATTCGCCATTCTATTTG